>VUYV01000004.1:8882521-9284373 GCA_008711295.1 Anarhynchus alexandrinus
TTTTTTTTTTTTTCTGGAATAAGCCCGTAGATTTTAAGCTTCAGAGAAGCGTTGCGGAGGGAACCCGCGAGCGTGCAGCAGAGCTTGAGGGTGAGAGCGCGGCGGTGGCCTCGCGCCGCCGTTGCCGCCAAAAGCGTCGACCCGCGTTGTGCGGAGCCCTCAGACCGCGGCAGCCGCCGCGCGGGCGCTGAGCCTCCCGGGGCGGGCGGAGCGGAGGGGCGCGGGTCTCCTAAACCTGTGCCTTCCGCTACGGTATTAGGTTAATTACAACTTTTAGTTTGAGCGAGAAGTAAATAATGGCAGTTTGAATGCTGCATAGAATAGCTTTGCCTTCTTAGGTTACAAGAACTGCCTGTGAACACAAGCTGTGGGACTTTTTGCTCCTTTTAAAAGACTATGCCAAGCTAAGTTTCGTAGCTCCTCGTTGTTATGCAGGACGTATGACTGTTGTCATGAATAACAAGCAACTGCAGTTAATAAACCCAAATTACAGTGTTGGTGCTTTAGTGGGAGGTATAGCAGAGTCTGTATTTACATGCATTGGCTGGAAAGTGCTACGAACACAGTAACTAAGAAAATGTGCTGATTTGACATATCCCTGTGAAAGTTTCCCCATCAGGGTTTCTGTTTAGCTCAGACCATGGATTAAAGCCTCTCTCCCAACAGCAATTCAGCTCTTTTATCACGAGAAACGCTTCCGTATAAGATTGCATTGCAGCCTCTCCCTTGAGGTACAGAATTCATAGGGCTGCAGATTGGTGAGGGCAAGTATGTATGATTTACAGTCCCCTCCTTATCTTGGGTGCAATTTAATTTTTAATATTGTAAATCAAAGTAACGTACATCTATATTTCATCAAAGTTCCATTTAAAACTGAGAGGATGTATGCTTCCAAATGTTACAACATAGTTTGATTTACATTGTGGGAAAAATTTACTATTTATGTATCTTACTAAGTCAGTCATTTTATTTAGATGTCCTTCCCAATCCATTTCTCGGTTGGTCTGCCTGTTCTTAGCTGGCGGGGATTCCCCTGGCAGGCTGCTGCACAGACACGGTGTACGTTTGACACTGAAAGGCTCCTTTATACTTAAGTAATATTTCTGATGTTTGTTTTCTAACAATATGACCAATGTCACTCCACTAGGTTTTCTAATCCATAATGTGCTCAGCAAAATGTTGTTCTATGTTTCTACCTTTGGGCTGATTTTTAAATTATTTATCAGTAAAAAAATAGCATTTCCGTGACAATCAATCAGCAGCATTACTTCTGTATTAGGGAAGTGAAATATGTCTGTATTTGTTTTGTGCAATGTAATTCTCACAGCAGCCCACAAAGGGGCTCTGCTTTCTGTTTTCTAGGAGGAAACAGAATGTGTTTCGTTCAGCTCAGTGAATTAATTAACAAGCTGCTAGCTGACAGCGCATACGGTCTGTGTCCTAGAACTTAAAAGGTCACTGAAAAAACCTGCATAATATTGCAGCATTATATCCTGTAATATGTGTAAGAGTGGTTCCACTGTCTACCAGGAAAACTTTCTTATTGTGGTTATATTCTGGATGAGATTGCCCAAGAGGATTACAGAATCTCCATAATTGGAGGCTTCTAACAAAGAGCAGACAAACGTCTCTCGGGAGTCGGGCAGGTACAGCTGATCCTGTCTCAGACTGATCATTGTATCCTGCAGGGCTTCTGGGGAGCAGCTGCCTCAGGGCAGCCCGTCCAAGCCTCAGGAAGCAGCTCCAGGGCTACCTGGAAAATGAAAACACACCTGTTCAGGAGGGGACTGTGTAGCAATTTGCACAGAACATCCATGGTTATTATGCACTCGTATGTTCTTTCTCATCCTCCACCCATAAGTTTCATTCGTTCTTTCTCATTACAGGGAAGCAGTGTGCTGTAAGTGTATACTGGCTGAATTTGCACAAGCTTGTACTCTGCAATTCATCTCAAGCCAGTGGCAGTGTCACTCACCCAGGGTCTTCAAGGGGGGAAAGCAGCTGTGAGAAGCGCCAGCCCAGTAAGTCAGTGAAGAACCTGACGTAGGAGCGCGGCTGTGTGAGCAGAGCTCCTGGCAGGAGACAGCTCCTGGGGTAGGACATGACACCTTCCAGGTTCACTCAGGGGCAGCCTAATACCATTCAGCGTGGCTGCACTACAAAGGTATGCTTTCCATTTGAGAACCATTCTGCAGAATTCCACATTGAAGCTATCTGAAGGCTATTTTGAAACTATTTTATATTATACAGATACACCACTGGTAGGAAGTATTAACAATAGTTACTGAGTTTCCCCTTCTTTTCCCAATTCAGAGGTAAGCACGGCATTTTTTCTTGACCTGCATCTCATTTCAGTGTAGTTTTGAACACCGTACCGTCAGCTACATTTTTCTCTACTTTGGATATTGCCATTGAGACATGTCATCTTTGTGATCCACACTGAGTGAAAATCAGTTAGACAGCTTTCAAACAGGTATCTTTTTATTATAGGGAAGTTTATATTTTATATTAAATTTGGACTATATTAAAACATAAGTGTACTATAGTTACATTATTAATTTAAATAATATTTGATTTAAATAAAATACCAAGAGAACTTGATTTAGATAACCAATTCAGTTTCCAAATTGATTCCTACAAAACCCACTAATTTCATGCAGCATTAGAAGAACTAGAAGCTGGTGCTGATTTCTTAGCTAATACGTAACTACAGCTAAATTGCGCTGCACACAAACGTAAACGTTAGGACGCTTTGAGACTGGCTGCATTTTATAGCAGTACTCCTACAAAAGGAGTAATACTGAGCTGCAAGTGGACTGTTTTGCCCAGCTACTTCTCTACCTTACACGTAAATTATTTCTACACATTATAGTTGTTTTAGTTTAATTCAGCAATAACCCTGTACTAACCTCTAGATTTTAAGTGACAGGGCTTTTACCTTGTAAAACATGAAATAGCTTTTCTTTTGAAATGCCAGTGTGAAATTCCATACCTCTAGCAAACTCAATTGAATGCAATTCACACATTCAGTTTAATGTAGGCCCAGTTTTTAGTTAAATAAGACCAAATGAACCTGACAAACATAGATACAGGAGTTTTTATTTAACATTGTGTACAAAGAAAGGCTACAAATGCCTTTTTTTTTCCAAATACAGTTTTTGGATCCCTTTTTCATACCACTTTTCTCAGAAAATTAAAAAAAAAAAAATTATCCAGAATTACATTCCCTCCCCGCTTTTTTTCCCCTTTCCTTTTCCCCTCTCTTTGGGCCTAAACTGAGAGATGTTTAGCAGTACAGTTTCAACACCTTTCAGTATTAAACTATTGGGATTACGTTTTCTTTCCCAAAACCAGAGTGCAGTAGAAAATGTCAAAAACTGACTCCCTAGCGTGGTAGTGTTAAAACAATGCCAACAACATTAACTCTGATGAAACGCAAAATTAGCCAAACAGTAACAAGTTGTCTTCTACACCTGATAATTTAGCACTGATTATATAATTTAATTGTATTTATACTTAAATAAATAGTCTTAACTCCTTTTCTTGGAAGTCTTCGTGGATTATAGACACTTGTAATACTAGAGATAAGAACAAACTACACAACTTACATATGCAAGAGAGAGCTTAGTTTTTATTTTTTTTTTTGCTGGACAGACACGGAAAGGACAACATTTCACAGTGTCCCGCTGTGAGATTGTATTTAAATTCACTGTTTCATTGTGGTGCTTATCAGTCACCCAACACAACAATTCCTTACCCTCTTTTTGCTGCCTTGGTAATCACTTTTAGTACCAATATCCCAACTCTTGAAACATCTGTCCCTGCATAGCTGTTTTATCCAGGATTCCACAAGTTTCATATGTAACTGTGAAACCCAAAACAAGATTTCTCTTGGGCTGTGAGAAGCAGTAGAGAAGGGATTAGAAGAGGCTGTCATGAAGAAATGTCCTTCTGCTATGACAGCTTTTACATTACCACCTACTATATTTGAAATAGTTTTGAGATATGGGTCGGTTTTCATCTGACTATTTGTGTAATCCCTAGAGTTAGCGTAGTCCAAATTTCTCCCAAAATGGGACTAAAATGGAGGAAATTTGAGCTACTCTGTGTAGATTGGTATTTGATCATTCAGTTGGCACAATAAGAAGAAACTGGAGTCTCTTCCCGTAACTGCCTTCTGGGGCCTCACTCAAACTGCCCCAGGGGAGATGTGTGAGCATCTAAGGACTGAGGCCATCTGTGTACTGGTGAGCTCTGCTCGTTGTGAACCTCCTTTGGGGTCATCTGCAGAAAGCTGCTGCATTCTCCTTCCAGGCAGGAAGCTGTTTTGTACACAAGCCTGCCCTTCCGTACATCCACAGGGATATATAATGTGGCTTTGTCATATAAATCATTCTGCAGATTAGAGAAATGGTTCATCTGTAGAATGTCTTGGGTTCTCAGAACATCTTACCAGCGGGGAAAAAAGACTGCAACAGTTACACAAACAAAAGCTCTAGTGGAAAATTAAAAAAAAGTTTCCTCCATTCTGATGAACCATTTTTTGACGAGAGGATTTGAACATGACTGCAATTAATACAAAGCAGTAGAGCAAACACTTCTGCTAGGCTTGGGGACTCTGTAATAATTTTGATTCCTAAATATGCTTGAACAGATGTATATAAAGGAATCTTAACTTGCAAAAGAGGCCTACGCCAGCCCAGAGCTTTAGCAGTACCTGGTCCATTCTGCACCAGAAGACTGGGAATATTTTAGTTATCTCCAGGGGTAGCTCTGCTACAAACTAAATTTCCTGGTGTGGTAGTTCCTACGGTGCAGAACGATGTGAAGTGGTTTCTGTTGGAAAAGGAGGGGTCTTTCTTACCACAAGGTGAAACATGGCAGTAGGAAATACATGACATGGAAAATATTTGCATGGTTCACCTGCATGTTTTTACAATGGTCTTCAGCAATTCCCCTATAAGATGGTAACACAAAGAGAATCAACAGTGGAGGCAAACTAGATCATTTAATAATTTTACAATTCCTGGCAATAGCATTTATGTGTTTGCTTGACCTGGAAGACCTAAATCTAGTGATGTGGTCATGGAAGGAGGACAATCAAAACAATAGGTACACTCAGGTTTGCTTCGGTCCTACTCTTTCAACCATTTCATCATTACAGCACGTTGTGGCATTTTATCCTTGCAGCCCAGAAACAGATTTTTAGCTTAATCAATAGTCTAACTTTCTGGTCCTATCAGCTTTTTCCTTCTTTGCGGTGGTGTTTCACCTACAGTAACACACAGACTCTATTGCTCCTCCCTATCTATTGCCATAGTGGCAATCAAAAGGTAGAGAGCCAGTGATGAGCTTTGCTTTCTTAGCACTGAACTGTGAATTTCCAGTAGCAAGAAAGAGAGGTTGCAGCACATCAGAACTGGGAGGCTGCAGTAGCTAAATTCCTGGCGTTCTCATATTAATGTTTATTTACTAGCAGGACAGTCTTTGCTCACAGTTATCCAGGGCATTAGCCTTCTTTTGTAACTTGAAATGAGAACTTCGTCCTGGTTCTAGACTGTGTGATCTGAGTGATTCCTAATTATGCTTCTCTTTTCCATTTGTGTTACTTTTATTCCCTAAAACCTTGTTAAGCAATAATCACTAACTGTAAGTGCTCCCTTTAGAGATTCTGTTGATTTTAAGGGCAATCCATGTATTTAATTCTATTAAATGGGAAAATTCATAGAATAGATATGAACATTCATTTCATTCTAGTTCAGAATGGAGAACTGCTAATACTAACCTAAGGCTCTGGTATCTCAGTTGCACGTACCCTGCATTAAAGGAAGTGAGTGGTATTGGATTTATTTTTCTGATAAGAGTACGATGACAATGTGAGCAAAGTTTAAAAAGACAAACATACCTGGGCTACAAATTTAAGAGGGCATAAACAAGTGACTTGCTAACTACACCAAGAATTTGATTAATTGAATTGTATCTACTTAGGAATTGCCCTTTCAGATTTTTCTTCTTCAAGGAACAGAAACAAATCCCGTAAGTCTAGCATGAATGTATTGGTCTGCTGTTATTACAAGTCCCCGTCTTCTTGAATTAAAGTAAAAAGAGAAAGGGTAAGGGTTTTTTCTTAAAATATTTTCCATTTCTTACTAAAATTTCTATAATAAGAATGCCACATCTGATAATGTTATCCCAGTAGATGACCAAGCACTAAAACAAAAGGATTAACCAGCGAGGAATCGGAGAGGGTTGGGTTCTTCCCATCAGATTTTAAACATTTTAAAAAGCCATGTTGGTCAATTTACATTTTATACATACTTGAAAGAATGGCACATTAAGGTAAATGAACACATTGTGATGCCTTGCAGTGTTACAAGGGTGACAAACAAATTTGGAGATCCATGTATGCTTTAAAGAACAGTACATTTGTTTAAATAAACTCATAGAAAACTGACATAAACAACCATAAAACAGATTTTTAAACAGGTAAAATGAATAAACTGTAAAAATACTGAATCTGCCATAAACATACTCTGTGGTTCCACCACCTTGTGGCCAACGAAAAAAGTTGCAGTTTCCAGAGCGTGCGGATTGCCTTGTCCTAGCGACTGAGGGTCAGAACCGCGGCAGGCAGCGGGCACCCGCGAATATAGTCACCACCCTGCTGTATTTTGCCCTTAGCTGATACATTGAAAAATAGCAGCATTAAAATACAGCCTGAAATAGCTCAGCTACTACCTCAACTTGTTAAAATTGTGCAAGAATAAAGAACACCAGCAGCATTTTAATGGATGTGTTTCAATTTGGTTTCAGACGCTCCCCTCCCATACAAAGCACACAGAAACACAAAGCTGAAACTGATCTAGGAACTGTTATTACTTGTCCATCCTTGAAAACTTTTTCCATAGTTTGCTTTACTTTACTTTTTAAAATTTTACTTTAACAAACCTATTCAGTGTTAAAAAAAAAATCCATGAGAATTTTAGAACAGTTTCTAATTGCCAGGAAACTGATGCTTATTCCTCTCCTTAAACTGGAGATACACAGACTATCCTAAATCACCTGAATTTCTTTAGTCGAAAGTTTTAACATTTCAAATTCCTGTTACTGAAAGCTATGTTTTTAGAAAGGTCTCTCCAATACACGAGAAACTGAAAGAGCATAAACTCCCAGTGCACATGTAAAGGGTCATTTTTTGCTAGTTTGCTGTTATGTTGTTTATATTGTACCTTTTAATATAGAAAATGGAAGAGTTTGGTTTTCTGACACAACTCACAAGAGAATATGTAAGAGTAGAAACCAGAAGGCCTTCTCTAAAGCCAAGTTTTGCAAGTCCCTTTTTGTTTAAGTATGATAAGGCTTATTAAAAAAATAACAAAGTAAAAAAAACCCAAAACACCACCAAAACAAAACCAACCAACATCCCTGGGAAAAGAATATAAAAGCCTTTTAGAAATACTTAATTTCTGAAAACATAAGACTATTTGAAAAACTTAATTGCAAAATTAAAGGAAATTCAAGAAATCAATTCTCGTATTTCAAATCAGTCCACAATTTCATCATCAGCAATAAGATGCGCTATCTTTTCCAGCCCAAAATTACCAGCTTTGGGGAAAACATATTCATACTTAACAGAAATAATTAACGGGTTAAGTTAAATTAACTTTTTTTCCCTGATCCACATGCCTGCATGTTAGATAACGTTACATTAGAACTGAGCATTGTTATGAGAGACTAAAAGCAACAACCTGTAACAGTAACCAAAGCAAAAGCAACTTTCTCATGGTTACATACTATAGATCAGTAATTTAATATTAAAATTAACTTCCTGTATAAATAAAAACAAAATACCTGGGCAAAAGTAAATTGGCACAGTCATTATGGTATTGCTTTCCAGTTTCAACACGACAAAGAGCATCTGCAGACTCCAAACAGCAAAAGGAAAAGGCTATCGCCCAGCCACCTGGGGTAGTTTGGGTGGGTTTTTTTCCTTTTTGATGAAGCCATCAGCAGTGCTGCTGCCTCAGATCCATCAGACAGCAGCCTGGAACGGGTCGGGGTGCAGCTTGCAGGAAAAGGATTGCTATAGAACTGCTATGTAAAAATGAGAACAAACACCTAAAACCAAAACCATAGAGTGTGGTCTACTGATCTACATGACTTTTCTTAAGTCAATGTTTTTCAGGATTGTGACTAATTTTTACCTTCAAAAAGGCAAATAAAATAAAATAAAAAAATAAAAATTGAAAATCGTAAGCCTTCAAGTTTCCTTGCCTTCATTCCCTCCCTCCCCCAAAAAAGCACCTCCTACTATAAACACTTTTTCTGTTTTAGGGGTTCAGAAGTTGGAATGTAGTGGAAATACATACAAGAAAGAAGGAATTTCTAGTTGTACATTACATTACAAAGAGGTTTGCTCCCAGGCCTAAGGAGGGAGGGATACTAAGCAATATTAAATTCCTATAAGAATCCTTACAAAGCATGCAAAATATTGATATACTCACAAAATTGAAATTTATATTGGTTCATTTTTGAATTGCAACTTCACAGTACAATAATTTCTAATATTATGCAGCAGTCAGAATTACTGTGACTACAAAATAATTTCTCCTTAATTTTTTCTTTCCATTTGTTTGAAAGACTCCTTTGTTTTGGGGTTGTTTTTTTGTTTTTTTTTTTAATTGAGAGGTTGCAGATCACCGATCATAAAATGTGCAATTCAGCATAACAGGGGTTGCTTTCTTTGTCGTATTTCCCCTCAAACGATGTTGACAGCCTAACTCCACCAATCTTCCAGAATCTGTCCCTCCCTCCCCTTCCCATGTTGATTCCTTCCCTTGTCTTCAAGCTGTACTTTTCTTCTCACCAGGATGATGATGGACGGATGCCACTAAACGGTTGCTGCAAAACTAGGTAGGAAGTAAAAGGGGCTGGGGTAGGTGATGAAAGTGAAATCACTCCCACCCCCAGAAGATGTTTGGCACAGCTGCTTCACAGCCAGAACACTTTGCTCTGGATACCAGCAATTAGATGATGCTTTCAGTTCCCCAGACAAACACTGCTGCCCTTTACACTTAAGTAACCCCTGTGGCTTCAACTGACTTGGGCAGGGAAACGCAAACTCGGGACTTGGCTAGACCTTTTGTGCTGCTGTATGTACTTCCATAGAAATTTCTTCACTGCTCTTATTTAAAACAGGGTTGGAATTTCTGGAGAACACACAATGCATGCTACTTGCTAGATTGTCCATATAGTACATTCTGACACATTTTATCAAAGTATTTGTATCTATCAGAAAAAGACTCTTGTAGAAGCAATGTACAAAGCCTCCAAAAATTCAAGTATCAAAAAAAGATGTTCTGATAAGAGTCTGGAGTAAGCAGCCAGCCAAACTGATACCCATTGAATTTTTTTTTTTTTTTGTCCACAAATGCTTCAATTATTTTTGCAGTGATAACATCTTTTCTTTGGAGTGTTGGGAATTAAGAGTCTTCCCAATTAATTTTCATTAAGTTTGGTGGGGTCTGAGGAATTTAGCAATCCTGCCTGGATAATATTGCCCCTGCTTTTTTATGCAAACAAACAACAGAATCACAAACAGAATCACTGACTCTAACCCTCCCTGCTTCTCTTTAATTTGCTATATTTATTTATTTATAGTGTAACATCATTGGGTCTGGCTCCCTTAACCCAAAAAAACCCATCAGAAGTGCAACACAGGCAAGAGCAGGGCACCTCCTTCCCTAGAGCTGTATAAACATTTGCGAGGGAAGGGGTGGGTGAGACCAAAACAAAACCCCAAACAAACCCACGGTCCTAGCTGTACGCAAAACTGTTTCATTCCTTCAGAACCCTGTTCAAATCAAGACTTGAATTTCTGAGGAGGGATTCTCAGATCCCAGACCCTTCCCTTCTCTCCTCTTGCAAAGCAATGCTATTTTTGTGGCCTAGAACAGTACTTTAAAAACAGCAGTTATTAAAGACACAGTTGTGATACATCCTTTAATTCCCCCTCGCCCAAAAAGGGGTATCCTATCAAGTGGTCCAGTAGAAATCTTGACGTTTCTTTATGATAAATTAAATCCATAAAACGAGGAATACCTTCTGTCACATTCCCAACAAGAATAATAGCCACACTCTGTGGTGTGTTTGTTCAAGTGTCTATTGCTCCTTCTAGTGGAGATTCTGCACAGCTCCATCTCCAGTTCAGTTCTGGTCCTACCGATCAAAAGCAGAGATCCTTCTTTCTCTTCAGCTTGTCTCTGGTTAACAAACAGCAGAAGCACTGTGGGCCGTAATTCCCCAGGACAGGAACAGGCCAGTAATGTCTGAAGAAACACCAGTTGTCTTTTTCTCAGGTGTGGCAGATTTAGGCCAAGAGCAGTTTTTTGCATCCTGTGGGTATCACCAGCACCTACACCTCTGTGGAAAAGAGAATGCTTTGCCTCTTGCTGTCTGGTGTAGGGATAGTCTCTAGCTGCAGGAAGTACAGAAGAACTTGAACCTGGAAAGAGAAAGAAAGGGGTAATAATAAAACTCTGTTAACTCATTCTCATCCTGGCTGTCTGAGCGTTGGCAGACGTGCCTACAGCTCTCTCCACAGGAACACCTTCCAGTTAAGTATTTGTTTTAATACAGGGTATAACAGCAGGGACGTTGAAACTTGCAGTGCTTCAGAGACACTCTTTGCAGCTTCCAGGGTATAAAAATGGTGCTGGTGTTCCACTGCACTGAAAAAAATCTGATCTATAATTCGCCATTACTCAACCAAGAAAGTAGAAACCAGCGTGACCAGCAAACCCAGCCTCTATGCTTGAATTCTTTGCATCGCCTTCAAAGGCAGCAGTGGCCAAAGAAATCTGAATTTAGCAAAGAATTTTGTTGTGCATCAGTGAAGGTGGTTTAAGGTTGAGGAGCATCATGGAAAAACATTAACGGTCCTTTTATCCAGGCTAGCAATGTGGTCCTGAGAGACAGCCCTCAAAAAATATCCTTCTATGCACAAACATGAAACGTACAGGACTGCGTGCATACTGCCATTTTCTCATGAAAAGCTGTATTAGTACAGATGCAAACTGAACTGCCTGAAGAAACACAGTTCTACAGTCTAAAACATCTGTGTGAGGGTGAGAGTTGTTTATGTTTCTCAAAAAAACCTGTTGTGAAAACACAGGAGGATGGCTGAACCAGACCTTGTTAGAGGACTACGGTTTCCCACATGTTGCCTTCCCAAGATTCAATAGCACGTTTAGGATTTTACCTGGGACATGACTTCTAGTGACCAACTATCGGTCATTGTGATGGGCTGGGTTGGGTTAGCAGGGATTTTACTGTCCTTCTCTGAAGGTCTGAGCAGCGTTGGTCCAAAGACAGTTGCAAGATTATGCAGGGACATCTTGTTAACGCTTTCCCTCTCAGCAACCCTGGGAGAAGAAACAATGAACAAGGCAGATCTTTATAAACATCTGAGTTTGGAAGTGTCTTTAAGTAAGAAAACATATTTATTCATTTTGCAAAAAGTTTCAGGAACATTCAGTCAACCACGCTCTCTCTCTCTATGTGCCTAAATGAATTTCATATATAAGCAATACCTTGATCTGACACAACCACAGTCTCCAGGCACTCTACAGACACAGCTCTAACTTGGGAAAGGGACCGCTGCGCACTGTCTGGACAGGCAGAAGTGGGACAGCAATAAAGGAATGTTTTCATCCCAGTTTCATAAATGAGAAACTGAAACACCCAGGTTAAAAAAATTACCCAAGGGCAGAAAAGTCTGCAACAGAAACACAAGTAAAACACAGATTTCCTGGATTTTAATCCAGAACCTCAGTCACAAGATTGTCTTTCATCTCTCCAGTGACAGTCTCTGGGTATGTACAAAATACATATGTAAATTAACACATTGTGCATGTATTAAGCAAGCTTATTGCATTAATATCAAACACATGGAAATACTTTTTCACAGGTACAACCATATTTACAAAGACATAGACAAGATCAGAAAGACTAGTCTAGGCAAGGAACTGACAACTCCAGTTAGCAGAAGTGCAAAGCTAGAATTTTAAAAAATATATCATGTTAGATTGCAGGCACCTTTTGAGACAGGGCTCACAAGTCCTTAAACACGGCCAAAGCTTCACAATTTATACTAAAACCGTTCTCAATCTTTGTATCCAGATGCAGGCGCAGCTTTGCAGCGATACTGCAGCAGGAATTTGCATTTGCACTGGATAAGCCCCGAGACTTTTGTTACCCCTTCCCTTCAGTTCTAATCCTTTCAGTATGAGTGGGAATGAAATTCAGGATTTATTGTCTCATACTCCCTTAGTAAGGCACTAGTTATCTGATGAGCATTCACAGCAAACGCTTCTTCATTTGTGTGATTCAGCACGGATTCAAGGAAAAGGCTCCTCTTTTCAAAACCATGATGCTTTACACATTAAATACGTGTCTAGAGGATCCCCATATTACCTTTTTAAATGGTCCAAAAGGAAAAGGAATGTCACAAGGTTGGGTTCTGGAAGCGATAACAATAGATTCAACATACAGCTTTCCTTTGCAACAGGATCTGAAAGTGCTACAAGACAGAAAATAACAAACCATCACCCGAGGCAGTGAAGGAGAATTTGACTGACTGCGTAATTTCCCAAACCAACAAATATGGATGGTCCTGAATGGACTGTAATTACATCACAGGTTGAAGGTCAGAGTTGCACATCAATACCCTACAGGATCTCTTTCCTTTACTTCATAGATATGTAGAGAATCCTTTTCTCTCAAGCAGTTCAAGTGCTTTCAGACTTTCAGCCATCACGATGCTTTTGCCCTGTGTCAAGATAAGGTGGGTATATCACCCACCCTCACCCCCCCCAAAGAGGGCTTCCCTGGAAGACTGAATGGGGCAAACAACAAGTATGCTGTCGCTCTGTTCTTAACCTATCCTTCAGAAACCTGGACGTTTTCGACTTACAAAAAGGCATGGAGATTGCCCATATTCAGGCTCATCGGAAGAATGTGTCATTCCAACGCTCATTTCTGAGCTCCATTTCACTTCCCTAACAGCTTGTTCCAGACTTCTGTCCAACATTATAAATATGGGGGTTCATTGCTTTAGGAGCAGCCTCCTACAGAACAGTGTACTTAACACAGACGTGGGTATCGAGGGTTATTTCTGCTGCTACCTACCAATGCCCTCGGCAAAGTTGGGGTACAGCTCATCTGTAAAGAGGGGTTCAGGCAGCTCCCGGAAGTAGAGTTTCAAGGTGCCCGCAATGGCATTGACATCCATCTCGCTCATCATCACTGACACATCTTTGTTATCTGAAAGAGGGAAGAGGGGAAGCAGGGTAAAGAAGCTGCTGGCCTTGCATTCATTCTGTTTCTTGCTTTGGCTCACTTTGTTTATCCTTTGTCTTTGCCCAAATAGCTGAGAGTTTTCCTGTTTACTTTTCTCCACATTAAATGAGCTGCCTTCTGACAACTGAAAGCACTGCACAAATGACTGCAAACAGTTTATAGCTTTAAATCAAGGAGAGGGAACCTCACACTACCCAGGGTTAGTTACGCTGTGCCAGCGACCTCAGCCTGATCTGGAACAAGCCCTGCTTGACTGTATTTATATGCATTTCAACTTTTGTTAGTGACAACAATTGTTATTCCAGTTCCCTGCCTCTAACAGCTTACAACAAGGGACTCCAAGGCCGTCTAACTCCCCGTTGAGCATAGCTAAAGTACACAGGCAATTCAGGGCTCACATTTCAGTTTTGTCACTATTAAGAACAACAAAACCACCCTCTTTCCCTAAAACAAACAGGCCAACCAGCAGAGCCAGCGCTGGTTTCGTGAAGCTTACTGTAACACAGCATTTGATATAAATGAAAAAAGTTGGTTTTTAAAAGATGAAACACCCTTACTTGCACTCGTGAAGATTCATAAATCAATGTATTTGGTAGCTTTGGGGGGGTTGCAAAAAAAATACAAGGAGGAAGAAATTTCACAAAATAAGTGAAGAAAAAGTGCAGGGAGGGTGAGTTTGGGCACCTGGCACAGGCCTCATGACTGCTTCCATCCAAAGAGAGCTCGAGTGTGGCTTGGACCGTCATGTGGCAGCTGGAAGTAGGGCAGAATTTCATTTTTTGTACCTCAGCAATTTGGAGGTGTTTCGTCTGCCTGATCTTGGACGCCTTTTGGGACATACATGCCATTCTTTTAAATGCAGCACCAGTAAGAAGCCCTTTGCTGCTCAAGATCAAAGAAAGCTTTACAAAGGTTGGTCAAAATTATCTAATTTTACAATCTGCGCACATCAATCTAGACACAGAGTTAAGAAGAGAACTCGGGAGCCCTGACCACCCAACTTCAGTTTTGTACACACCCTTCCTAGTCAACCTTAGAATTTTTTTTTTGCTGCCTTCCTTTCACAAAACATTCTCAATTTCAAGGACTTCTATTAATTTGGAGACCTCACAATAGTGATGAAATTATGGCTTCTGATTGCTGCCACTTCCCCTGAGGAAGACGTCTGCCATTTACAAAGATTTGGCACGGCAGGCAAACCCACCATTTCATGTCTGCTGGGAAGAATAACAAATGCATTATTTGGTATAAGGATCCATCCCATTGTATGTCTTAGGTTGTACCTGTAGCCGAAGAATATTAATAAAACATGCAGTCAGGGTTAAAATTGTTCTCCTTGTGCGAGAATCTCTACCTCTTAATGCTTCTTGGGGAACATAAGATTAAAAATAGCATAGCCACCTGACAGGGAGCTCATGCAGGTTCTCACAGCGCAAAGGAAAACATCAGGCGCAATTACTTACTGACATCAAAGGCAGCTTTCAAAGCTTGGATATCGGTCGCAACCCCAGAGACGCGGTAGATGCCCACCTCCTCCATTCCACGCCGCTCTATCTCCTCCACACACTGGCGCACTATGTAAGGCACCTTCGATCTCTCTCTCCTTAAGAAAGCCAGACGGGAGAGTTCAGTACAGCCCGTGCCCTCAATGCCTGTCACCCCAGCCAGCCGGGCTGGCTAAAATCACCCCGTCATTTTGCTGTGCAAACCTCTTCTGGAAACTGGGGTGGGAGAAAGTCTGAGCAGGCAAACAAGACTGAGCTGAAAAACTCCTTTTAAAGACCGGAGAGGGTTTTCTGAGTGTCTCTGCCTGGCTTTGGCTGTTCTGCAGCCATCCTAAGCACTTGAGCTCTGGCCAGGTCCCAGTGCCCCCAGAGTCTGCCACTTGCGCAGGTAACCAGGGGATTCCCAAACAGACCTTGGATACATAGCAACACTGATGATTTCCAATTAATGCAATTCCATAGGGAGGAAATACCACACTTCCCAAACCATAAAACAGAACAAACAGGTTTCTTCTGGCACACGATTCATGACAAAAGATCAGGGGTTAAAATAATACAACAGGGCCCAAAGAACTTGAACATTTCCGATTATGGAAAGGAAACATCAGTGTTCAGTGGCTCTGGAAATTTGTGACCTAGTCAGCTAACTACAGAGCGAAGGGGCAAAGGGTATTTCCGGAACTCAGAAAAGTGAGATGCTGTAAGTAAACACCCTAGGTTTCAAAGCCTGTGAGCATGCTGGTTCTTCCCCTGCAAAAAATGAAGCTCAGAGAATGTACAGCATCTCCTTTCTGCAGCCACAGCTACTACCCAAGTGGAACAGGCTGGACTGACGAATCCATCAGTGGGGTAAAGACAGGCGCAACCCACTGGCCAGTTGGCTTTCTGAAAAACAATAAGGAGAAATGTGACCCATAAGCTTACTTGGTGACAATAGCGATCTTGACCCCAAACACCCCAGTCTGTTTCCGGGATGGCATTCTTTTCAGGCTAAACTCCCGACTGGTAAACTTCACCGACAGCTTCACTTCCACCTGAGTAAAAGAGAACCGCTGTTACTTTTCAAACATTTTCTTTTCTTTTCTTTTCTTTTTTTTTTTATGCTGCAATGAAAAGCAAAGAAATAAAGCACATAAGAGGTAGAGAAGCAGTGCTAACTTCTGTTTTCCATACTTACTCCATTCATTGAGATGACTGTGCGTTGCCAGTCTTTGTCCTGCAATGCCTGTGGGTCCAGCTGAAAAACATGGAAGTTACCTATGAGTTAGGAACAGACTTCAGAGAAATGAGCTAGCCGGAAAGGCTTCTGTAAGTGAGCAGAGCGCTACCACTTTCAGCATGTTATTTCTTTTCCGCAGGAGAACACATGTTCCAAGGTTTCCCTGGTTTCAGGTAACAGGACACTCAGATATTGTGCAGTTCTCTAAGCAGGGTTGATGAGGACTCACACACATGGAAAATCCAGAAACACGCGTGCAGTGTCTGCTCAACAACAGAGGCAACCTCGGCGAGCAAAATCAATGTCTGAAAGCCAATAACCTCAGCTTTCTTAGAAAGAGAGACCACATTCATTGCTGTAGCAGAACAGGCACATTAACAGACAGCCAAATTCATCCCATTCCACAGGGCCAGGAGTCAGAAAAGGGGAGGAGAGATTTCTGAAATATGTCTGATTTGAAATAGAGGAAACCGTCTCCCTCTGCAGTTTTCTAGAGACAGGTGAGGTTGGATGAGTGTGAAATTACTGCACTGAAATAAAAAGCCAAGCTGGAGAACTTCAGAGCTTTTGGCTATGAAGCTAATAACTTCCAAGAAGGACTATATTCCACCAAATTCAAAAGACATAATGACCCTAACAGTGAGATCAAGGAAGAGAAATATGTAGTGATCTATACAGAGACAAGCAACAAACCAAACCTCTGTCAGGATCTGACACAGAAGAAGTGGAGACAACGGGCCCAGAAATCACGAAAAGTTGTCCTACTTCGGCCTGCCTATTCCTTTTCATTTCTGATTGAGCACAGAGGCAGGAAGAACACCTGGACCTGCTATTGCAAGAATTCATTAAACAGAAACAGGTTCTGACGCAAAGCCCTGGTCTCCCATTTTCAGCTTTGCTTGGTCTCTTTTGAGTGGACAGTTGTGAGGCTGGGGAGCAGCTGACCCAAGTACGCAAACATCACCCAGCCATTCCAATACTGCCTGGGAGAGTCCAAACACATCTGAACACCTGAAGAGTGGCAAAAGGCAGAAAAGACCTGTCTGCATGGGGACTTCTATCAGCAATCAGAACCAGCCAAAGCAAGCAGACTTCGGTGCCTCCTGAGATGGCTTTGTAGCACTTTGCTTTTGAACACTGAGACACAGTAAAATCAGGAAGAGGCAACTGCAGTTGACTCTGCATTTTGAGTTTACTGTCATCAGCAAACAAAAATGCACTCAGTAAGTAGAGCTGCTTCTGCAGCACAGCTCCTCCCTCTCACAGAACCCCATGCAGAAGCAGAGTTCTCTGACAGGCAGAGGTAAATGTTCAAACAACGGCAGCTGCAGTATATTCTGGGAGATCTTAGATGCAATCATGCTCACACTCTCTTTCAGACCATCAACAAATTAGTTCAATGCTGCTGATAGCTACAGAGACAAGTGCCCCCACACCCTTCCCCACTCCCCCAAGAAGATCACCGGCAGAGAGAAAAGTTTCTCCCTGCTTGCTCACACTGCAGAGACCCCAAGAAGCAACACACAAGCAAGTCAGGCCAACCTTATCTCTGCGCACTTTGTTACGGACGTGAGCCCACAGTGGGATGCTGTCAGCACACACATGCTTTCCTGTCGAATTGGACCGGTTCCTGTAGGTGCAACTCTGGCAGAAATTCCTGAAGACCCCTTGTAAGGAATAGTCTGTAACCAGTAGCTCCCACATTTTGGGACTGCACAAAGGTCCAGGAGGCCAATGGGCAGCAGTGCTTAGCTTCAGTGCTTCAGCAAACCCAAATAACAGACTGCTTGCCAAGAGGGTTTGCTTATAACTCTGGCGGAACAGATCCGCCCCCGCCTGTGTGGCTGGCCAAGGTCCCTACAAGTTGGCCAGAATCGAGGCTGTTCTTCCCTGCATTTCCGTGCTGGAAGTTTGGTTCCTTTCAACAACTACATTCTTTCCCAGAATCAAGAGGAAACCATTTCTGAAGTGTCTGGTTTCCTATGAAGAGCAACCATGCTCATTATTCCTGAAAGCTTGATTTCCAGCTGCCTAAATAGTCATCTCGTTAAGCTGCCAAAATGGCCCTGCTGATAGACACAGTCACAGCCGATCCTCTAGCTCAGAAGCAGTTTTCCATATGCTTTTTAGTCACTGAGTGTGTATTATTTATAGCAGGGAGAGACTGCTTAAGACTGAAGGGGAAAGAGGGTTTTGAATATTTGCCAAAAAAGTTAAAGGGTCCAATTACAGCTTCTTTAAGCTAACAGGTATTACTGGTTATGTCTCAGAGATGACCAGGGAATTCCTGACACCGCGCAAAACAAAAACGAGTGAAGAGCTGTTAAAAAGTATGATCCAAACAAAGTCCTACTCTGTCTCAAGAGTGAATATCGTATGGCGCAAAGGACAAGCGAAAGCAGTGTGCTGGAGCTGAGAGCTCACAGAGACTATTCCTTGCTGGGTAACTACTGGAGCTGAGCAAGGACTGCACATGTACCTGCTGCTACCCCTTGCCCCCTCATCTCTGAGCTCTGTTGCAGGGCGGGCAGGACCCCCGCACTCCCCACCTGCTGTTTGACTCCTGCTGGACAACAGTTTGTATTGAATGGAGACAGCTAGGGAGGACAAGCACCAGGGAGCGGGTCTGGCTGACCCAAGCCAACCCTGTATAAATCACTGGCAATAACAACAGCAATTAAAAAAAAAAAAAATCCCTCCCAAGGTGCCTTTTAAACAACAAAGCAAAATGATGGAAGCTAATAAAAGAGCAAAGCTTGAGTAAGCTCTCAGCAACACGAAGTGAGACAGGAAGATCAGGTCTAAGACTCTGATAAAGTCACAGTAGGAAATAACAGTGTCAACAGGAAACTAAGAACGTCATTTAGACTTTGAGCAAGCATTCAGTCCTGGAGCCTACAGATGACCGACCTTCCGAGGCCAGCAAAAGCAACAGAGGGAAAGGGCAGCTGGAGTGGACAGGTTACAAAGCAGACTGAGGACAAAGAGAGTTAGCGAGTGTGCTGCTCCAGCACAGAGAGGGCCTGTGACAAATGGGGTCATGCTGTCTTCTGGCCTGATTTGGAGATCAATGACCTGGAAGAAGGAACACGGAGTAGAAGAATGCGATCTACAGAGAGCGTGCCAAAAGGAGACTGCTCCAAGCGAGCAAGCACAGAGCGCTCGCTTTGCCAGCTCAGGCAGGGGGAGGCACTGTGAAATGGCTGCCTCCGCATTAATTTGACAGCAAAATTTACTGCACCTCTAAACATTTCCTTCAAACAGTTGCTTGGTTCGAGTGACAAAAGGACCTGTCCCATCTCCACTGAAACTGTGAAAAATTGTATTGTTTCCATGACCTATGCAAATAGGACAGACGTGCTAAAACCCTCAAAGACTGTATCTCCCAGGCTTGTTTGCACAGTCCCCACCAAAAGTGCATGCTGCACAGGAAAAATACAAACAAACCAGTTTGTCTTTACTCCTCCAGCACCTCCAGTCCCCTTGCAGCCTGTTCGTTGGCATTTGCAGCTACAGCCCCAAATTCACTAATGAATCAAGCAAGTGCCTCTCTGTATCCCGCACAAAACCCAACAGAACAAAGCAGCTCAGCACCACAGGAATTTCTGAGTGCAAGTCTCCGGCCCTCGTAGCAGCTTAGCGCTGAATTAAGACAATTAGTGCATAGAAGTCAGTAGAGGCTGAGTGTGGAGAACAGAGAGTGGTGCGGACATGGGAAAAAGGCGAACCGAGGATGCCGGTCAATGGCAAACACAAGCCAGGCACTAAGAAGGGTTTCTGTGCCCTGCCTTAGGAAACCACCACAGAAAGTTTGATAATTTCTCCCCCTGCCAGAAAAGAAAATAAAAAACAGAGAAAGAGGAAAAAACGAAGAAGCGTCAGTGGAAATGAAATGCCTGGGAACAAGGACTGAGGCAACCTTAAGGTTACTGTGTTTTATGCTATTTATTCATATTACTTCCTCCTTTTATTAAATCTCTCTGGCAACTTTACACTCCATCAATTTTTAATTCTAACTGATGTCACATACATGTTTGTCAGTCTCACTGCTTCTGGAAACTCCCAGTCCAGCCATAACCCCATTCTCAAAGCTCCCCACTGACATGTTAATCTTTCCCACCATCACCCTTTAGACATGACCCATTGCCTTCTTCATTTCCACCCTATTTTCACTGCTGGGATACTTTTCTGCATGAGCAAACTGTTTAAATGAACTCGAGTGTGTAAAAGGTTTTCTGAGTTGACACTTGGGAGGTACAGCATTTGACAATCTATTTTACATGGAAAACAACCTAGATGTCTGAAATAGCCATGTGCACTGCTATGAGACATCTCAGATAATTAAACAGATAAGAGTGATTGTTTTGCATGGCAACAGAGGAATGGTGTTGTGCTGCTACCACAGAATGACTGATCTAAGGTCATATCCTCTCTGATTTTCCAGCACCGCTGAGAGGCAGAAGGAAATGGTTTGCCTGAGCTGATCATGCAGAAAAAAAACACCACCACCACCACCAAAGGAAACAGCATTTCTCGGAGGCACCAACTGGAGGAGATGGATCACAGGATGAAGCGTCAGTTTACTCATCCAACCTGTTCTCAAGGCAGAGGCCAGTTTTGCTGACATATGTGCCCATGCAGATGCAGAGTCTCAGGACCAAACAAAAGGCTGCTACACTCAAAACACGTGGACGTGCCTGCCACATGAAGTGCAAAATTCAAAGAGCAAAAGGGCCAACCTCCCAAGTGCTGAAGATGGATGCAAGGTAACAACGGAAAGAAAAAAAGAATAAAATAGAGAGTTCAAAATGAGGACCTGATGATTACTACTGAACTAAGCCTCGTGTTTCCTCCTGTAAGATGATGTCCATTTCTTCCTCCCCTAAGCCCCCCGATAATTTCACTTTTACAGTGTACCCAGGAATAGCACCTTCTCCCTGTATTTCTCATGCCTGAGATGTAACAGAAGCCCCCAACCACGCTTGCCAGCTGGTTAAACACTGCACATCCAGTGCTGCCGTTCCCAGAAGGTCTGATGAGGACTTCATTTACATGATTTACATTTACATGAGGTTCCCCCATATTAAATCTTGTGGGTTTATTTTTCAGGGGTAGAATTTGCAGGATGGCAAGCAACGAAGCTCTTGCATGTGGCTACAGAAACAGGTAAATACAATATTCCATAGGAAAATAAAATATGAGCAATGGGAGCTATTAAAATTGCTGCCCATTCCTGGAAGCTTCTGACCACATGGACCAATTTCCAGTCTTCCTTCCTCCAGTGCCATTATGTAACGGAGAGATTTAACAAACATTTCACAGCCAAAACAGTCCTCGTCTTCTTGATGCATTGTCTTCATCACTGCAGCTCAGAGAATTTGGCGAGTCAGAAATCCCAGTAATGGGAAGTTACAGATTTATAATAATACGTGGCTTAACAATACATTGTGATTTAGCCAACATAGAAATTTCCCTGTTTTTATCAGCAGGAGGATGCAGACACGACTCTTGATATTCCCAGAGTTTTTAACTAAAGGGAATTTAGGAAAAGAAAAACCTCATCCAACTTCACAGACCTTTACACAAGACAGACTTTGGCTGAATAATGACAACACAACAACAACAAAACAGAAAGCCCTAGATACACTAGCAACTCTAAAATAAACAAAATTTAATGTAAAAGCACTTGGGAAAATCCTGAAAGAAAATGACTATAAAACCAGTGACTGGAAAAGATGCTGACAGCATTAATACAGCTAACCTTCAGCCACAGGTTGTAATTTGATTTTGTTGTTGCATTATTATGATTTCTTAGTAGAGAAATGGTGTTTGCTTTAAAAATAAAATTAAAACAAAATAAAAGCCTTTAACGATTTCCATCAACCCAACATCTTACCAGACTCTCTTATGACTTCTCTTTGCAATTATTCATTAGTGTTAAGAAGTTGTGGGATGGGAGAGAAATCACTGAGATTTAAGAGGATGTTCTGCGAGTTCACCAAGTTTCTTTATAAATTGCAAGAGGGATCTACTGAAAGCAAGAGAACTTTTGCATTTGCCTTTTACGATATAACAGAACACAACTTTTGCACATTATTCAAAAACTTTTTTTATTTTTTTAATATTTTCTTTTTTACTTTCCAATATTTAGGTTTCTCTAAAAGAATCAAGATGCAATGAATATTCAAGTGTCACCAAAGAGTATTTTTACCTATTAATTTAAGATGTTTTAACAGAATGTACAAGTGCTGTGCATAAAAATGCCTACTCTTGTGGAAAAAAAATGTTAAAAATTTAAAATATTTTATTAATTTTTAAATCATTCTATGTAAAATATTTGAAGAATTTAGAGGGTCAGTGATTTCAGGGTTCTCCATTATGAGCACACAAATCTCCAGGGCATTTCAGGGCTGAGAACTTCCTCTTTTGTAGTTGCTCAGCTCCATGGAAAATAAGCTTTTGTTCGCAGAAGGGACATCCAGATTTCTGGTTTGCCTGAGACACATACATACAAGGCACCCTGTACTAGCGTTTATTGTTTTGTACACGAGTGTTCTTTCACATACCCACCATGCGTTTGGCGACAAAAGCTTTCCCTGAAAATGGCATGGCAGCCTCAGGGCTGCAAGGAGGGAGGGAAATGAACAGGCCTAATGAAACCCATTTAGACAATGAACCCTTCTGGAGTAAAGGTGAGATATGCTCCTGCAGGCCGCCCTCAATCAGAGTTGTTTCTGAAATCCCACAAATAGCCTTGGCCTGTGTGACCATCACTCAAACGCTGGAGAAAGCTGTCATCCATGGAGCGATAAAGAGTCAAACATACATGGAGGAGAACTGCTGCTGTTTGTCAGCATACCATAAAGAAAAAGGTATCTGGGCAGGGTCTCTGCTCTGTACAACAGCCAGTCCAACACAAAGAATACGTCCGCAGAGCAAGCATTTTAACACCCTCCTAAAGCTGTGGACAGACAGTGCAACAAACTGGAGGAAGAGGGGGAACATATGTTCTCCGTGCCATCCTCCACTGATGGCCTGATTTCTCCTGCATGGAGCTTTAGTGCTTTATCACACAGCAGCTCCCTGAAAGCAGCGTCCGTTTCCAGTCATCTCATCACCTCCCCTATTGTATTACAAATTTGCCACATAAACAAAGTGTCCCACGCTGATTCTCAGCAGTGAAAATCTCTCTCAGATGCAGCCTGCTGTCACGGACGCTATACTCTGGACACGGCACTTATCAGGACAATAAGCCTGTCCTCCAAGGCCTTGCTATCACATCAATCAACTCACGTACAGAACGTAGCATTTCTTCCACATGATTTACAGACAGGATAGTATATTCATTGTTTCCTTTTGTCACAAATGGAGCATCTCGAACAGCGCTCAGGGCTCAGTGACAGTGCAGTTCCTATATACTGCACTGGAAGTTTTGAAGTTAACAGGCAAATCAGAGATCAAAATGTAAATTTTAATGAAAAAGCATCTATTCCATAAGAGTACTGAAGCAGACATAGGGGACAAAGCAAGAGGGAAAAAGCTGCTGACTTCCCGCCTCTGAATCACACTGTATACCTCACTATCTGGAGAAAAATCTCCAATGCTGAGACAATCAGAAGGCATAAAAACCCCTCCCCGGTGCACTTCCAGATTCAAAAGTCCTGTTATGTTTTGCAGTAAGTGTAGCAGGAATGAGTTAAGCACAGTCTCACCTGGATCTGTCCTTTCCCCATTATGCGATCCGTGCTCTCTCCATCCTCTTTGGTGAGCTTGGTTTTGTTGTAGCACTTTTCATAGCACAGAATCCGCAGAGTTTGTGAACCTTCCAGCTCAATCTCAAACTCCTGCAGGGCACCAGGAAAGGAAAGAGCAATGAATACATCACAGCAGGACACTAGTCTCTTAATAATCAATATAGTCACCTTAAAACTCATCAGGAGGGAGCACTTAAGGACTGACCAAAACCTCCTCCTTAATGGAGTTGGTCTAGAAATAAACTAAATTGTATTTTGTATATATAAGGTGGTCAAATCAGAGACTAAGGAGTCAACCATCTTAGTCAGGTTTCACAGAGTTTCAGCAAAGCATCATTCAAAGAAACAAACTCGCCCACCTTCCTTGTATTTAATTTTGCTCCCCAGAAGGTTTGAGTTGGCTGTAAACAGGCAAGATGTCTATAGCTAATCCTTCCCCCTCGCAACAAAGAAGCAAAACCACCTCCTTCTTCAACATATTTTCACTTATGTCTTCAAAAACAATAATCAAGCATGCATCTGCTTAAATGATGAAATGCTGGACAAGACTTGTTTGTACTGAAATGTTTGCTGAACTATAGCTAATCCAAGAGAAAATCTTCTGCAAGACCTGACAGCCAAATGAACCTACAGAAAAGAGTTTTCTGAAAGGCAGCATATGCAGCACAAGGGCTGAGCATGCAGCAAGTTCTTCCATTTGCGGGTTTTCTGCACATCATGCATTGACGTTTGGCACATGGAACAAGTCACATTAAGAAAAATCCAACCTACCTCATTCCAGTTGGGCTCTGTGGTATCTCTGTAAACTCTAGTTTTAGCCTTGTTCACAAAATACCCAAAAGAATCCACCTCTAACGTGCAGTACAAATCTGAGGAGGGGAGACAGGGACAGAAACTTTAAAAATTTCTAGAATCTCTGAACTTGCATTAATCACTTTCAGAGTGTGTCTTCATTTGCATCTTCTTTGTATTAGTATCAGTAACACTATCCACCACAAATCTCACCATCTGGACCAGCGGAGTTGCCTTTACGAAGCTGAAGTACCAGTACAGCCGTATAAATGACCTCAGCACAGACAGGCCCTTCACCTCTATTAAGAATCAGGTATATGCTATTATCCAATATTTCCCATATCAATCCAGAACAAGCAAAAGGTGTACACCAATGAAAAATGAAACTTCCCCAGGCAGATATTGGACCCCATCAACACATCAGAACTGATTTCACTGAGAACAACACGAGTATAAGATCCCTCAGCGAGCAGGTTGGGGGCCAGCCATCAAAACCTCATTATCTTCATAAAGTGCTTAATTATGTGATATCTGGTGTTTTTGAAGAGCTAGTAATGAGCTGTAGACATTGCCCCTATTGTAAGTTATGTTGTAAGTGATGTTAGCCAGCATCTGGGAAGTCAGTGGTTCGGCAGGAGGAAGGCTAACAGAAAGCACGTACATCCAGTTCACTCCTTTCCTCCTGAGACTGCTCATGGAGCTTAGATAAGAACAGGATCCCCAGCCACATGGCTAGGTAAGCCTTGCAGCTTTTCCTAGATTATCCTCATCAATGGCTGAGAAGCACGTTTATTTCTACAGCTGTCCTCTACTCTACTTTTTTACCTTTTTTGATCCTTCTGTCAAATCGCTCCCCTGAATTTTAGCACCTCTTTCTGTACACTAAAAATTCGGGATGTCAGAGAATGCCTTCCATTCTTTCATTGCAAAACAAAATACAGTTGAAAGAATTCAGGATAAGGGCTGATTTGTATCTAAAACTGTTGGGTAATTAGCAAACACTGCTTTAAAAAAAATTACCAACAGACTAGGCCTGAAAAATAACGCTGCGTGCTTGATCCTTGATCCTGATCTTTCTGAGAGTTAATAGCAGCATTAAAAAATTGCATTGCCCTAAATTTACGCCAGTGCCCCGATTTCACTTCCAGTTCCCCAAATCACCTCTCCTCCTCACCATCATCCCAGATGCTGCAATCCTAAAGCAGTCCATGCCCAGCTGTCACAGCACCTGCATTATCTAACCCCCATCAATACCTCTGTGTACTACAGAACTGCAACTCACTTAAACTTTGCTTGAATCCTGTGGCAGAGTGGACAATGACATTCAGGAATCCATAGAGACCTGGGGATTCGTCATCTGTACAAAAGACCCAAGGAATTTTGTTACGTTCACAGAGGAGCCAAAAGTGAAAGACAAAGTGATGAGACTGATATTACACAGGTTAATGAGCAGAGGGTAAACTGTCCCTAAAAAGGATGGCAAGAACATGTCAAACAACCATTTCAGAAAAAGAGGAGACACTTCCAGGTTCAGTGTCGGTTTCACCTGTAATGCCTTCTGGCAGTGTGTGGCTTTTACAATGACATTTTTAGGGTCAGCAAGACAGCATGGAAGAAATTCAAAGGAGAATAAGTAAAATATGGAGGCTAAGTCTATACTAGCAGATTAAATAGTAATTTAGGATGGTCAATTTTGACCAACTAGTGTTTTTCCAAAGAATTCCCAGGCATAGTTCAAAGTTGTCCCAGGACAGGACTTCCAACAGCCACGCTAATCCCTGGTGATAGCTGCATGTAAAGACTATTTAATAGTCAATGAATATATATTGGAGGACGACCAGGAATATTTTACTAATTTAGATGTAGCCATACTCTTTAGAGCTTGTATTTGATTGTTGCAGCAAGTAACACTGGGATAGCAGATTGCTCTTGGTTGTGATGCTCTCTTTTTTCTACACTATCATCTACTTCCACTAAACTACACAAGTTGGGTACATATGGTCTCAGCTTTTGCTTTACAGAAACTCTCAGTTTGTAACTCATCACCAGGTTGAAGCCCGTAGCAAAAAGAAACAGTAAGAGCTGTTTCAGGGGAAATGCACAAAGGCAGGCAGAGGTAGGTTTTCACTGCAGCTGTACTATGTGAAAGCATAAACCAAAGGTCTCACCTTCCTTATTGATAGTGAGGGGAATGTTGTGGACTGTCTGAAGCTTCACACAGGAGTTTGTCAGCATCTGGAGCTCCACCGATGTGAGTGAGAAGCTTTTAAAGCCTGTCAAGGAGATTCAAAGAGGGAGGAATTAAAATTCAAAGCAGAAGCTGGATGCACACTCCCTCATTCTGGGCATACGTGGGATAGCTGCTCCCTGGGCAATGCTCAGCAACAGTCCTGTTGTGCTCAGGACTGTACTGCTACTGCGGCCCAGCTCTATTGAGGGCATATTTAGTTACTCTTCAGAATAAAAAGTCTCAGGATGGTTCACAGGAAATAAGGGGGTGGGGGGCTCTTATTTTCTTGCAAAGCCAAAAAAGTAAGTAAGTTTCTTTGGACTGGAGCCAGGTAAAAGGGTGCAGCTGTTCCCTCTACCCAGAACTGCACAGAGCTCTGATCTCTAGGGTAAATGGGAGAATCTCTCCACACACTTACTTTGTGCTCTCCCTACACATTCCCTACACGTTGCTGCAAGCAAAAGTCTCCCAGACAGGCTCAGATGTGCAGAGACAGAAGACATCCATGTTCTGCTGTGGATTTCAATGCACATCTCTCTTTTTGCAGGGAACCCTGCCAGACACTTCATCCTCTGGACTCCTGCTCTCTAAGATCACAGTATTTGTACCAATGCCCAGTTGAGAGACACTCACATTTCTTCTGCTGCTCCCGGATGTTCTCCCTCCACTCTGCCCTTTCATAGTCCGATGAAATGAGGAATGTGTAACTCTACCCAGGAAAACAGAAAAAAAAATGGGGCATGCGTTAGTCTGACCGACCACTGAGAGCAGGGCCGCCTGCCTCCCACCCTCCTCCAGTGGAAATTGTTGGATATATTGTCCTTCTAGTACTCCTGCCAGTTGTTCTGCATCACAGCTTTGTCAGTGACAGGCAGGGCTCTGGCAATGTGCATTCTCAGCAATGTGCCAGCAGTACCAACATGGACTCCTGCAGTCAGAGCTTTCAGAGAGCTCCACCCTGCAAACAGCAGCTGCATCCCTGGCAGCATGAGGTCCCATGGCAGCTCTGTGCTATTCCTCACAACAGTTGCACCAGGAAACCCAAAAGCCTCCACCGCAGGCCTAGACACTGATGCAAACTGAGGACGCAGTGATCAGCTTGTGGATTTGCACTAAGCAGCAATAGGATCTTGTTAGAATCCTTTGCCACGTGCGTGGCCACAGTGACAGGTTACAGCACTGCCAGAGCAGGGAATTCCTCTGGCACACTGAGTGTCCCACAGCGCTAAAGGAGTCTGTTCACAACCTTTCGGCACCCCTGGTGCCAAGCGCAGCCTACAGTCCTGAGGAGACAGCCCTGAGTGAGCCAAGCCTTGAACCTGAAGGGGAGTGTAGAAGGCAGCTGCTCCAGAGCTTTATCTTCAGTGAAGAACGCCATTCCTATTGCTCTGCTTGGGCAGGTGCTGAGGTAGGGGATTAATTTCTAACGTCAAATGCCAACGTTGCATACAAATTAGTCATAGCCTTACAAGATGTCATCATAACTTTTGGTGTAGCAAGGGTTAGATGTCTGCTCCTTGGAAACTGCTTTCAGTAGAGGGCGTGAAGACCTCCTTGTACAACAGCATATACAAACACACACGCCACAGTCAACCTTCACATCTGTCTTGCACTCTGAGGGAGACCAGAAGAGCCACTCACCTTGCCATTGCGATTGTGTACCCGGAAGGCCATGTTGGGAGACATCAGCAGTAGGAGGGATTCCTGTTCTGAGAGCTTCTTTTTCAACCTCTCAATGACCTTGCTGCCTTTATTGGCCCTCTGAAGGGTGGGGGAGAAATGGAGACAGAGGACACACGTCATTTTCCAACATATGCCCCCATTTACACTGACAGACGTTTTAAGATCCACAGTCCCTTCCCTCTGTGAGTAGCCAAATGGCCCCAGGCAGGAGAAATGCTGTCAACAGAATCCACAGGTCCCCTAGCTGCTCAGGTAGACATTACCTGCAGTACCTCTACACTCAGACTTGGCTCTGTTCCCCAATTCCAGCTGCCCCAGATGAAGGTGCAGAGGTATGTGGCCACTGTCCCAGCTATGCCCTGTATTTTCTGTTCCATAGGATGCAGCAGCATCACATTACTGGGCAGCCATAGCACTGCCAGGTCCTCCACAAGCATCCTTAACTAAAGAGACAGTAAGGAACTTCTCTAGAAGCTGCCCAGAACTGTTACCAAAATTCTCTCCCACCCACTGATCCATCTTCAACAGAGGTCAGCTAAAAACAAGGTTTTTTCTTGGATAAAACCCAGTCCCAAGCCCAGCCACGTATATTGTTTGACACCGATGCACCGAAGAATGTATCTTAGACACCTGGACCTTGTGAGTAAGAGGCTTCCACACAGTGTTCCTCCTAATATCTTACTTTTTCCAGGAAGCCCTCTCTGAAAGCCAGCCAGGACAGAGATGCAGAAGCATGTTCTTTGGAAGTGTGGGGGATAGTCTTCTCACAGTACAAGCAGTGTTATTCCTATCCTGTTCTACACACCATCAGGCTTTCAGTTTTCAAACTCTTACTTCTCTTTTGGGTTCCAGGAACATTTGGAGTCTAACACCTCTGAGAAAACATGTCTTGCAAGCAAAGAGAAGCCTGGGCCAGAGACACCGTATCTGTGTCAGACTGTCCAGTCAGCATAACTGGTGTTCTCCATATATTTGCTGGTGCTTTGACACCAGTGAAGTCAGAAAAAGCTTCAAAAGCACAACTGAGCCTGCAAAAATTCAGAAGTACATGCCTTCTGACCAAAATCACTTGCAGGATCATACTTTAACAGCCAGAAATTGGCATGCCACACTCCCAGTCCTTCTTGTGTTCACAGCATAACAGCCCTGCCCTCCACATGGATGCTCGTGGATAGCAGTCACAGGCGGTTCCATGCAAGCAGAGGAGCTACTGGGTGCAACTACAGGGTCTTTTTGTTTCTGCCTTCTCACAGGACAACATCATTCAAGCCGTGCATTAGGACAAGTGACGATGAGCCACAGAGCACCTGGATATCACTGATCAGCAGAAGCTTGTGGTGCAGCTCTGTTAAGTCTGTTTTAGGATGACTCCCCATGCTGTGCAGCTCTGGGAATGATGCTTCTATCAGCACCTCATCTCAGCAGAGACACTGAGTCTGTACTTGGCATGGAGTGCTCAACCCCTTTTACCTTTTCACGCTGGATGTCATTCTTTATCTGGGATATCTTGATCTTCATGGCATCCAGTTCCTCATCAGGTACCAGTGGGATATTGGGCACTGCCTCAGACTCATCCACCATTTGGAAACTAAGGTCAGTGAGCGGGATGTACCATTTGCAGTCATATTGCTGGCTTTTTCTGAAAGACAGAAGCTCCAAACCTTTTACTATTACTGGCGTTTGGCATCACCAACTCCCCCTTCCCACAAGTCTTTCCCTGCTATAGTGCGCAAGATACAGTAATGGGCACAACTTCACTGTGGCTCCCATGTGGAAAAAGCCTGGTAAAGGGCTGCTTTCCAGCAAGAAAGCCTAGAAGGGACAATAGCCAGTACAGCATATAACAAGGCAACTTGTTTTGTTATCTAGTTCTTTTCATCCTAAGAAACCACAATGATCTTTTGCAAACCCTCTCAGTCCTGCATGCTGACCCTCTGAAGCCTCTGCAGAGGAAAAGTTCAAAAGCCATGCCATGCCTCTGACCTGGCTGCTACCTATGATCTAAACACAGGTCTCTCCTGCCTGAGCTAAGAGGGCCAAGTGGGGCAGGTGAGCCAATATGTATATCTGTGTAATCCAACCAGAAGAGAGAAACTACAGCTCTTAACTACCATTCTCCAGTGATTTCACCGGGATAACCAGTTCACTTTTTTAATGTTTCATGTGATTTATTCCCTCTCCACCTCTACTGTTAGGAACATCCACTCTTGGGAATGTCCCACTCTTTTGCAGGTTCATTCCTCACAAACTTGTGCTTCAAAAGGGGCAGGGACAACTTTTTGCTTGAGGAGGGCAAGAAGATGACAGTGGTCTCCACGAGCAGAACATTTATCAAATGAAGAGAAGCCCTGTTTGAGACAGGTATGTTGGTAAAGGTTCCTCCCCCCTCCTTTGTGAAAAATGTCAGCAAAACTTTGTATAGCTGCACTTTGGGGTTGACACATAGTCTGTTTATTGTACCTTTCCAATTTTTCTGCAAAACTGTTAACTGGCTGTAGCTGCAAGGCCACAATTAATAACCTTAGGAGCAAAAAAAAAGTGAAGAATGCCACCTATTAAAAGAACGGGGAAGAAGAAAAATGAATAGCATTTGTCCAGAATACCAGCAGCTACAGCACATCCCATTTTCCTAGGAAGGCTCAGAGCAGAGGTGGGAGGAATCAGCTTTTCCTGAGGGATCGGGACTTGGCCAAGGTCTCATCAAATAGACAGCACTACCTTGCTAATCATTCCTTGACTAACTACATCTCATGGATTATGGTTACCCAGGTCTGGGGTATTCATATTCAACTAAAATTGCTGGCTAAACCCAGGATTCTGCCAAAGCTGAGGTACAAAGGACATAGTCCAGAAGGAAAACCTCACCCTCCAATCTGCTTCTTCAGCTTGGCACACAGGAACAGATCAGTAAAAAGAAAGACATGACGTAGCTTGCGAGCCCCCTCAACCAGCTCCACCATGAAACTGTCCTTCAGCAGCTGCCGGTGCTAGTGAAAAAAATAGAAAAATTCTTTTAGTTAGTGCAATATAAGCCCCAGATTTTGCACTGGGGCAACACATTCCTTAGACATGACTCCTACCAGAGCCAATTCAGTAAATTGGTCTAATTCAGAAAAAAGAAAAAAGGCTATTAAGTGTTCCTGGCTGTAAGCTCTGCTCCCTGCTGCTGCCCTCTCTTCCCAGGGGCAGAAATGGCCATGCATCTCCTTTATTATCTGGTTCTGGGTTAGACTTCAGACTTCTCTCCATTACCTGTTCCCGAGCCCAAGTGTAATTTATTGTAAGTCATTGCCTAGAATCTGCACGAGGGCCAGAATCACTGACAGGACATCATTCCCTCACAAACCAGCAGAGAGCAGCAAACACCATTTTTCTCAGGAGTCACCCAGCCACTGAATTCAGCTTAAGCTACCCCACCAGGCAGAAAGAGGAGTGAAAACCGCCACGAACACCTCCACTCCCCATTCACAACAGCAGTTTGTCAACATTAACAGCTGAATGCCATTGCTGCTTCTTTATTACAAGTGCTGTTAAGGGATAATTCCTGAAGAAATCACACAGAATCACAGAATGGTCAGGGTTGGAAGGGACCTCTGGGGATCATCTAGTCCAACCCCCCCGCCAGAGCAAATTTCTCAGTAGTCCCTCATCAGCCTGTATTTAAATAGGACCATCTGGATATGCCCCCACCCTGTCCCTATTTAAATCTTTTTTTATATATCATATAAACATTCCCCAAACCCAGAAGATGCAAAGAAGCTGGACAACCCTGATGCCTTTATTCCTGTTTCTAATTCCAGGGACCTTTACAACCTCCCAAATAAGAGGCATGCATGGGGAGGCAGAAGCATCACTTTCTTAATTCCCTTATGGGGGCTCCATAGTTGAAAGACAAACAGGCTGGAGCACTGGCACTGAGATAGACAGCTGTGTGCTGTTACAAGTTTTAAGCCCTGCTCTACACACAGGCCTTCTGCTCTGATGTCAGGATCAGTAGGTCTCTGACTGCACATCTGGAATAGATATCTCCCACTGATTTTCAAACAGAAGTCACGGGCATTCAACTTTGGGCAAATTTTATTCCCACCAATATGTGTAACTGTCAGTGTTGCCTTGCTTCACAGACAGTACAAGCAGGAACCGCCAGTTTCTCTGCACAGGTATGCTAAGGTACTTTTTCCTGACCCATACTATTTCCTGGCTATTCCAGCTAAGAGGATGCTCCCCTGGCACCAATGAGCGACACGTTACACATACCATATATGCCCAGACGGCACTGTGGCTGGGGATGGGAGAGATCTGCTACCACTGTCCAGTGCTAACCAACACCTCCCCCTGCTGTCTCACTGCCAGCCTTCTCCAGGCCCATGCTTGGGTCTCAGTATGACTCACTCCCAACCTGCCAGTATCTCTGTGATCCCCACGCTGGGAATCGTGTACACGAAAACTGTCCATTTCCAAGAGGCAGCTGTGCTCAGCTATGCAGCGGCATGCAACAGGAAAGCAGTTAACCTGAGCAAGGTCAGGACATCCAAACCAGAACTGATGCCTCAGTTTCTCAGGTTATACCCCATGGGATTTTTTTTTTCCTGCGTGACTTAACAAGCCCTGAACACATTTGCCGCAGAGGGTGTGGGAGTGCAAACCCCCGCGCTGCCTCTCCTTCCGCCTACCATCCTTCTCATCTTGGCTCTCCAAAATGAAAACAAACCACATCAGTCCTGAGCTCAGCAGGCATCATGGCAAGGAACGCAAGGCAGAGGAATGCCCTTGCAGACATAATTCTTGTTTCCACACTCTGTCGTACACCACCATAAAGTTCCTGACATGGACTACAAGTCTGCCTTTTCCTGTCGGCAGCTGCACTGCCCGTAGCTAGCCGTCAAAGCACACATAGCAGTGTCAGCATCTCATCTTGGTGCTGCCTTCCATTACACAAAGGTCCTGGAAATCTGTGAGCAGCAGCAAAAGCTGCACCTTTCCCACAGCACCAGGAATCAAGGCTGCTACCTAGCAGACTGTTGCACCATCTCTGGGCAGGAGCCTGTGGAGATCTGGTATCCAGCAGTGATTCAGGCTCAGAAAGGCCCATACATATGTTAATGTTTATTTTTAGGTGGGCGTGATCCTCCTGGCTTCTCCTCAGTGGTTTTGGAGAGAACGCCTGCCTGCATTGATGTCTCTGCTGCTGATATGCACTTGTGCATGCCTCCCCCTCCTGCATGGCGAACAAACCCGAGGTAGGAAACTAGAAACACTGAGCTTTAAAAAAAAAATAAATAAAAAGGAGGAGGTATATTGTCAGTAGCAAAAACACTCTCCGCAGCCACAAAGAATTTCATTTGGGATCAACAATGAAGCAGGGAAAGATATTTTCTGAGCAAGCCAAAACCCTGATTTCAGGTTTCTTTATCTGATGCATATTAATTACGCTGCAGATCAGCTCAGCTCCTCCGGGGCAATGAGAATAGCTGCTTGTTGCCAGCTCAACCTCTGCTCATTGTTTGTAGGTGTAAAGATGTTCTCACAGCTCACTCATCTCTGCTACCCAGCAGGATGTGGCCCTGTCCCTTCCCTACCTGACAGGGACATGGCACAGTCCTGACCTGGCCTTCTGTCCCCCTCTGCCAGGCACTGGCAGTGTGCGAGATCACCCATGACCCCAGCCCAGCACCTTGCTGAGAGCTCCTAGCTGAAAAACACCCCAGGCTAGTCCGGAGCACAGACTCAGCACCCTGTCCTGGGAAGATGTCTCTGGTGGCAAAGACAGGCCAACAACATGGCCACCAATGTGTTTCTTCACAGGCAACAGAGGGCACAGGCCCCTGAGAGCTGTTGGAGGACTGTGAAGAACTACTGCTCAGCCCTAAATCAGCCCCCTGGTTTTGGCAGTACTCCAGTACTGTCATCTAGACCATAGCATTTTTACAACAAGCACGTCCTCAAGTGAAGGGGAAGCCCATACAGAGGCATCAGTGACTGGAAACCGCTGTGTCAGGCCTCCACAAAGTAAGAAAAGTCCATCAGTATTCCCTGCAGCAAGGCTACAGACCTCCCCACATGGCCTGCCCAGTCCAACCTGGCCACCCCTTCTCCTGCCTTCTGAAGTTGCACCTAACCTGCCACTGCACAGTCCTTGGCTGTCATCACCCAAGCAGACTTCCTCCAAGCAGCCATGCTGTCTGTCCCATATCTCCCCAAAACCCAAGTAGGAAGCTCAGCCATACGATGCTAAAGCAGGGGTATGATTCAACAGCCTTCATACATCCCATCTGGGACTGAGGTACCACTCATTTGCACCGAGTTTATTTCGGGTAGCACTTCTGGGTACAAAATACCCTGTCTGACATGAGACACAGTGCTACCATGAGGCAGCAAAAAGTCTTTGGCAACACGATCTCCCAGAAAGAGAGCTGGGTGGAAAGAAGACAAGGCTCTATTTCCTAAGCTTGACTGGAATAGAAGTAAAGAGGTGAAAGGGATGTATTCCAGTCAGCCACTCAGAGAAAAACACTGAGCTTCCCAGACCTTTCATTCTTCCTAACTTCTCACTCATGAGCTAGTTGGGAAGGTCTCCCTTCAGCAAGCAGCAGGGGTAAACAAAAGCAACCAAGTATCTGGGGAGGAGAGGACAGGAGAAAACATTTGTGGATCAAGTCAGGAAATCTCTCTTCACAGGGTGTAGAGCTTGATATTAGCTATAACTACCAGCTTCTCTTGGAAAACAGGACTTTCCTTAGGGTTGGGCACAATAGGCATGCCCCAGGCTGCTCAGCATCAGTGGAGCAGAGGAGGAACGCTTCCAGCAAAGGGTCACATCCTTTGTTGCAAATGATTCATCTTGCCAGGAGGGTTCAGCAGGTCAGAGGGAAACAATAAAAGGATTTCCCAACTGGCTTACCAGATCCCTGCCAAACCCCACAGTGAGGGAGCGCAGGGCACCTTCCCGGACCTCCCAATATGAGTCAGCCCATCCTACCCCACCCTGGGGGAGCCAGCAGCCTCCTCAGACAGGACTCGTGCCAGTCAGATGCCCGTGCCACCTCAGCTCCAAGGCCTTCTCTAGCGGTTTGGGAACCAAAGCCCACTTTGGTCAACTACTCCTACCCAAGGCCAGCAACAGCTATTCCTGTGGTGGCCTCCTGTGAAACAGGGTCTCCTGAAACATGAGGTCTTTTAGCTGGGTGATCCTGCTGTACATGACATACAACAGCCTCTGTGTGGGAAATCATCTCTCTACTTGTTTCCAAAGTTACTCTGTTTGCTAAGGTTACCAAAGGTGCTAAAAGTTTCCTAAAATACCCTGAAATGACATATAGACTACAGAAACACCAAATAAACATCCAAGGAAAACATGAGCTTAGCATCAGAGTGACAGCACAGTGGCAGAGTGACCCCCTCTCTTCCCCAGACAGCCCCAAGACTGTCAGGTGTCCTGCACAGGAACTCAGCTCAGCTATAGAAAGATGTTCCATGAAGTCTAGGGGAAAACTTCCTATTTTGTATCATAATGGAGTGAATTAGGATCATCTTTAATCTCTCAAACAGGGCCTGGGCTAACTGTTACCTTCAATGGCTCTTGCAAAGCTCCTGTACTGGTGCAGTATAAGTCCTAAGTCTCCTTTCTAGGCCCTGCTTTCCTTCGCATGTTTTCACCTGCTTCTCCCACCCACCTCAGTGCTCTGGACAAAAGAGCTCTCCCTGTTCATCCTTCAGTGCTTGGATACCCTCTTTGGATTGCCTATTGCTGTCCTCCTCCTCTTACCTCTGTCAGTGAGCATCTCCCCCTCCTCCGCCACCAACCTCACGACTACCTGTACGCTCATCTATTCATCCTACAGTGTTTTAGTGCTGTTTGCATATGATAAATCCTGCTGCCGTCACGTACTGTTTAACTCCAGGAAATGTGGCAGAAGACCAGTTTGTCTGAGACACATTACAAAAAAAGGAGTTTAAAAATCTACTCAGACAGAACTACAGCTGTACAAACGGCCATCTCCTCATTTGTGTGCCGAGGAAAGAGCTCATCCGATGCGGTGACAGCAGAGGCTTGCAGTGTGTGTGGGTGAGAACCCCGGGAAGGACTGGAACATGTGCGATGCAGGAGGAGGAAGGTAAAAGCAGGAGATGGGTATTGGCATATGTCAGTGAGGAAGAGGTGGTTTGGCTTTCTGCAGAGCGTAGGAAGAAAATGATTCCTCATGTGCGTGTGTTGCAAGACCAGCATTGCAGAATAAAGGGATGCTCTGCCTAGGGAGCTAAACTGGCTGCTCTTTGAGCATTTTAATAGCCTTTCTTTTTTCTTTCCAAAGCTCCTGTCACCAGGAGCTCTCTGACTCCAGCTGTAAGACAGAGTGTGAAGCATCCAAGATCATTTTTGATTGCTCTGTTGCCAACATCTGCCCAAGGCCTCCAGAAGCAGTAGGCACCAGGCCTCAAGCTGTGCATGGCTGCCTGTGTCTAAGCTTAGCTCCCAGCTTTTCAAAGGCTTTTGTTTGCACTTCTGCTCCCTTGCAAATGTCCTTTGTCCTTTCCCTTCCCTAGCACACTTGGTCTCTACCAAGTTAAACGGGAGCCTAAGGCAATGATACTCAGGTCCCTTGACTGCAGTTTAAAACCACATTTAGAAACATGGTAGAGCAACTTGCCAAGCAGCCTCTTCTCTCCAGGGCAAAGGAAAAAGTGCACAGTAGCATAAGCTGATCCAACATGTGATCTAGCGGGCTTGATCCCAAAAGAAACTGTCAGCCCTTTTGTGTCTGGACTGGTGCTGATGAGACCAGATGCTAAGTCACTCAGCCAGCAGAGTGACCCAAAACTCAAAAAGGCTTCATTTTTATGCAGCTCCATTCCTCCATGCCGCTGTGTAGTCACACAAATACCAGTGTGAACACTTCAGAGAAGGTGGGACTGCATGGCCAGGGGCAAGGCAGAATGGCAGCCACCACCACTCAGGTTGGTCTGAACTGCCCTGAAACAACATTCTGCAGAGAGCATTAGACAGGCAGCAGTCAAGAAAGGTACCACCATCTCCCAAACGAACTCTGCAATTTTTGGCAGTTTCATTAATTCCTGCTTTACAAGAATGGCCTGAATTAGCTGGAAACACAAGCCTTTACTTCTGGCAGGGAAAGATGACACAAGCTCCACAGTCATTTGCATCCAGGATCAGCCAAAAAAAAACCCAACCCATGCAGTCCATATCGCTGCTCTGCTAATAAGACTAGCAAGGTTATTATTCCCTTCCTTCTGGCACATAATAGTGGCACATCCTTCACCTCAAAGCATTTGTTTTCCTGCTTCTCCAAGGGACCATCCCCCACAGAACCTTAAACAGGTTCCCTATTTAAGCCAAGAGGATAGTGGTGAAGAACTATCAGCAGTGAGCAAATAAGATGCCTGCTCCATGGTCCTAAGGGGTGGAAGATTCTCCACTGCTCGCATTCTGGGTCAGAAGGTGCAGTGCTGCTCAGACCCCCTTTGCCTCCATGCATTTGTTCGGTTATTTAGGGGGTTGGCAAAGTGGATACCTGCAGATAATCCATCAAAAAAGTTAAAAAGTAAAACCATAAAAGTAGAAAGATAGGAAAAGGAGGGAGCAAGGGAATGCAGCAGATCAGGCTGAATGGAAACAGACCCAAGAGCCCAGATAAGCCCTCCTGACTCCCTCATGTTGCCAGGCTGGGGCTGGTGCTCTTCTGGCTCCTCTACACTGCAGCCCTCAGCAAACCACAAAGCAGAGAAGGATAGCTTGGCAGGCAGCAAGGACCAAACTATGTGTTCATAGGCTTAACCCACCAATACTGCCGTCCCTGTTGTAGCCCTCCTTTCTGTCTCTCTGGTGAATGGTTTTACTGCTTTTGTTCCCGTCCCCTTGCACTACCTGAAATACTCATCCAGCCCAGCAAATTAAACCCGGTCCACACATCACAGTAAACTTTCAGTTTATATGCATAAGTCTAGAATTGGAAAAAAGCCTACTGAGCCAAGCAGAACCAGGGGGCTGATGTGCAGGAAGGACACCTGACATCACGCAAGACGACTGCAGGCAGGTCAGACTGAGTCAATGCTCCCAGAGCAGGGAATCACCTTTTGCAAAAGGGAGGAATACTGTGCTGATGAGCCTGTACTCTCTCCTGACCTGCACTCCCCTCCTTAGCAGCCTGTCACTAGGGAGATTAACAACTGGCTGCTTTCCCCAGTTCAAAGCAATCCTGAAAAAAAGAGCTGGAGCAAGAGGCTGGCAAAGGAGATTTGACTCCTCCCCATGATGCACTCAAAGAGGAAAAATATTCCACATAAAAGGCAAGGACTGGGAAAAAAAGATAACTGAGATCAGCACCTCAGCAATACATGAGGGGAAAGGGCTGTTTTCCCTCCTTCCTTTCCACCAAGGAAATTTCAATGGGAGGAAGACAAATAATGAAAAAAGCCATCAAAGCAAGCTGGTGATTCATTAAAATAAAAAAAATGCATTATGCATTGAGAGCAGTCAATTAGGAGATGCAAACTGCACACTGTCCTGTCACCCTAGGGGAAGCACAAGCAAGGCGAGTGGGAGGAAAGGATAAGTAGAAAAGGAAAGATTTACAGGCATAAACAAAACCCAGCTATGACCCCAAGCTGAGTAGCTTGTAGGAAGGAGCAGCCATCACTAACCCACACAGAATAGCTGGGAGCACACTTGTGTCTCTGGATTACTACATAGAGAGTGAACATACTTACTCTCTAGACACAGAGTCGTGTCAACTGGGGCATTACCACTTTGAAAAAAGCGGGATTTTGGTGCCAAATGACTAAAGACGGTATCCACCATCAGATTGCTGGAGTGGAAGGCAAACTCTGGGAAGCATCGGAAGCAAGTCCTTTTCTTCCCTGGGCTCAGTGCAAGCTATGTGCAGTGAGGGAGTGCACAAAGGGCTCCCAGTCCCCTCCAACACACCCACAACCCCCTCCTTGGGTATGTCCCATTCTTTCACTCCCCACATCATACATGGAGTCACTGCAGGACCAGTGAGAGTGTGAACAAGCCTGCTGAGCCCAATCCTGACAAGCCTCCCCGTCTTGCTTTCTAAGATCTGACAAATACACCACTCCAAAAAGAGATCATCAGGATCATCCTCCTGAGCCTGCCCCTCTGCCTGGGCTCTGGCACCTCATTAGGATTCTGCATGACACTTCTCAAAGCCTGCATCCCTTATTGAGATGCTGACAGACAACCAGAGAACACAAAATGCTCCCTCCCCTGCAAAGGGGCATTCTAGCCTGCGATTTCTGCGACAACTCAATCAGTGTCCACTTTAATGACGCCATCTACTATCACTGAGGCCCTGGTGACTGATGTCTGAGCTTCCACCTCAGCCTCCAATTGAGCAGCCCCTCCTCTTCTTTTCTCAGCTGCAGACTTCCTCAGTTGACAAAATGAGACAATAAGCAAGACTTGCAGGACAAAGTACCCTGAATTCCCAGTACTGCAGCTTCTAGCAAATCTTTGTCAGCTGAAAATCAGTTTTAACAGCTAAAAGTAAGCATGTTTAGCTGTCAGGATTTGGGAATACATCATGAAGGTTCATGGTATCTTAACAATCTCCTGGGCTTTGTAAGAGATGTTTTTGTACAGGGCAATTTGGGTCAGTTTTGGTCAGCCAATGTCTCTGGCATGCTGCCACAATTCTTCTTACACATACAGTATCTGAGCTGCATCTCTCTTTTGTCCAATCTCCTACATCCTTTTCTCTCTTGATACTTCTGTCAGTCCTGGCTTTTCCTCATCAGGAAGGACTGAATTGCCTTCTACTGAAATTACGAGGCAGATGAATCAAGCCCATTGAGGCATGCAAGACTTTAATGTTATGTAGCTCTATGCCCTCCTTGCACAACATCACATGCAGGTAAAGGAACTGCACATCTTAGAAATTCCTGGGTGTAGTCTAGCTCCTAGCAAAGCTGAGAAGGGTTGTGTTACACCTTAAGGAGTCAATCACCTCCCTTAGCTTTCCCAACCCATTCCACTTGGTTTGCTTCCTAGTCCCATTTACAACATTCTTCTTTAGAAATGAGGACACAAAAAATGAGTTTTATGATGAGAACAAAGACTCTGGAAAACAGCTTTTCCTAATCTTTTATGATTTCTTACGTTTTCTCACCTTCTTCTCCTCCCAAGCTTCCTGTTTGGTTTCAGTTTGCAGGTAAAATACAAATTCATTTAGTGCATAGCAATATGCATTACAGAAATTATGTATGACAAATTATTATAACAGTGCTAAGGACAAAACTCTAATCGTACTTTTCTTCTGGGTTTCCAAACCGTTTTCTGGACAGAAAACAGAGAAGAGCTGTACCACAGCCTTTAGAGAACAAGGACACTGCATAAACTGTATCTTAGCAACAAATTAATTAATAGCAAAACCTCCTAGTCCGCTCTACAGAAACTGAGAAAATAACGAAAGCAGGAAGACTCACCTCCCCCTTCTTTACAGTCATGGACTGCCGACGAGGAGTGATCTCCTCATTGATGCTGGAGAGGAAGTTCTGTGAGATCCGCAGAGCATCCTGCAGGAGTGGATAATCGGGGTGGCTCACCGGAGTGTGCTTGAGCAAATCCTGACACCGAACACAAAGAACAGAACCATGAGCAGCACTGGAAAGCAGAAGGGTCTGAGGGCCCCTAACTAGAACTGTAGGACAAGATGCTCCAGCTTATTCTTAAAGATTAGAGCAAGGCTTTATCTCTAGAGCAGGAGGATAATACTCCGCACTTCTTGATAACACAACTGAGGAGAAAGCAGGGTCTGACCTATGGACTCCCTCCCCTTAGTGTAAAGGGAAGAGGCTCTTACGCAGCATGACAGGTTTACTTTTGCAGTCCCACAGCTCCATGGAAAATTTGAAGGGTGAAGAAAATAGGAAAGGGGCCTAACATTTGAAAACTACTCTTCAGATACTTACATGCAGGACAAGCGTGCTGCGAGTCACTCGATCCACTGGCTTGTATAATAAAGCTATGGAAAAAAAAAAGCAGCAGGAACATAAGGAAGAGGTATCTAAATACAGCCCCTATAGAACAACATATCCAATGCAACTGAATGTACAGGCACAGGTTTATTAACCAATGAGCTACTGGAAAATTCCCTTCTCTAAAGTTAATGTGCTGCACAGTCAATAAAACACACATGAACACATAGAGGAAATAAACACGCTCCACAGCAAACAGATGTCCACTTGTGAGCACGCCCTGCCAGACAGTGGATGAGGAGCACACAAGGTAGTACAGAACAACTGCACACAGCACAGCACACTTCCAACAACTCCCTGGCAACCTGCCTGGTCCCACAGGTCAGAATTGGGCCTTGAACTCTTAAAGTTGCCAAGCAGGTCTCTGAAAGGTTGGCAGTGCGTCCCTCCTTCTAGAGTTCAGCATGACTCGCTGAGTGCTTCCAAATACCGATAATAGGCCAAAACAAGAAGGGGATTGGCTTTTATATTAGTGAGTATGGAAGCCTCTTATAACTTGGGTTGTCTTCTACTTATGTGCATAGAGACAAGCACCATGGAACCTGATCTTGACCAGGCTCTCTAGATGCTACCATAGGGCAAAAAACATATAACAATAACTGCTAGGATTGCATTTGTGCTGTCACTGGGTAGCAGATGTTCTCTTAAAATCACAGCAGTCCTTTGCTTGGCCTGGTTTTGCCCAAAGGGACTGATGAGGTTTTAAGCTGGGCAGGGGCTTCCCCATGCATGCATGCAGCTTACTATGCATGAGCTCTGCTACTTAGCAAAAGGGCACTGATTTCCCAGGTAGAGCCAAAGACTCCAAACCCTTCCAGCATTTCAAAAGAAAAAGGAAGAGTGGAGGTTTGGCAACAGCCTCCACACAGTCCTGACAAACCACAGTCTCCTCTGCATGGATCACTCACTTTCCAAGGAATTTTTCGTTGTCTGATCTTTAGATTCCTTTGTGCTTCTAGCCTTTAGGTTCTAAAAGAAAAAGAAAACCCACATAGCAGACGGTCAGTTACCTTGAAATATCCCATGGGAATGTAAGACACTATCTGCTCCTCCAAGGGAGGGCCTAAGTGTGAATGGAGGACAGCCCTATCACAGTTTAAGTCAGTGAAGGAAAAATGCGCTTTCCTTCTTAGTAAATCCACCACAGCCACGTCACAGGTGCCCACACATCTCAAATATTAAGCAATTTTCTTAGGAACCCGTGCCAATAGAGATGCAGCAAAGCAGGGAATCACCTATATTAACAGGTATGGTGGAGTTTTTAAATCACCTGCAGGAGAAAGACATGTCCATAAGGATGCAGCTGTTATCACAGCATGTGTAGACCACCAATAAATAAAGTACAGGATTGGGATTCAGTACCCCCAGGTTATATTTCCTTATACTTGTACTCAGAGCTGGGTGACTTTGGGCAAGTCAGCTCTCTTTCATGGTAGAAAAGGAACAATGCCTGTGACTCTTCTCATTTTATGTGGACCGTGAAGTTAAATGCATTTATGTGCTGAGCTCTGAAATCCTCACTGGTGCACAAATGCAAAAGCATCATCACCACCATTCCAAATACAGTAGATACTAGCATGATTTCAGAATTATCCTTCAGAAAACAGCAAAACCGAGGGATCACATTTGCACAGAGCCCAGGACCCTGGGGCCTTAATCTCTATTCTGTCTTCTAGGGACTACCATAACACTATCTATACATATTACTACAAATAAATGGGAAAGTCCATGAAATGCATTTTAGTACAGAAAGAAAAGTAAGCACAGGGGAAGCTACTTTACTAATGAGCTGATACCACTAGAGCACAGAAGTGGTCAGGCAAAGGACCAGAACCTGGTGGAAATCCTCAGGAAAGGAAAGAATAGAAGACATTTGCACTCTGATGAATAGTACAGCAGATCCCAAAAGGCAAGCCTTGCTTCCCTCATTTCACAGAGGGAACATGTTTTATTTTACCTCTTTATCATAAAAATCAAAAGCGACATGCAATGTTGAATGTACTCAGGAGTTTTTTCAGGGCAATGAATGCCCCCAGTACTATTCAGCTCTGATTATTTATCTGCTGGTTTTTAAGGACACACATATGAAGTTCACGTTCTCTTGGCAACTAAGTTCTTCAAAATATAATCATCACCGCAATACAAAGAGTCAATGAGACCATGCACTGCAGGCAAAGCCAGTGGCCTGGGAAGCCTGAAAAAGTATTCAAAACGCTTTGACATGAGGTACTTCTCTCTTAAAGAGGGGAAATCAGAATAGCCCAATGAGTAATATTATAGATTATGGTTGACACACTTGCCTTTTTAAACAGAGAGCTGCCTTCTCCTTCTCTCCACACCAGTGGAACCTGCAATTCCACCGACAGCCATAATTCAAGCCATTAAGGATAGCTTTTTACACAACAGTCAGCATCATCATTAGCAAGAGAAATACTTGAGAAACTCAAATACAGCTTTCCCTTCTAGAAATGCATGAAGGTGGCACAGAGCTGAGAAGTTCAAAGCAATGCCAATTTTAACAAGATTCCCTGGGCGGGGACAGCACATAAAGGCTGTCTATGTGATCACCTCTATTAGCCCAAAGTATAAATCACTGTAAGAACATGAGCCGAAGCAGCAAGCCTACGGGAGCCTCCAGAAGTCAGGGCTGCAAAGATACTTGGAGGATAGACAGAAGTGACATCGCAGGGTATTAGTCAGATCCAGACGGCTCGTGTGTCTGAATACCGTGACATTACCTCAGAGATTTCAGCAAACTGAGCATTGGCTTGGCAGCATTTCTCTGCTGTCTCCATAGCAACTTCATAGTTATCCACAAAGGCCCGGTACACTCCCAGCTGGCTGGCCTGCAGGAAGCAAAACAAAATAAAATAAACGCTGGGGAAGAAGACAGTTTGGGATGGCCAGCCTCAGTACCTAACGATCAGGTCATGTTCCTTCATGCCAATGAATCGCAGGGAATGCTGAGCAGGCCCAGAAAGACACCTCTGACCAGTCAGCTTTGCTTAACCAGGGCAGGTGCTCCCATGCACCCAGTTCCATCTATGCTGAACGAGTTCACTTGTGAAGGATGTGGAAGCCTGTGAGGATGACACATCCTTATTATTGCCATTTATTTTTCCCTTCTGAACTGCCAGATTAGTATCTATTAATATTTTAGCTCATTGATGTAACTGGAGCTGCTGGGTATTTGCCACAGAATATGAATCAGATAGGAATGACTCAGCCCAACAGCACAAATGTGACCCCAGTAAGCTACTTGTTAGCTTTTGTATGATGGACACGCTAACTCAAACCCAGATATTAACCCGTATCTGCACTAGTGAACATCATTATAAGGGCAGCAGAGTGCTGAAAATACAGAAGAGAGATCCAGAGCACAATGTGTTTGGAAGGCAGTGACTGCAGCACTAGGTGACCACAAATGGCAGTTTTCCAGCAGAAGGAATATGCAATTGGTCCAGAAGAAGATGGAGCAGGCCTCAGAGTGCAGTAATAAGCCATTGTTATCACTGAGTCTTAGCACTGATCCAGTTTGCTGACTTAGGAATTGCAGCCATATTCATACCAGAGAACGTAAGATCCCAGGTCGGGAAATCCCTGGGTAGCTTCCAAGCTGGTCTGGACTGCAGAGCTAGTTTTGTGTTGCAGAGCTGCCCTGGCTGTGCTGTAAACACCTCAGCAGCTTGAACTTGCTTGCAATTGCATGGTCAGTACTGAGCCAACAGGTGGAGCGCTGTAAAAGGCTCCATTAAAGAGAAATTTGTTACCAGAAGAGCTTGCACTTACCTTATTATTTCTGCAACTTCCCTGACACTTCTGCCCTAGACGTGCAACAGGCAGAGCAGTTATCTTTCCCACAGACAGTGCTCTTTTCCTCTCCTGCTCTCTCATAATCATTGTGTTCCCTATTCTCTTTAGAGCTTTGTGCAAGAGACAATGGAAGAGAAAAAGCCACTCTCGGGAGAACATTCCCTGCACAAATTTCTTTAGCTAAGAGAGGCTAAAAAACAGCAAGCTATTTCCTAGGGCACATTTTACTGAAAAACTAGGAACCAATCTCAACCCTCATACAAAATAACATGGTTATGGCTGAAGCTGAAGGAAACTGCGCTCACTTATGCCAGGGATGACCTGGCCCCCACAGCATGGAGAGACTAAAATCTGTATTTGCCACTGCGGCACAATTCTGTGAAGAAGCTGCTACCAGAATTACTGGCCATTTGCAGGGTTTATGACACGTGGGTTTGGATGATGCCAGCTAACATAGCAGAGCTTTAAAGTTTCTCCATTCCTGTGTGGCTCTTTCATTTCCTGCTAACTCCTGAACAGTCTCTCTAAGCTTTTGTTTTCCTCCTCTAAACATGCCATCAGAAAAAAACCATCTTTTTCATTAAAAACTGAGCTTCCAATCAAAGCAATATTGCTCACACAGTTTTCATGCTGGTTTAAGTTTTCTCTTTTTCAATTAAAAAGAACACACTGAAAATTAAACAAGCTTTGGTAGAAATAATTGGCTTTTAGTTAAAATTCTTTCAATTCCTGAAAACTATCAGTGATAATATTTATTAAATATTTCTTCATTTCTAAAAACAGTTCTAAAGTGCTTCCCTTCTAGTTATATAAAAAAATACGTACAAAATATTCCCCAAAAATGAGAAGCATATTTCACTCCCACACACCTAACGTCTTTTTTTTTTTTTTCCCCTTAGTTTCCACAGGAAAAAGGTGGAATAACAGTCACTGATGTTGCAAATGGATTGTACTTTGTGCCAGACTACATGAAATTCTAGAACTCCTTGCATGCACTATCTGTAACTTCAATCTACGGTGCTTTGTTTTGCATGATATTAAAGAAAACTGATGTCCCCAGGGACCTCAGGATAATAACAAGGATTCCAGTGTTTATCATCAGATTGCATGACATAACCACAAGTAAACAGTCTGCTCCAAAAGATTTGATGTACATCCTGTATAGATGTCTTGTAACGCCTGGTGTTCTTGCCGTCTCTCTCATCTAGCTGCTTCCCAGTGCCTGCCAAGAATTATTAGCTTTATCTCATTGAGCAAAGAGTTCACAATTCCCACTGATACCACACCAAACCACCAGAAACTGAAACTGGCTAAGCTAGCTCAAAGCTTCCTGCAGTAGGGCAATTTGCTCCTTTGCTTCCAATACGAATCCAACAAAATCAACAATTCTGTTACAAATGCACAAAAATCAGGGGAACGTGAAAACTGAGTGCCAGAAGGGCTTAACTCCTAGACCTGCAATCACCATCAGCAAGAAGTGTCTTAAACAAAGGCCTAACTAGCTGTACGGGGAGTCAAAGCCTGCTTGACAGCCAGCACTGGTAAGGAATATATTCAGGTCTTCTTCAATTAGTGTTATCTTCATCACTGCACTACATTTTCAATACAGTTTGTGAGGCTTCCACTTTCAGCAGCCTTCTGTATCTTTGCTTCAGCAACCAGCAGCAGGTGGTTTTGTCTTCTTAAACCAGTTGCTCAAATTGCATACCATGATCTACTCACCAAGGCCCCAACTTGACCCCTGGTGGCTAAAATGTGCTGGCAGTGAAAAGCAGGTTCCCATATTTTGATCTTGAGGTGCTGTTGGGGATGGAAAACATCATCTTCTAGGCCCACCTCCCCCTGCACCATAGGGTATGGAGCTCATGCTGGGCTACACAGCTGCTAACAATTGAGTGACCCTGGTAAAGCATACTCCCCATCCAATAAACCCCTCACTGGAATGTCAGTCCTACCCTGAGAATCAGAGGCACCTCAGGAATGTAGAGATTTTTTTCTTTTCTAAAAAGGAAGAAACAGCTCCTTTAATCCTTTGCTTTCTGCACATGCTAGGGGAGAGGCTACAGGGGCCAAAGGAATCTCCTAGAATGCAAACAATTTGCTATCTGGCTCAGAAACTCAGCAATTTTAATTCAGCCTCAGGAATATGCTGTATGTGTCTTTGTCCTGTTCTGCACCCTGAGAATTTTGTGGAGGTTGCTTGGAGGATTCTCAGCAGCAGGTTGACTGCATCAGCATATCAAGGCCAGGATGGTGGTAGAAAAGCAAAGCCAAAGGTGATGACCATAAACCAGAGAAAATCAGCACAAGATAGAGCAAAGCACCACAGAGGGAAGGAAGTATGTGTGAGGGAGTTCAGCAATAACGAGGAACACTTAGCTGTTAGTATTAAAAAGTATGCTTTTTTAACAATGCCATTCTCCAATCTTCCTCTAAAGCAAACGGTTTGATGACACTGCAGACACCCTGGAATTCAACATTTCTACGAAACTGTATCTGTATCAGTAGCATAACTTGCTGTAGTCTTTAATTTTTGAGGTAGGCCCTTCACTGCAGTGGCAAAGCTAGAAGCCTCTCATCTAACCCAGCTATGGCCTTTCATCCCTTCGGCCTACACATAGTCACCAAAAGGAATCGTACCAGCACCTGAGAGATGAACGAGAGGTCACAGAAACTCTGGTGATGGTAGTTGACTCACCAACTTTTGGAAGAGGTCCCCTACACGTTGCTGGTGACTCCACTGCTGTACTCGGGGAAAGAGCCCATCGTAGAATTCTTTGTGGATCTCGTAGAGCTCAGGCACTTTGAAGAATATTGTCTCAATCTGCTGACTAGTCAGCACAGGCTGAGAGGTGGTGGCAGCTGCTTTCAAAGGCTTCATAGGCTGAAAAGAGGAAAGAAGGAAATCATTATCATGCAAACCGAGTACATTCACCCTTGCCACTTTACAACACATCCCTCCAGACAGTTGTTTTTCATCCAACTAATAAGTGATATTTGCATTCACACAACTCCTTAAAGCTAGACATTAAACAAGTTCTCTCATGGGGATCAGCCACCCCTGGCAGGTGGATTTTCCCAGGATATTACTGGTGCGATAAAAATCCCTTTGCACTCCATTTCCTTAATCTCTGTCCAACTGTATAGCAACATATCTGGTAATTAGCAGAGGACACTGAAAGACAGGGCTCCTGGATACTACCACACTAATAACTCCCTAGTTGAGCCATACCCAGCCCTTTCTTTAAGCCTCTCTTTCTCTACTGGAGAAGAGGAATAACAGGTACCCTTTGCACCCAGTAACTTGTAACCCATGGTATGTGAAGTTCTGTAAAACTTTGGATGGAAGCAGCAGTGAAAATTCAAGTACCAGTGTTTGAAATGGTATCTGCCACCAGCACTTACCAGCAGCAGAGCCTCCAGGTGGCTCAGGTATGTTTCCTCACTGGCTAGGATTCCTGACAGGACCCATTTTCTCATCTCCAGGCCTTTCTCCAGGTCTGGCTCACTCTACAAGGAAGTTGTTATGGAGAAAAAAGAAAAAGAAAAAAGGGGGAGGGGGAAAGGGGGGAGGGAAGGGAGGAGAAAAAAACAAGAATGAGGATGGAGAGTAAAAGACATCATTCAGCTGACCACGGCATACTTGATTTTTTGGTTTACTTTCAGACTAAGAAAAACAACCAAACAGAAACCCCACCTGCGCTCAGTGTCCTGTTTCTAGAAAAACACAAACAACAAACATTAAAGGAAATTTTATTTACCAGCAACTGATGTCACTTAGATTATTTACAGGTGTTAGCTTTAGTCATCCAACTTTGGTGCCTCAATTAGGTGCCCAGACTTCTTCACGAAACACAGAACTTAATATCAGAAACCTAACAAATCTTGGGGACTCTTGGTTATGTGCAACTCCCTCCCTCCCTCCCACAAGAGTTCTCTATGATCTTACTCCACGGCCATGTTTCTCTATGCAGGCAGGATCACTTCCCCTGCAACTCACAGATGCGTGTGAGCATACAGCAGTTACAGCCTGACATTGCTGTTAAGATGGCTGTTCTTTCTCCCACTCCCTACTATTCAGTAAATTATTTTTCAGTGCCAGCTTGCACAACGTCTATTTTTAGTTAGAGGATGGAATAATCAGCACTGCTTGGAACGCACATGCTGATTTTCTTATTGGGATTCCGTGAAGGAGTTCTTAACCAAAACAACTGAAGAAAGAGAGGAAAAAAAAATAAATACATTCATGGGTAAATGTACACATCAAGAGAAGACTAACATCACCTGTTCAGAGAAGCAATAATCCTCTCTGGTGAATTTCAATTATCCTTCCTCTCAAAACTGTTACCTGAAAAATGTTTAACCTGATAAAGTGAAATTGAGTATTTCCATAAACTCTGAAAAAAAGTGTGGCCAAACAATGAAGGTTATAAATAATGAGAAACACCTCCCTTTTACAGAATCTTATTTCCAGTTCTTTTTATTTCTGCCATTCACAGAAATGTTTTTTTAAAATTCTTGCAACCTTTTTATGTTGTTAAATGTCTCTAAGAACAGAGTCAGTAGTTGGATCTGAAAGGGTAGATTACTTTTCAAGGGCTTTGGGGAGGTTGTTTTGGGCTCCATCTTACTCCTCTTAATATCTAAAGGAATCTTCAGCTATTGATTTCAGCAGCAAGAGGATCAGGAAACATGGCAGTATGCTCCACTCTATTGACTGAACATAAAGCCCCACAGCTGACAAAAAAGGTCCACTTAGTTTACGGTCCTATGCTTTGAACCCCGAAGAGTATACATGAGGTTCATTATGGAGAGAAGGTATCTTGGCTATAGGGAAGCTTACAGTACCTATCACATTATGAGTGTGACTTTGAGCCTACGCACCACATGAAGAAAGAAACGGATCCTCACGCTCCCAGATATTTCTGGATTCAGACTCATCAATAACCATCCTGACTTCTGAACGCTTTCATTACATTTCACAAGCTCTTTTCTAGGCTAAAAGACCTCGCAGCAACTACTTTATAAAAATTTTGTGAGGTGTCAAATACTGCCATCACCTCTTACATAAAAGTGGCAGACAGAAGCTGTTCTAAGGAAATGAGTAAATTTACACGCACGTCAGGTACTGCATGGAAAGAAGAACTTGTCTTTGTATCCTGCCCTTCAGTGAGGTTCAGTAAGAACCACAGCGCCTTTTAAAATCTTGAAAGGGCATCTCAAAGAAGCTAGGAATTTGTAATTCAGCAGTCGTGTTCAGAAGATTTCAGAAAAACACCAGTGACAAACTACGTGGTAAAATGAATGCTGCAACAGATTCTGTGCATCTACAGGGCACCTGTGTGACTGCCTGTCACAGACAGGAATGTGCAACAACGTTATGACCATTCCTTATGATTTCTGCATCAGTACTGCCCGGATGTCCACCTCGTGGACCATTTTGTAAGGCATGGTACATACACATAATCAAGACAGACAGCCCCAAGATGTTTAACAAAGATCGCCTTCATCCAAAGAGGCAGGGATGTAGCAGCCCTGGTGCAAGAACAGCACAATACCTCTTGGTTTCCAAAGATTTCTTACAACGCTTACAAAAGAAAAATGCAGCTTCACAAAGAAGCATTGAGAAAAACTAACAGCGCTCCGAAGTCCCCGCTGCTGAGGATGAGGTAACTGGTCAATATTGACACAGTACTATAATTATCTTCAGCAGGTTCTCTTGGAGGAGGTGAGGATTTAAAAACCAGCTGGGTATGTTTGTAACATCTGTAAAGAGCAGCACACAATGACAAGTTATTGAAACGATTCAAACTTCCCCATCACGACAGTGGCACAACAGTTTTCCTTGTAGCACTGAGAACAGTTTTCTTCTTCACAAATAAATGCTTTAATTTACAAGCCAGTTCTTGCTGGGCACCGTCAGCTGACAGAGACAGCATTTTCTGCCTGAATGTTAATTTCCTCTCTTTTAAAGAGATGTGCTTTCAGAGAGACAAACATCTCCCAGGACACACTAGAGTCTTTCCTTCCTGGCCATTACCACAAGGTCACTTTGCAAAGTCCGCAGTATTGTGGTAACTCTTTTTAATAGGAGCGTTTTCCAAGTGTGATGCTTGCAAAACTTCAGCGTCAGATGCAGCTAGACAGGGCAGGGCCTGGCTGCCTTAAGCTACAGTGCAGCAGTTGCTGAAGAAACCCTCAGGGGAGTTTATGCAACAATCACGTAGCACATTACAAGGTTTCCAATGCGGTACCTCAAATTTACATCCAGATTCCTTATACGTGAAGAGATGATCTCCTGCTGCTCCTGCTGTGTCAGGGATCAATACGACACCATGGCGCTGCTGTCTGCATTGTGTGGCCACTCTGCATTTCCTCCTGAGAGCCACTGCCCTGACAAGAGTTTCCTGCTGAGGGAGGCCTTTTCCAACAATGTCATCTGGGGCTGCACTGAGCAGCATCTCCTGCTGCTAGATGAACATCTGGAAAACAGCCCCTGTGCTTCTTCAGCCTCAGGGTGCTTTTTAAGTCACACTTGTTATGAAACGTACTCCAGGACTGAGAAATTCACCAGGAGCTGGTGCCAACATCAGGAAGAAGAGGAGCAGGTTTATTATTTGGTATTACAACATTCCTCACTTTCAGAATTGGGAACAGGCTCACCTGCTCACCCAAAACAAGACAGAGCAATTAGCAGGCAGAGATACTGCGAGACTGTCCTTGCGCTCTCCCCTTACAGCACGCCAAGATGTGATGCACCCAGTGCCAAGGGCATTTTCTGCTTTGCCCATATCTGACAAAAAAAGGAAACAAAGAGCAACGCTGTGACCACAATAGCCTCACTGACTGCTCTGTTTCTGCACTCCAGGCAGAAGGGCAGTTAAGAGAGGGAACATCCTGGGCGTAGGTATCAAGCTCCCCGCCGGGTCAGGGAGACTTGCCAAGGCTGAGGATGCCTTTCCCCTACCCTGGCAAGAAGGAAGCAGTCAGAAATCTTTGAGCTGCTTGTGGCAAGGGGAGGAGCTGGTACCACATCTACCAGACCGCATTAGCTAAGGGAAAATACACCTATTAACCAAAGTGCAGATGGGATGTTCCCAGCAGGATGTGGGAGCAGCCTGTATTGGCAAATTCGAGCCACTCAGCAGGGAGTGCCAGGTGGTCAGCAGTCCATCCCCTGCTTCCTACCCAGCCTGGTTAGCCCGTTTTTCACTTGTACAAGTCTGACTAGTATTTCACGTTCTGACTTTGTCCCTACCTCTTTGATGCCAGCATCCATTTCTAGCCTTTCTCCGTTGCCCTTCCATGTTTTGGCTACTACCTCCCTAACCACAGGTTTCAGAATAAATCTATCTTACAAGACTATCATGGGGCAGCAGCCAGAGCATTCCTGTCTGTCTGCCACAGGAGTTGTGAGGACCCAACACCCAGCCAGTTCTGAACAAGCAAGCAATAAATCAGTGCTCTGCTCCCACTCCTCATGAACTACATTTAAAACACCAAGAAAACAGAAAGGAAGGTGGAAAGCTGTATAAAGGAAGTTTCACAGGTTTCTCATGCCTATAAGGATCTGATGTTTTCTTCTCAACCGGGTGGTGCTTCTTGCTATTCCAAAGACTTAAAAACTAAAAGATTGAGTCACAGTCATAAGTGCAATCTTGCGACCAGAACCAAGGCCAGTCAGAGTGGTTAGAAGCACTGAAGATATTAGAGAGTGTGCATACACTGGCCCTGAGCCATGGCTGTTTTGAATGTGTTTACAGCTTGTCAGCCTAAGTACTTTACTTTACTAACCAGGCTGGCATTGCATGTTGTATTCAATTACTGCAAGCCTGAGTTCACCAGCTGCAAGGATTAGACAGATTCAGCTCTTCCTGACTCTGTTTAAAAAACTTGGGGCTTCTGGTTGTTGTTTAAATTAACGGCAATAATTGTTTTCTTGCAAATGTTAGAAGAACGCAGATTAAGAATCTAGAAACCACAGCACATAAGATTTTGCAAAGTGGTTGCTGCCGGCACAGCTCTGTAACGAGAATCAGTGATTCAAAGTGGGCGTATAAAAGGCACTTTAACTCTTAGACCTTCCTTTGGTACAGTGTGTTCATATGCTGTGCAATGAATGTGTTCAAAGGAGAGGTTTCCCGTAAGGACAGCTCAGAATCTCATAGAGAAGATGACAGCCTACAAAAGAGAAAAACTATTCAATTCATTTTTTAAAGTGTAAATATCTTTGAAAGCTTCTGCTAAACAGGCTGGAGGTGTCTCATTGTCTTGGTGATATTAAACAGGGCAAATTCTGTAATCAAGCCAATCATGCTCCATGCAGGGAGGGGAAGGAGCAGGGAGAGGAGCCAACATTATTTATAACATCAGTACTGGTGTGCCAGCTCTCCTCAGGAAGGGCTGTACATCCAGGCAGAGAGCCCTTAAGGAGCAAAGAGTTGGAGAATAAAAAGGAAAAGTTGCATCTGTTGGGGGTGGCCAGGGGAAAGTGACAGTAAAACAACACAAACAAATAAAACCAAATACTGAGAGGAAGAAAGGAGAAGGATTTGGAAACGCTGGAGAGGGAAGGACAAGCTAGCACCAGTAGTAGCAAGCAGAGCAGTAATCCCATTTATTAATGCAGCTTCAGAGATCAACTTTTCTGGACCCCTTGGGACCAAGCTAGGAGAAAAGCCCACTGCCTGCTCTGCCACAGCCCTGCTTTCCACATAGCTGGCAGACAGTGAGAACAAAAGAATCTGGCCTGAGGACCGGCAATGGCTGCCAATCCTGCACCAACCATGGGCTGCACAGCAGAAAAGGGAAGAGAAATTCTACCTGGAAATCTCTAAGTACCAGCCAATTTCCCCTCCAAACATAACAGAAAGTAGGAGTTAGTCACTCAGCTTTAGCACTCCTGCCTCCCTGGGCGTGATATAGACAAGCATTGGAGAATCCATTTTGGTGAAAAACTCATCTTCTAAACTCTAGAAAAGTGACTTCCCTCATTTCCTAGGGGGGGACTGGAACCAGTCTTGCCTTTCCACTGGCTGCCTTGCTCCCACCTCCACACCCCATACCCTCAGCTCCACACGTCTCTGAGTCCGGCTTTGTTGGCAAGCAGATCTTGAAAGGCCTTTCTTATTTCTACTCTTCCCATTGCTGTAATCTCTCTCCACATGAGTAGCAGCAACAGCATCACAACGACTGAAGCTTCCCATCTTCCCAGTCTCTTTAGCCTCCCAGCTGCAAGCTACCTACTCCAAAACTCTTGGCCATAACTGTTCTCTAGTGAAGGGTGTCAGTCACTAACTTTCCAGCTGTCCCAACACTCTCCTGTACCCCAAGAATACTGTAGCAAGCTCTCCCTCTGTCCTCCTCTAAACTCTGCCCAGGTATCTTCTCCACTTTTCACCCTAGTTGTATGGGGAAGACAGACACATTCTCTGTCTTTCTGTGAGCGAATTATCACTACCTATTACAAACACTGTCTGACACCTTCTGAAGCTACCAGCGCTGTCTTATTTGGGCTGACATTCTCCAAGACAGGTTTCCAGAATTTTTTGAAAGTTCAATCACAACAGTTCAACTGTTACAGAAAGCAAGGTTCAGGAAAATTAAATCGCTTCTCAAGTTAAATAAACAAACAATTTAAGCATTTGTGGAACCTATTTCTCCTTTTTCCTCTTTCCCCTGTAGGCTTGCTTCAGAGCAACAGTCAAAGTTTGGCAAAAGCGTTGGCTTTATGCCAGGACATGCGTCAGCAGCTCAGCACGAGATTCTGGAAGAGCCAGAAGAGGGGGTACGACCTAGCTTGCTCAATGCAAACATTTGTTAAGGCCTCCTAACCACAAAAATGACAAGTCAGGGGATGCTGAGATCCATATTACAAACGCCCATGATGATTATGTCCTCTCTGGGTCACAGAAAAAACTAATGCTGGTGCACCTCTTGTCACCCTCCTTGGATAGCAACAGATGTTTGTGCAATGGACACATAGCAGGTGGAATATGAATACATAAGAGGTGGCTGTAGTGGTACAGTTTGGAGGCAGACCAGCCAGCATCTTTTAGTCTGCTTATATGATGCAGATGGTAGGGCGGATTGGAAAACAGATCCCAAACGACAAGGTGTAGAACACCACAAACCTTCTGGAACAAAGAACATGAGGTGCTGGCAGTTGGTCACTCTACACACTGAGGGAACAACATGAAGCCCCTCCGCAAGTAGTCCAGGAGATTTCCCTTCATTCTCTTTTAGAAAGAGACACTGCTTTTGTCACTTTGCACTTCCTTTATGGTGGCTGGGTAGACCAGGTGGAACTCTGATACGCTATCCAACCAAAGGCTATAGCTGCTATAAGGAGATGGAAGGACTTAGTCAAACACTTGGCAGAAAAATACAAAGCTCAGAGCAAGCCTAACAAATAAGTCAAAGCAAAATACCCTCAGTATCCAGATAGCAACAAGCCAGTCTCCAAGAGTAAGGCTGGCCTTACGGATAAGGCAGATGAACATCACACCAGAACACTGCTATGTTTGTGCCTTAGCAAATTACTTAGAATTACATTTAAAAAAAATAAATAATAATAATTTTTAAAAAAATCATTGTTTGCAATGTTTTCCATTTTCTGGGTGCCTGACTAGAATGTTGTTAACTCATGGTTGCAAGTGAAATTAAAGGGATTTTACTTCAAATGTGAAGAAAACTGCATTAAAAGTCAGAACCCGGTTTTGGAGAACATTACACATCTCGCATTAAGTACCCGAAATTAGCAGACGCTTTTCCTATAATCTGTCTGCCTTCATTACCTGTGGTTAGTGAACATACCATCCTCTTATCTCAAAGCAACATTGCAAGGATAATTAAGACCTGTATAGCATTCCAACTGTATTTGGAGTTAATGGTCATGCCAAAAGGAAATGAGTACTTTTGTACTCAGCGCAGAGTTTGCACAGTATCCTGTAAATAAGGTGTACACATAGCTCTAGAGGTAAAATATTGAATCCAGTGAGCATCATTCACTATATACACCGAACAATGCAGGAGCCCCATAGAAAAAAATAGGACGATTGCATAATTGAAAGTTATCATAAAGATTCAAGACAAGGCTACAGGCACAAGGCATAGTCATTTCTTAACTTCTGAGTGACTTCACAATCTCAGTATTTTGACGAAGTGGTATATATAGTGCACGTGTTGTGCTGTTACATACAGTTAACTTGATTTCTAGACTGGTCACAAAGGTAATCTAAAATTTTCAGAAGTAATTGCAGGCACTAAGAAAGAAGTAAAAGAGCAAGGAGACAACTGTAAAAGCAAACACATGTAAACAAAAAATGTTTTCTGCTAATCAAGTCTAGTGAAAAAGCAAATAGAAGAGACATACATCCTGGTATTTCTGGTCCAACACATTTTATGTGCTTGGCTCAGCACAGTGTGTTTGACACTTAATTTTGTTACTGATGTCTTTTCCACTACAGCAGAAAACATAACTACAGTAAAAGCCATCTAACAACTCACAATGACAGAAAGTTTAACTTGTTTGGGAAATACTGCAACCATACATAAATTAGTCTCTTCCTCCTTGTCATGGACCATCCTCCATGAGTGGCATTGTCATTTGTGGACTAATTACATACAGGATCAATTGAAGCGGTTGAGGTTCATGATTAAAAGTCTAATCTGTATCAGGACACCTCTTTCTTTTGGAAGCCATAAAACATCTTTTTATAGTCAGAGAGAATAAAATAGCCATTTTTGTTAAAAATTATTTTTAAAAAGGCAGCCTTCTAGCATTAAGGCCACTTTGAAATTAACTACTGCTAAATGCTTATGAGGCAATATTCAAACAAATATTAACAACAAGATTAAATATTAGGCAGTGTCTCTTCCAGGCCTCCAGTCACAGGCACTACAACAACTGGTTCTTTGAAGATAACTCTCAGCCATATGTAGTCACAGCATTTTTCCTTCATCCTGAGAAACATAACCTGGAAATCTCAAGCCAATATTAAAATATTCTTGGAGCTTTTGAATTTACTAATAATCATTTTTTCATTCAAAAGCCTCTTACATATCACAAGAATTCTCATCTTGAGAGATAAAAAAGCATCTCAGAATTAATAGACTAAAGCACAAGCAGCTAACTAGATTCCATACTTTATAGTCAAATAAAATTAAGCAAACATCAACAATATATGTTCTTGACAGTGCGTTTTTATAAATGAAAAAGAACAAGAACACTGTCTCAAGTAGGCTTCTTAATATAACATTCATCCTAGAAAAAGTAAGGAAGCATATGATATGGCACTAAGCAATGGAGAGTGATAGAAGGATGTATTTTATGAATGCTAAGTAGCAATGGTTTGTGCAACTTGTCAGACCCTTGGAATCACTTTGATGCAAGACAAATAAAACTGTCTGATAAAGCTGATGGTATGGATTTACATGTACACTGATATCTGTAAAATATCCATCTTCTCCCATAACATCTTAATAGGGCAGAACAGTATAAAGCCAACACAAGTTAAACCACTTAAATGACAGATTTCAAAGTGTCATTTGCAATGTGGGAATTCAAGGTTGTTTGGCTACACTTTCACAGTAGGAAGGAAGTGACAGTTGTCTTTGTGCTGTTAAGCGTTTTTGTGAATGACTTGGGGAAACCAAAAGTTTGCAGATGACAAAGATATTCGGGGAAACAGTGACTTGGGATTGAAGTGTTCTACGATCTAGGAAGCAAAAGGATAAAGAGAGACAAAGGTTGAAAGTTAAACAGATTAATTCAAGTTGAAACTAAGACATTTTTGGCTGTGAAGACAGAGTCAATAGTTATTCACCAAGGCAAGCAGCAGACTCTCTACCAAGACTATTGTAAAAACAAAAATAGAAATTTTCCTTAAGTTCCAAGCTATAGCCATGCTACTGAACCTGAAGCAAAAATCAAGCAAGATAGCCTGAAGGTCTACATCAAACCGCAGGTCAAGCGAGGTGGTCTCTTCTGAACTTTTTATCTGTCTACCTACCATATTTGATTATTTAGCTAGCTATTTCGTGAATAGTCAAATCCGTTATAAGAAGTGGCCATCTCCCACCCAAAGTCACTACACTTCAGAGCTGGCAGTTTTAATTCCTCTTATTCCATTTTCACAGGGTGAAGGAAACAGATCTTATATCCTAGGTGCTTTATCAAAGCCTTTAACCTACCTGAAAATAACTCCTTGCCATTGTGAAAGGCAATGACAACCTATATGCACATCATAATGTAAGATGTTTTGTTCCAGAGACTCCTTTCCAAATTATCCAGTATTTAGAGACCCTCTCAACAGCAATTAATCACCAAATCTCTCCACTAAAATTCACAAAGGGTGAAAAACTTCGGCTTAAAAATCATACACACACCACTCATCCCTGAAATTTAGGCTTAGCATCAGGTAGAAGCCTCAATTTAGCTTTAAATATAAATATCAATCAGGCACTGCTATATTATGTCAAGTAATCTGTCCTACAGTGCTGGCAGTCCCTGTCTTTGCTCCCCGTTATCTACCCCTTGCAAACCTACAAGGTTTGGCTGACTCCAAAAAGGCAGAAAAGGACTCACTGATTTTGTAGATTCCAGAGACCCTGAAGATAGAGTGTCTCGGCTGCCCCGGCTCTTGGAACTGAGATGGGGTGAGGATGATGGCGAGTCATCAATAAAGGGCATCATATCATGATGTCGCCTCTGTTCTTCAGCACGGTCTGCATCATACGCATAGCTAGGTGGCGTGCCACTGAATGAAGCATCTGTAAAACACAGGAGAAAAATCTGTCTGGTCAGAGTCAAGCTGGACAGGAGCCAGGCTGGTCAACCAAGGCACTGCCTGCCTCCCAGATATTATGATTACTTATCAGTAAACCCAGAGTCAGTGCTCGTTAAATATAGATCAAGTGGAGGTGTAAATTTAATTAAACTCATGTTGTCACCAAACATTCACGTCACTCATTCCAAGTCCTAAAAGGTAAAGTCCTTTCTAATATCTAACATCGGTGTTCATTTAATTACAGCTCCTTCCCTCAAGTCTTCCTTCAAAAGCATTAGCATCAAAATAAATCCTTTTGCAGGCTCCATAAAAGTTATGCAACCTGGGTTTAGGAATGTAGTGGGTTAGGGTAACAGACCCTGTTTTTTCTGTAGAACAAGAACAGATGATGCCCCATGCCATGATGATTGCTAAATCATCAATAATACATAAGCTCAGAGAAGAAACATAACTCTTTCCAGACCTCTCAGGAATAAGAGGACTAGGAAAGAAAGGTCTTACATGTCAAGTGAACCAGCCTACTGCCAAAAATAAAATCTTAAAGTGGCTCTCTTCTGTTGGCTGCCTCTCCTCCTTAATTTTGAGACTAACTCCTTAAACAAATGAACAAATCGCCACCCTGCTCCCTCCTACCTCCCCCTACTTTCCCCTCCCCCCAAAAAAACCCAACCAAAAACCAAACAAAAAAGGAGGGTGGTGTGAACAGTCAAATTGACCATTACTGCATGAGATACCAGTGAACTCCTGCAGGAATGATGAGTAATAGAATTGGTTCTGGTATCTTTAGTAGCTGTGTACAGAGACTACTTCTGCAAAAATCTCTACTAAGGACACACACTGAGCAGCTCCCTCTACCATAGGTTAAAAGGTCTTTTACCTCTCTGCACAAAGAAATGTACACAGAGGACCAAAATTTGCTTTCTGCAGTGGCACCACTTCATGTACATCCTGCCCGAGAGAAGCTGGAGACAATCTTACATATGAATTACATGGGCTTGAGAAGCACTTTCATCTGTCAGTGCCCAGAAGCGTTCTGTGTGTAACTGTAATAGCCACACGTGGGCCACTGAACACAAAACGGTAGAATTCCTTCTGCTCTTCCAGTTACAAGTCACAAAATGCCACTCTTCTCCCAAAACTGAGAAATAACCACATGGAGATAAGCTAGATCCACTTTTACAATAGCAGGCGAGCCTTACGGAAGACAAAGCCACAAAAAAAAGAATAGCTTTTTTGTCTTTTAAGTTATGCATTAAATTCACACTTGAACACAAGTAGAACCAATTTTTACTTGTTTTCACAAATATCCAGGTTCTGGGAAAATAATAAGCAGCAGCTGCCAAGCATACTAATAATCCCGTTATACATCACTAAGGCAGGGTGGAGGAGTAACATTTTAAAGCCCACTTTCCTCCCTCACAGTAAACTCGGTTAAAGCATGACTCATTCCAGTAAAGGATGTGAACTTTGTGTGGAACAGAATAAAACTTGATCCGTGTGGCTTATTCAGGAGGGAGAGCTGGTCTAGGGAGTTTACGCAAATAATGTACTGAAAATCCAACAATAAACTCACTGTAGAAGTGAGCCTCTGTCTCAGTTCATACCAAATACCACCCAGCTAAATAACAGCTGTATATGAGGCCTTTAGGTTGCTGAAGGACCACGGCAATATTATTTTAACAAGCTCAGTGAGTTTTATATCACCCACCAGCTCATGGTATTACCTTGTGCTCAAGCTCTCAGAGTTCCTCAAAAGACACATTAGATTGTGCAAGACCACAGAAAGGGGGGGAGAAAAAGGGCGGGGGGGTGGGGGGTGGTAGGGCACATGTTTTCTGGAAGGGACTATTGTGTAGATGTTAGAGGTTTGTAGAGCTCCCCAACCATTCAGAAGACACCCTATTAAGTTAATTTGGTAAACGGAGGCTTGAAAGGGTGTTGCTGAAATAAGGATGCTCAGTCACAAACAAAAGAGATTTTTAGATATCCCAAAGTTGGATGATGTCTACAACACCTACAAGCCAAACAGATCTTGTGCTGGAATTTTCAAAAGCTCTTTGGCTAAAAGAATGCGGAAGAGAAGACAGCACAGACACCACCTTACACTACCCAAACAGGCAAGGAAACACTGAAAAGAAAAAGTAAAAATACCCTCCTCACACACAAGATGGATGGTGTTCTGTTTGGCCAGAAGGTTAAGGGACTAGTTTGACTCCAGAAACCAGAATTATAAATACGAAGGAGAATGGGTGTCTCCTTGCCTCTCTTCACTATTTATGCCATATTAAAGAACAAAGCAAAACAAACCTTAAAACCTTACTAACTTCAGCGGAAGAGTGCAGATACCCGGTTTCCATTCAGCTGTCCCTTATGCAACTTTCTAACCCAAGAAGCTTGCAAGATATTACTGACAATTTAACACTGGTATTATCCAAGAAGGAACATCAGTACTGGGCACTTATGTATGCTTCATGCCTTTGATCAAGCAAGAGTTCTTTTCCCTTCAGAAGTTTCTTCAAACTACTGTTATCCAAACCAGTTTCTCCTGCACACAAGACCATGTTGCTGTGCAAAAATTAAGGCAGGAATATCTCCTTCACTCCCAATGCTCACTTTCAAAATTTATAGTTTGCTCCACTTCTGTTAATGGGGGAGTGAATGCAGACTAAAATATATTAGCAGAAAGGCTTGCAGTGAATCACAGTATTTTCACTTTCCTCACTTTCTCCTGCTAAAAAGCAGGCTTCACACTTCTACCTTCCGTAACACGTTCTGTCTCCCACTGCACAGGGAAACCTTTATCTGAAACTGAAGGAAAGGGCAGGTGGAGGACTTGGGCTCAGAAGAGGATATTTATTCCTAGCCTTGCAACAAGACTCAGTCTACCTTTGAGTCACTTTGTCTCCCTATGCATAGAAATGAAAATAACACATCTCAACAAGGAACGAAACTATCAGTGTTACAGACTGCCGTGAGATCTGTGCATAGAAAGCTCCACACAGAATTTAAAACTTTATTTCTGGATCCCCCAGGGATCCTTCACACACTAAAAAGCTTAGAAGTAGTTATAATCCCTCTTCTTTCTATTATTGCCGCATACATTGCTGAAATCCACCTATGGAGATTTTAATTACCTCCAAGGCAGAAGGACCTTCTTGCTTTTATTCTACCATTTTTTCCAACAGAAGCAAAGTATTACCGTAGCCAGATACACTACGCAAGTCTTAACACTAATAACAGAGGCTGACTTGTATCTCTGTGATTAAAGAGACCACTGTTGCTAGGGAAACTAGGTTATTCAGATCTCCTAAACCCAGCACAATGCTGCACAGGCTGTTCAGGCTCTACCTGGGAGCAAAAAAACTAAAGCAAAGAAATTAGTCAGGAGCTCACCTGCTCAGACACTTCCAGCTGCTCTGGGTGCTGCTATTGTGGATGGCAAGTGGAGAGAGCAGCTGGGCCCCAGCAAGAGCGCTTGGTTTCTTAGCCAGTGTCTCAGGTAGGGTGAGCACTAAGAGGGTTCTTACTCTCCTTTTAGGGCCAGACGGGAAGTCATCGGTAACCAAGCCATCAAAGCCAGAGAAAGATGAAACACGGGAATAACAGACAACTGCTGACAAGGGACAGCTAAGGAAAAAGGGCAGGCATACAAGGATGATGGGCTCAGACGTGTTGTATTGAGGCAGCACCAGAGAGTGATACGGAGGATACTACTCCACGTGTGTCATGCTTCTCTCACCTCGCCAGCAGGCCCCCTTTCTCCTCCTCTTTGGGTAATCCCATAGGGAAGAACAGCATCTGTGGCTTACAGAAATGAGCCCTCTCAGCCCTAAGAGTAGTTATTGCTACCACTAACATTTTCTTACAGTACCCTTCTCCTGCACCAGCACCATCTTCAGGTGCAATGAACTACGTGAGGCTACGAAGGCTCATCATCAATTCACACATTCTGCTAAAAACCTCAAGCATTTACTTCTAACCTTTGGTTCTGACAGTAATGGCCTCCCTGGTCTTGCTTTGCTCCAGCTTTTATGAGTCTGTTCCCACCACCCCCCTCCTCAGTTACTGCTCCCATCCTCTCACCTCCTTTCTTATCTCTGTCCCCTTTTCATTTTCTTTCGGTTTTGTCAAACTTCATATTCCTTTTCTTTACTTTCCTGTTCCTTCCCTCTTCTAAACTGCTCCTCTCCCTCACTGCCTCAAATTTCACCTGGTTGAGAGGTAGGGAAGAATCTAACAAATTTAAGAGTTAATTACAAATTCACTGGCACTCAAGAGACAGCACAGCAACACTGTTCCCTTGTCCTGTTGCCTACACCCTTCCTGCTGGGTGCCACATTCATTCTTTGGAAATATGAAATCAAGTCATAGATCTAACTTGAAAGCAGGAAGGGAAAAAGAAATTTACTTCTAAGTAAAAAGAAAGATTAGCTGAGCCTAATCCAGGGCCGCACAATGGTTCAAATGCACGTGTCATACTTTCACAGCATCACAACATCCATAGCTGCTTGAGAGGCTTAACAGCAGCATGCAGAGAAGCTTCCAAGCTAGCTGTGCTCCAGCTAATCCCGCTAAAAGAGCAGTGAAGCCACAGCAGCTCAGACCTGCCTGCCTAAGTAAATACCTAGAATCTTGAAGGGGGAGGGGGACCTGCACCTCATGCCAAAGCCCCACATCACTGTGGCTCCATTGTAAATGGTACCAAGGTTAGCACAAGTTTGTAATGTCTATACTCACTCCAAAACCATTCCCGCAGCTGCATAGCAGAAGAGACCTCAGGCAGTCTGCATCCTCTGACTGTGTGTTTCTATGCCAGGGAATGTGTGAGGCCATAGTTTGACAATGCATTGTCTTGCCAGCAATAGGGGTTTAAGGTTTCCCCCACCAAGCCAAAAACCACTGCATGACCCTTTCCCCTCTTATCCCCCTTGTTCTGCAACCCCACAGACGTCTATGGTCCAGATAAAGAACTCAGCCAGCTCAAAGAAAAACATCTTTGACACCTCCCTTCTAAGCTGGATCAGCTCTCTGATCTAGTTCATGGCACAGAAATCCAAACTGAAAGGATACATACATGGTAGTTCAGGGGTGGGTATACTTAAAAGTTTGTACTGCAACTGAAGACAACGTATCAGCAAAACACTGCTTGAGTTTCCTTTGGGCTGAAGCTTAGTCAATTCCTGTGACTTACACATGGCTGGTTGGGAGATAAGTTACCAAAATGCAACACACTTTTTTTTGTTGTTTAACTTTTTTTTTGTTTCCTTTTTGTATCCTTTAAGTTACTAACATGTCATACCAACCGTAGCTCCAGCTTTTACATACTATTGCTTGCTTGGTGATAAACAATACAGAATCATGTCATTTTATTTCTTAGTACTATCCAAGCTACTCAGAGAAGGATCAGGGATTCGGGCCCAGTGCTGAGCATGTGTAGAAGTACATCAGTGTGGATGGGCTGTAAATGCAGTTGCCTAGGGAATACAGCAGCACTTTCTAAAAAACAGAAGAGTTAAATGATGGAAAACTAAGCACCTTGCTGATTTCCTTGACACCTTCTGAATCATCATCTCCAAAACCAAGAAATAGTGCACTCAATACTTTGTACACTTTTGCACAAAACTGAGAACCACAAACAATAATTATGCTGTCTCCTGATATCAGGAGCCTGTCCCAGAACGAAGATCAAGTATCAAAAGGGAAAAAGATAGATACATTTGCCATGTCAAATCTCTAGGGTTTTATTCTTCTAAGATTAATGAAGAAAAGGCTCCGCTAGGATGCTAAATAGATTCAAAACAAACTATCTCCTTCATATTCTGTATCTCTTCTCTATGTAAAAACAGTACATCCACATGTAAGGATGCTTAGTGAAACCTGAAGTCTGCACTCAAATGCAAAACCAATTAATTCAGAACCAAAAAAATCCCATTAGTTTGCAAATTCATTCTTTAGTATTAGATGAGCATGAAAACACAAAGGCAAAAAGTAACAAAAGCTATCTCCAAGCCTGCTATGGCCCCAAACTGTATTTCTCCATCAAGCACATGAAGAGAATCCAATTATCAGTGGTAACCGATAGACTCCTACAAGGCACCCCATCATTTGCCATAGAAGAAAAATGTCCACAGAGGATGATCTTGCTTACCACTGCTGAACAAGCTGTTTGGGAGCACGGGTTGCAGAAATAGAATTGCAGAGAAATACATAACACAGCCCATCCACAGGAAACACCCATCAGCACACAAAACCAAGGCAGAGTTAAACAAGCTGTTTCATACAATGCAGCCAAGCTGCAGTTTCCCTTCTGCAGGCAGACATGAAATGGGCTCTGAAAGCATCCTGTACGTTGACAAGTTGCAATGAAACTCTCTTTAGGGAATAGGACAAAAGGGGAACAGTACCCTAGGAAGGGAGGTTTCTAGATACATAGCTGGACACCTGAATGATGACTACAGCTTATACAGCAACCAAAAAAAGTTCTGTGAACCCAAAACTTAAGCAGATTTTCCTGAAATCGCCATATCCATTTCAGGTTAACATCCTCCCCTCTCCCATTGTAATAGGTCATCTTTCGGCAGCATGTTAAGTGGCTGCAGAAACAAGTATCTGTCACATGTAATTTTACCCAATGTTTCATTTTCTTTTAACAGTAAGGGTGTGTTTATGTGTGCGCATGTTAGTGCACCTGTATGCGTACATGTAAAGATTGAGAACAGCATCTTATTTTTGAGATGGAAGAAGGAGAAACCAATGTACCTTGCATATGGAAGCAGCAAGACAGCTGGTGGTTCTCTCCACCCTCCCTCCCCTGGGGAATCTGAGACTATAGATGTTAACCAGCCTCAAAGAAACTTCTACCACAGATGAGCTTTATCCTTGTAGCAGACAGCGTCCTTAAGTGTTTAGGAGATGAATTAACTGCAGTCCACTTTTAATCTTTTAGGTGTGTCAAACCCAGATCATTAAACATCTAAAAAAGATCAGAGTTCTTTAATCTGCCCATATATTCCATGAAGAGTTCATGCAGAGACCAGAGGACAGGTCTGGTCTGTTTGTGGCAGTCTGTTACTGAGACATGCTGTTGCATTTTGCTCTGATTGGCATTTTCCTGGGGAGAGATTTAATGTTCACAGAGATTCACCCATGCAGACTGAGGTTGCATGATGTGAAAGCTGGGACTACTGAGACCATTTTCCACATCAGGGAAGCCTAAGGCATCCTCACACAGGACAGAAAGAACTGTTCATTAAGGCTACTGAAAGAGTCATTATCATGACAGAAACATTCAGGAAGCTAACCCCATCATCCAAGAGAGTCCATCTTTTACCAGACAAGACTGCACTGTAGCACGCGAATTCCAAAGACTTTCCTTCTGCTAGCCAGCACGACTTCCCCACTGCTCATCTTTGCTTCAGACAACTCCGGCTTAGCAACCATGGAGTGCTACATGCTAACGAGTGTAGACCAAGCTGTCATCTACACACTACATCAGCCAGGCTTTGACACAGTGCATGCCACAGAGGTTGGCAAGGGAAGAGTAGCAGAGGTGTAAATTCCCATCTCTGTAAGACATCTGACACTTGGATCAGTTTCCATCAAACTGAAATACTGGGAGGGAAGCACAGCCATTGCACACCACAAACTAGACAGAGTCCAACTGATGATAACAGTTGTGATCAGTAAGAAAACAGGTTACATGTTTTTCAAATACAGGTTGCCTCCACATCAATTTGTAAGTTTTAGGATATACTACAAGCCATATGTAACTAACATCAGGAATGAAAGTTACTCGTAGTTACTGCAGAAGGCAAGACTTGAATATTTCTCTATGACAGCTGACAATGCCTACGTCCTACTGACTGCTGCATGCCCTCCAAGGCACTTAAAAGGTTTAATCACCATCACTTAGAGCCCTAAACATCAGTGAGTAATCACACACATACGAATGAGGTATGTTCCCAGCATGACTGGCTGCAAATATGCTGCCAACAGGTAAAGACAGAGAAATTCTGGTTAGGCCTGAATTACACAGGTACCATCCATTCAAAGAAGAGTGTGAAAATACTTCACTCACAGGGCAGGCCAGGGCCCAAAACAGTGAAACTCCTGTTGCCTTTTTTCTTTTTTTACTGTTCCTCTTAAATGTTTACCACTAAGTCATATGGCACAATGTAACACCCTATAACATGGCTGAACACCTCTCAGACTCCTGCCTTGGAGAGAGCGGTAAGTGAATCTGTTTCCATACAGGGTCTATGTCTTTAGATTCCTCTCCTGTTCTATGTTTTCCCAGGCAGGCTGGAAAGGTTTCCATGTTCAGTTCATGTTGGCAGTCAGGCCACTGGATGTTCTTGGCAAAGTAAATCCCAGAGAAAACTGGAATGCCTTTCCAGTTTTCTTTTCCATTCCTTACTCAGGATTGTGCACCAAGTTTAGCTGTTCTCATTCACTGCAAGTCTAACAGGCAGAAAGTAAAGTTTAGGACTGGTCGTTCAGAATTAAAGATTTTTTCAATATAAAAATACATGGACAGACAGATACATTCATAAGTGCATGTGGCTTTGCACCAGATGCACCAGGAGCTTTAGCACTGACTAGATCAGAGGTGTAAGCTGACTGAAATAGAGAAAAGGTTTCCATGAAAAATAAGGTTAAAAACACCCAAACCAAAACCAAACAAGTAAACAACAATGAACCTCACACAGCTGTAAGGAGAAGAACCTAGAAGTCAGACTATTTCCCCAAAAATGCAGGGGCTGCATTAGGAAAGCTGAAGTTTTAGAATTCGAGCAGTCTCCATGCTCTTCGTAGGTTCCTGTCCGTGTCTCTCTCCCCCACTGTCCTGTAACAGACACGTTTGCAGGGAGCACAGCAAAACACAATAGGAGCTGGCTAAGCTAAAAATAACTGGCAAGAGTGTTATTTTATAAGCCAGAGCAGTTCATTCCATTTCACTGATCATCTCCGCACAATGCATCAGCATAACTGAGCACAGAGGTGGGATGGAGCAAATGTGACTGTTCAGGTCAGCACTACTGCTGTGCTGAAACTACAACCTGGGTTTCTTTTCTAAAAAGAATTCTAGTAACAAAGCCTAAGAGGAAACTGCATGTACTAACTACATTGGGGGGGGCTGCTTCTCTCATACCTAGTGGGACTCCATCATTTGTCAGGTGAATGGATGAAAATTCCAACCATTATCAGCATACTATTTACTATTTTGTACTTCACAGTTGTCTTGGAGTTTTGCAGCCGCTTCAAACAACATTTGGCAACAGGAGTCTCCAGAGAAGTAGAAGAGATTAGAAAATTAGTAGAAACAAAATGGACCAATTGCCACAGCATGATCTGTTACCAAAAAAACCCCACGATGTATATATTCTATTTCCTGTATTTAACTACAGAAGACCAAAAGTCCTGCCATGCAGAGAGGAAAGCGCCTGTTAAAACAAGAGTTTAACTGAACTGACAGGTTTGTGAGAAGGGAAGGGAGGACCAGCCCTAGGCAGCAGGGGGTATTAAAGTCTATTCAAAAAAACAGTAAATGTGCCTGATAAGAATACCGTTCTGTTTCTAAATCTTCAACCTCTTTCAGGATGAGTTGCTTTGGCTTTTTTTTTTCCATATTGTTTTGTTTTCTCACTAGTGCAACTAAGACACCAAGAAGCCAAGAAAGCTAGCCACCATTTTCCTGTTTACACTGTAAATCTAGCCATTGACATCTTACTTGTTACACTGGAAAAAAAATAAGCTGTCGATTTACCATCTTGGCCTAGAACAAGCAACCCAAGCTAAACGCCTTGCTAGGCAGATGGCTCTGCCTACACCACTAACAACCTTTTCTGAACGCAGCTGCTGCCCGAGCTCAGTGTCTTCCTGTCATCCGGCTGGAGAAGAAAAAACAACAATTTTGTGCCCTTCATAACCATGGCAAGGTAGTTATAGAAACTTTCTTTTTTTTTTTAAATTAAAGACACTGAAGGTAGAACACAGCTCCCTGCCAGCATCAATAAACGCCATCTACTCCCCATCTCTTTTCCCTTGAAACTATTAGATAAGATGAGAGTAGTTGGGGTCACATGCCAAGGTTTGTTCTGGGCTAGGAAGTTCTCACCTGCATACCATACCACATTTCGTCCCAAACTCCCTGCTTCTTTGGCAGAATCCGCTTTTAGAAGTACAAGTCCTCCCCTGATTATCATGACTGTGAAGAATACATTTAGAAAACCATGATTCAAGAACAAGCAGCACAGTGGTGCCAGTCACAATTCTCAGAGAAGCTGAAGAGTAGATGAGAGGAAAGACCTCTCAGCCTGAGTTTATGGCGTACTCCATCAGACACCAACAATGCTGTTTCACGCTTCAGCATCACTGACTGATTCATTACTGTTCAGGTTTTATTAAAATATGGGAAAAGAGGGAGCTTATTTTGGTAACACAGATGTGTTACACTACCATTTCACTAAGTCCTGCCATCCCACAGCATGAATGAGCCAATAAGTGATTTTGAAGCCATGCCAACGGGAAGCACTAAAATGTCAATGAATTTCATCCAAAGGAAAAAAAGGACCACACACCAGTCCCAACTAAGATGCAACAGCCCATGTAGATGACGGTGTCCCCCAACAGCCTTCTTCTGTACCCAAACTCGTACATACAATGCAGAGCTCGTGCTCAGACAGTAGCTCTCAAAGCAAACAATTAGAAGTCCTTGTGCCCAGCAATCACGAAGTAGTTTCATACAGTAACTTCACACCAAGACTAAGAACTGAGCTCTTGTGGCTCCCTAATACTTCAAAGGAGAGCAGTGGATATACAGAGGCACACAGACCCAGGCAGGATTAGAGCTCAGCTGCCTGTGCAGACAGCTGTGACTGCCACACACACTTCTTCAAGGGCACTCAGAAGCTGTAATTCTGATCAGCTGGTACAGAAGAGGAGGGCAAGCAGGAGAAGGGCTTACCTGTGAAAACAGCTCTCCCTGCTGCAGGCCCCAGAGAAGCCTTTGCACTATTGCTGTACTGAAGACAATGTAGTTAAGGATTGTCAACAGTGAGGACTCATTCCCAGGCAAGTCAGAAAATAAACAGATTTTTTGGCAGGGTGTCCCCACACCCTGCTTTCCTGCATAAGACCTTCTCTTTCCCTAGTGGTGAAGGAAGCTTGTTAGGGAAACACTCTTGACACCAAGTGTCAACAAACACAAAATATATACACCAAATGTGTGTACATACACACATACATATATATACGCACACACCCCCTGCACAGTAAAAGATTGATCAGTTGTCCCAGCTACCTGGGAACAGGATTTGGCTGTGCCAAAATACAGGCTGAACCCAAGGAATCCCCACCAGACTCCTGCTGAGCAGTCTGCACTGCAGGATAAGATTTTAAAAGATTAACCAGTACGGCATGGACACTCGCATACAGAGCAGACACAGCCAATGATGATGCTTGCTGCTGCTAACACTTTCATTTCCAAATTCCATTGCTCAATAAAACCAGGTAAAAACAGTCTGAGCAGCTAGTCCAGAGCATAACGGAAGCCTGAAGCAGACCCAGAGAATTAGTTTACCCCAGAAGAGCTAGTTCAAAGCAAGAAAACTTTAAAAACAATATAGCAGCAAAAGAAACACTTTCTCCATGTGGCTTTAGAGTTACATTCTGCTTTCATTTCCAGTAGCATCCCCCTCCCAAAAGAGCCAGACAACCATTCCCCAAGATGAAGCACTGAAATTCCAGAAGGAGTGATAATCACAGTGGTCTGATGCTGGCACTTAAGGCCTGCTTCTGATTTCAAGCCTGAAAAAAAATAAATCAATTATTTACCAGAATTACGCCCTACTTAGCAGATAATAGCCTGGGATCTCCTCCCTCCCCCCTTTACAAGCAACATTTTGCTAGAGAACAAAGCATTAAAAAGGAAAGTAAATGGGAGTCGCTGGAACAGGGGTTGTCTTGCACGAGCTATCAACCACCAACAGTACCATCACATCAACTGCTCTGAACAGCCCCGGGCAGCTCCCAGCAGGCAGGTGGTGATCGGAAGCAGCTCCCATTGTGCCAGCGACCACCGAGCCACTCATCCCTTTGCTCGCTGCAGCACTCAAACAAGGGGCTTAAAAGCATCTCGTGCTCAGCCAAAGCAATGAGCAGGCCTGAATGCCCATAACTGGCACCTGAATAGTGGACGTGGAAACCCAGGCTATCAGATGCTCTCATGGACTGACATTGAAATCTGCGTTTTGACAGGAAAAAGAATGTACAAATCCAAGAACCACTAAAAGAAGCTCTAAGGAGGGCCACTGACAGCTATGAAGAGAAAAACCTCAAATTTTTGAGACAAAATCCAAAATCCTCAAGGCATAGACACAGAGCTTCCAAAAGCCCTCTGTGTGGGGCAAGAGATCACAGAACTTTGTGCCCAAATGCATTACAAGTACACATATGGTCTCAGCATCTTGATCAGATATCTTATAAAGAATAGAGCCCCCAACGATTCCTTGGCCTCATTGAATTAAAGTTAACAGAGGTGGGGAAACACAAATTCACATCAATTGGTATTGCACTGGAAGCTGGTTTCACCCCACCTACCCCCAAACAACTGATTTAGGAATGGCATCAACCTAAACTCCTTACATGTCCGGAAGCAGACAAAAATATTAGATGGGATAAACTGCTTACTCGAAGGGGATCAGTAGCCTGACAACAGAAGAAATCCTTCAGTTATGCTTCCCCCATCAGGGGGAGAGGATCCAGGCCATGGTTTCTGACTTGACTGGACCATTTTGGAAACAAAAGAGAACAGCCAGGCACAGATACTTACTCTGTACTGAGTAAATTGTACGTACAGCTAACTTTTGCACCAGTAAGAGAGCACACATCCAGAAGGATGGCTGTGCTCCTCCATGCAGCACAGCTGTGGCCTGCTGGCTGCTGTAAAGCCTAGCTGCCTCATATTTTCATTCCTTTTATAGGAAATGTATTTATTTATTTTAATCTCGTCTTTCATATCGTGTTTGCAGGCAGTCAAATATTTTGAGTGAAAACTTCAGAGAAAAACCTAGCCCTCTTTAAATGGAATAAATGTACAACCAGAAGCAAATAAAACACAACAGGGGAAAAATAAAGGAACACTTGTACATCAGGACTATATTTAGATACTGCTTTACTAGGACTTTTACAGAAACTTGGAAGACGTGTTGTGTTGATGCTTGGTCCAGCCCTAAAAAGCTTCAAGCAATTTGACACAGCCCTGAAATAGAAGTTCTGACGTTTCAGACTGCAAGCTGCACAGAGCAGATACTGTTTAACAGCACAGTAACTGTTTTCTCCAAAACCTCTGCATGCTGCTATGTTTCCTGAATTAATATTTCACTATAATTTTCAACAGCATTTTTAAACAACTACACTGTCTGACAGACTCACACACTTTGATAGGTTTGAGATAACCGAAGAATTAGTGGGACAAGACAAGAGTCCTGTCAACATTACTACAGCAGAAAGACAGAAATACTGTTTGTAAGTGACTGTGTGGGACTGGCTATCTGATGTGTCAAGCAGGGTACCCACTTGCATAAAGTGGAAGGTTGGTTCCTGTCCCAAGAGTAGGGTTTGGCCAGATTGGAATACAGACCAAAAAAAAACCCAAAACACCTTAACCTGGGATTTGTTTTTACTTCCTCAGAGTGTTGTCCTCTTCCACAGTACAGATTTTATATAGTTCATAAAATGCAGCCACCCAGCACTGTGGGCACATATTTTATTATAGTAACTGTGGCAATGGAAATCCTGTTCAGAACATTACTACCACGAAACAACAACAACCATCTTCAAGAGGCTCCTTTTCTGTCCCAAAAACTCATTTCTCCTCCTAAAACCAAAAACATTAAAAATAGAAAAGAAGGAAGATATCTTGGGAAGGTGACCACACTGGTACCTCATAAGCCCAAGTAACTCATGAAAATAACACTTAGACCATGCTACTTGAGCAAATTTTAGCCTAGATCCTTGGCCAAGAAGCTTTCAATCAAAAAAGTGTAGACTATAAAAAGGAGCAGGTGTTAAAGATGCCACAGAGAATGACATCAAGTAGTAATGGGAGAAATACAGTTCACACAAAAGAGATGACAAATATCCTCAGGCACTTTCTTCCTCTTAATAATCACAACCGTTTAAGTTGTTAGTTTCACATCAGCAACACAAGGCTTGTGGACCACAAGTGGCTAGACACAGAAGGAGCTACAGGAAGTGAAACATGCTTCTTCTATCCTAAAATAAAAATGGGCTGGAGTTCAGTACCAACTGATCATTTTATAAAGGGCAAGCTGTCTTTTAACAGCAGCCTAGTAGAGATGAAAAATGATGGAATAGCCTCATTTTTGTTTATGGGTTTGTTTTTAACAGATGGGAATGAGAGGAAAAGAGAAACAAAACAAGCACAACTCATTCCTTTTGCATATTACTCTTGCATGTAACAGCCAGGAAAAAAAGTGAAGTTTCATAAGCACCTGCACAGATGATCCGTGTGTATTAATGAATCTTAACACAAAGCTTTCATGAAGCTGAAGGCTGAATTCAGTGAGCAGGGTGAGAACTTCCCAGGTGAAGCCAGCATACCCTTGTGCCCACCAACTACCTCTCAAAGTACTCAACCCTCAGGTTTATGTCAAGCGGTGGGGTCTCTTGCCTTTGATTAGTACACCCCTCTTCAACAGGAGCATGAGGATCCACACTGTCCAACTCTATTGCAAGATTAGATACAGTTTCTCCTCTGCCTATGATTAGCATCTGATGTTGACAAGAGGGAGGGGAATAAGAAGGGAAAAAAAGCACAGCTGACCCTTGCCAAAGGGTGGCAGCGTGATGGCCTGGACATCACATAAATTGGATGTTAACCAAAGGACTTGGTTGCTCAACCTTAGTCACTACCCCTGCTCTCTACTAGTCACTACAGGACCTTACAACTGCCAGGTCCCTCTCACAAAGCCTGGAAATCATAGAATCATAGAATGGTTTAGGTTGGAAAGGACCTTGAAGATCATCGAGTTCCAACACCCCTGCTATAGGCAGGGACACCTCCCACCAGACCAGGTTGCCCAAAGCCACGTCCAGCCTGGCCTTGAACACCTCCAGGGTTGGGGCCTCAACAACCTCTCTGGGCAACCTGTGCCAGTGCCTTACCACCCTCAAAGTGAAAAACTTCTTCCTAATGTTCAATCTAAACCTGCCCTCTTCCAGTTTGAAGCCATTCCCCCTCGTCCTATCACTACATGCCCTAGTAAAAAGTCCTTCCCCAGCTCTCCTGTAGGCCCCCTTTAGGTACTGGAAGGCCGCAATAAGATCTCCCCGGAGCCTTCTCTTCTCCAGGCTGAACAGCCCCAACTCTCTCAGCCTCTCCTCATAGCAGAGGTGCTCCAGCCCTCGGATCATCCTCGTGGCCCTCCTCTGGACACACTCCAGCAGGTCCATGTCCTTCTTATGTTGGGGACTCCAGAGCTGAATGCAGTACTCCAGGTGGGGTCTCACGAGAGTGGAGTAGAGGGGCAGAATCACCTCCCTCGCCCTGCTGGCCACACTTCTTTTGATGCAGCCCAGGATGCGGTTGGCCTTCTGGGCTGCGATCGCACATTGCTGGCTCATGTTGAGCTTCTCGTCGATCAGCACACCCAGGTCCTTCTCCTCAGTGCTGCTCTCCAGCCAATTTAATCTTAAACTGAACCTGAAGTTAACTTGAAGTCATGCACACCAGCTGTTCTGCCTCAGAGGCACAAAGGGTCACAGGAGCAAAGGCAGCGAGAGTCTCAGGACCTGAAGTGGCCACACAAGGGACTATTTTAATAGAGTATCACAAAGTATTCCTGCTGCTGTTGTGTCTTGGCTATGAGGATTTGAGCCTAACATGTGAGCCTCCTTCCATGGCTGCCTCCCTCCCACAGGGAAGGATGAGCCCTGACTGATAGGTCCTAGCGAAAAGCAGCCACTATTCCTTTTCTGTAACTGCTTGTTGGAAACCAAGTTCCCCATGGGACCTGGCAAAAAGCCAAGGGTGAAATGCAAAATTTAGTAACAGCAGGATCTTCAGCACAGCAGTCGCGCAGTGCGCAGACTTTTCTAAAGGGATTACTGGCTATCAGCCACTCTCAGAGGGGGCTCTTTATATAAGGCTGGCACTTCTCCCAGCAGAAGGTGTCGGGGGATGACACAGACACTAGGTAACGGGCGCATAACAACCCAGCATACACTCACTATGGATGAACCCTCTTCCAGAATCAGGGAAAAACAGTTACTGCAACAGGGGGTCTCGTCAGATAACAGTATTAACTCTGCAGCTACTAGCAGTGCACCAAATGGTGCTTAACCCTAAAGCACCCCTTAAACAGAGGAGCTTAGGCCCCGCTCCTCCACTCCAGAGCAGGTAAATGTCACAAGTGGAACCAGTGTTTACTAGAGACCATCACACGTCTTGGGATCCCATGAACTAGTCTCACAAGGACATTATTGATTGATGCTATTTCTCACCAGGTGTATGTAAACAACCAGCAGATACTACTGGCACGTGAGAGTTCAGGCAATGATGCTGTGCCTTATACTGGGGAATGTGATGAAATGTGCACTAGCAGGCATTAAGAAAGCTTGTGCATTCAAAAGATGGGTGTTTAAAACCCACCTCTCAGCAAAACCCTGGAATGACAATATTGCGAAATGAGCTTCCCTCTGGATATACAATTTCTTAGTCAAGCCCAGACTCACCTTTCAGGCATATAAACAGTCCAGAATTAACAAGTCCCTCTCTCCCAGTAAAGGCATTTTCTTTCTAATCTGCCCCCTGGATAGGACAGGCTTGCTTTCCCTCATTGCTTCTCTCTGACCAGAATGTAAAGCTTCTTCTTGTCTGGTATCCTCCAAGAACCTAAGACTTCTCTTCCCTAGCGCACAAGGTCTGCAAAGAAGTCAAGACTGGAAAAGTTTCTGTATGTGAATATTCCTATTTCACTGTCCCAAGCATTCTCATAAAACAAGACGAATGCTACAGCCTATAGCTGTATAGATGCCCAGGATACCCGGCCTGCAACACAGCAGGTTGCACTATGCAGCTTGGTAAGAAACTCTGAAGAGGACACACCCAGTAAAGATTCTCACCTTCTTCAAATTCTGTTAATAATCCACTTTCCAACCGAATGCTGTCCATACATTACTTAGATCCTAAGAATGCAACAGCGTGGGTCATGTACGCAGCCCTCCACATCTGGAGGCCTGGAAACAATGGGAGGCCAAGGCTGCATCATGTGCCAGGAAGCTTTAGGCACCATGCAATCAGCTAAGCTAGTTTTGTGGTTTAGTGCCTAGCCTCAAAACACCACGTTCCCATTTTGAAACTACCAAAACCAGCTCAACTAATAGGCTCAAATGCTGTGTATAAAATATATATTTAAGAGAAGCGAGAAGGGTTAGGGCGGGGGGAGTAGCCATGAATAGAAGCCTTTATGTCAGGAGTCACTCCCCATCCAGCTGTTGGGTATTTCAAATCTCTCCCTCTCCACTGCCCACGGTTATTGAGTTTGATATAAGGGAAGGAGGGAACCACCTTGGACAAGCCCCTCCTGCTTAGTTTCTTTAAATGGAACAGGCTCCCATTTAGTTTCACCATGTGTAACTGAAAACTAGCATAAACCACTACTACAGCTACTTATTTTATATATTTAATTACTTACAACACAACAACAGGTCTAGTGAAATGTATTTCCCTATTCCTAGTGCTAGTCCTTCTCTCTGTTCTTTTGCCGGATACAAGAAGTATTATACACAATGGCATCCAATGCCAAAAACTCTTCTATTCTTTAAATAGCAGATCCCATGAGAGTGAGCCTACAAAGCAAGGCTCTCAATCAGGGATGAAAAGAGCTTGCACATGGAAAAAGAAGAGGTATTTCTTGCGATGTCATTAATTGCAAGAAATGGAGCACAGGTGTCCTGCAGTACTGTCCAAAGCAAATGGAAGAAACGATTGAAGGTTTGAAATCGAAGTTATAAAAAAACCAGTTGCTTTAAACAGAAACCCAAACAACTTTTTTTTTGCACAAACAAACAATCCAAATAATTTCTGAATGCTCCTTCAGTATTCCATCCAAAGTGTCAGGAATTCCTAGCTACAGAGATTTTTACTGCCTTAGAGGAGTTGAAACCTTTTTCCTCCTTACATGGGGAATACATCTAATGGCAGCTGTTTAATAGATTATACATGCATGTGAGTTAATGCCTCTCCTGGCAGTAGTTAATGGATAATCCTGGTAACGTAAGATTTCTATCAAAATTCTGCCACAAAGGATAAAACCAACTTGCAGGGTAATAGCTGCACCAAGTGAGCTAGAGCTGCAAATTAGGAGGACTAAAGCTTAACTTAGGTAAGCTTCTTTCTGCAAGGGCAAGAACAAAAATTTAAACTGAGAAGAAAAAGAAGAGTATAAGAGCTGGTGACAAACAGAGAATTCAGTCCAAAGAGACAGAATGGCAAAGAGAAGGTAGCTTCTCTGAGAATGACAGCTGGAGAAAGGAAGTCCTGGCATGCAGGAAATCCAAAGCAGAAAGCACTTTCCACGCCTCCAGGACTGCTGGAAATTAGGAGTATTCCAGTAATTTAAATTCAATTGCTTATAACATTACAGCTCTCTGAATGCAATCAGACGGCTCTGGAAACTGGCAAAGCCTATCACTACTTTCAGTATCACTTGGGCAGTTCATTATTCATGAGAAGTGGCACAATGAACTTGTACTTCTCTGCATCTTGCACATGTACAAAGTCTGACTAAAAAAAAAAGCAATCAGTGATTCACAGCAATCACTTGAAAAGTGTCTAGGAAACTCTTTTGCAAGGTTTGACAGCGTGGCACCATGGTTACTAAGACAATACAAGGCACAAAATCCTGCTGTATATCTAATCCCTTTGTGTTTAACCATCTGGGGTAGCAATTCCTTTTGTGTGATAGGGATGAGCCCCGGTATTTTAGAGATGTGACTGTTTGTCCAATGTCCAAATTTTCCATTACTTTTTATCTTTCTAAAATGTACAGATGTGCTAAATATATTACTTCATTCATTACTATCAGGACATACGACGGAAAGACAACAGCTAAGGAGATCAGGGTATTTTGTTCAGCAAGTAAACAGTTAGACTTCAGGAAGAACCAGATTAGTATCCAGCAATGCCTTGGCTTCTTCCATTTTTAAACTGAGATAGTATCTACTTATACTCCAAACTTTAAAGTTAAAAAAAAATATACATCTTTTGAGATCTTTGGACAAAAGTCAGTTATTACAGGTAACGTTAACTCAACTTTTCTTAGGCTAGTCGCTTGCCAGAAAGTATGTACACAACAAATCAATTTTCATAGCAGGGAGGGCTTGGTAAGTGAATTAGGATAGTCTACATAGCTAAGGACCAAATTATTCAGTTGCAAAGAGGGGAAATTCCAAAGCGTCATTCAAGAACAGCTTTCTGAGACAAGGAAAATTATACACCTTTAAGTTACTATAGAAACAAAACACACCACCACACACCACAGCAGAAATTCAGAATTCCATAAATCCAAGACCCCCAAAATCTTACATATATCCCCATCATCACCCAGCCGCAATGCAGTATTTTGCAATCAAGCTCTTATGGATGCCATGCTTTACTCCTCTTTTACTTTTCCTACTCCCAATCCTTTAATCAAAGCTTCTGCAAAGACACGGAGGAAAAACTGCATCAGTCACAAATTTGTATTTGTTGTATTTATAGTTTCTACCCCTACGCTCTCCCTTCAGCTGTTATTCCGTGGATGCTAGTCCTAGCAGCTGGTCTTTGGACAAGCTTATACAGTAATTGACTTGTCATCTTCTTGAACACTTATGCACTATTATTTTGAGCACTTACAGGTAGGAAGGTCATTGTATGAGGGCATCCTTCTCACACATCCTCCACTTCTCTTAAAATCATGCTCTGGAATACATCATCACATCCACTGTCGAGATACTGCAACATGAGGAAGCTTAACCAAGACAAAGATTAAGCCAGCTCCTGTATATATCCCACCACCATCCCTCTGCTCACACACACAGGCTGTATAAAGACAATCTGGAGTCTCACTTTCTACATTGAGCTGAAATCTGCTACGCATGCTTCTACAAAATGACTTTTCAATAAATAAATAAAAATAAATGCGTAGGATGATGCTCTTTGACCTCCAGCACATATGACCAGACTGCTGGTTCAGCCTGAGTAGTTTCCACAGCTCCAGGAACTCTGTATTTGCAGTGGGAAGGCAGCTGGGTCACTGCCATACCTCAGCAGACCACAAATATAGCTTCAGCCACTTGACACCAATCTCAGTTATTTTTTTTGTTTTCTCCAATCAATCATCCCCTTTAAGTCAAATTCTGGGTTTTCCTGTTGTTAAGATCTGGGATTCGCTGCTTCAGCCTGGCTTCCTCTAGGACACATGGGGAGGAGAGATAAGCCCTCCCTTTCAGTCACTGCTGACCACAGATAAGGACAGGGGCTTTATTATTTTCCACCTGGTCTCTACCAGCAGAATGCAAGCAAGGATAATCTGAAAATTTGACAGGTTGAGGAGTGCAAGAAGCAAATGCTTCTTCAGCAAGTCTCAGCTTACTAACAAGGTTTAAGCATCTGGGCACGTTATTTTAGGCTCAGGAAGTAACCAAATCTTATAATTCCGCAGGAAAGAAAATTAGTTCTCCTCTCTAGCAAAACTGAGGGCAAATAGCTGATGTGCATAACCATTCTTTGAAGAGCATCACATACTGGCAAAGCTTTTTAAGCCAGCCTTTAGCCATATTAATTCCCTTTAACACAAAGGAATTTGAAGACCACAGTCTAGCAGATGAGAAAGCTTTGCCATCTCATCCTTTGCAGGGAGGCATAGGTAGCAACATTTGAAAGTGTCAAAGAGGTGACTGAGTGAAAAAGAAGAGGGGGAGGATTTAAAAATACACTGTAGTTTTAGTGCTTCAACAAATGCCAGGAAATTCCAAAGTCCTGCCTCTCATTTTGTCCCGAAATACAATAGTATGATTTAAGAAGGGTGTGTGAAAAGTTATTTGGTGCACCTTAACTGCATATGCTGTTGCCCACAGGCGAGAAACTGTACTCCAAACAGCACGGCAGACTTAACTTCTTATTTCCTTAAGCTATAATGGAATAGCTGAACTTTTAAAATTTGGTTTTGTTTAGCATCTTTTACCTGTGTCACCCTGCAGATCTTGCTAGAGAAAAGCTTGTCCCTTGGAATAAACAAAAGACAGTATTTTGAGAAATACACAAGCAGATTAACTGAATTCTTAACCCTATTTCATCAACTGTGCTTCTCATTTATGCTCACATGCTGCTTTCTCCAACGCTTTTAAGTTTGTTGCCACATTCCTAAAGACAGCTATCAGCATGGCAATTGCCATTACAAAACTGGAGTTCCATCTTTAGACTTAAGATGAAATAAAGTCTCAGAAATGAGATACAAGAAAACAAGCCTGTACTATTAAACATTTGGAAATTCTTAGTCAAACAGCTGAGACAATGTTTCCGCACTGGAAGAATGTGCTCCGTTCATCAAAATGCTGCCTAGTACTTTATGTAGATTTTTCTCTTTGCTGCCACTTCCAAGCTGGGTTCTCCTGCTAAATTGAATCCTATGTGGCTGCTTGTCAGTATTGATGTTCAGCAGATAGTCTACATGTCAGAGACATTTCTAATCTGTACTCCAGAGGTGATCCCTACTCATAATGCACTGAAATATTTACCGTGGGCTTAAAAATTTACAGATCTGGTCTATCCCTCACCAACTTTTTTTCCCCCCCAGTTAAAAGTTTGAGCTATTTGTGGGCCAGGACAAAGAAATTAGGAAGAGATTGTTACTAAAAAAAGGTTCCTGTAATTCATTTGAGAAAATTCTTTCTACTGAAGCCAGTGGGACTATATGTCAGAACATAAGGTTAGAAGAAACACTAAAAACAGTACAAGAAACACTAAAAAGTCAGATACTCCACTGCTTTGGAGCATGTGCTCCTTAAGAGACAAGAAAGTAATTTGCAAAAATAATCCAGTTAAAACACAACAAAACCCATCCTCCAGAAACACAAACACACAAAGCACGATGCTCTAAGTAAGTACAAGTAGGCACAGCTAGCATCTACAGATCATTTGATCTATTTTGATTCTTTATAATGTTTCTGTACAAATAAAGTACTTCGATAAGCAAATCCAAATATTTTGTTTAATCAATGCCCCCCCGGTACTGTACTACAAGACTGCCTGTCAATTTCAAAACAAATAAAAGATACAGTATTTTATTTAAAATAGAATGAAGAAACATTCGTAATTAAAATAAGCAGGGAAGTACCCTTCAGTGAGGAAAAGGAGTAACCCTGGGGCAAGTCATTGAAAACTGATTTAGATTTGACAAGTTACACAGTATGCTCAGGGGCTATACAAGCAGTACACTCTGTGCAGCATACACAGATAAGGAAGACCACACTGCACACACATGAATGGGTAACCTACACCATGCAATTAAATATTTAGGGAAATTAGGGCCTGCATGAAGCTCTGCAGGAGCCCTCGCCTCCTTACACTGACTCTGGAAGAAAAGTTATACATTAGCCTTTGCACAGACTCTGCCCTGAGTAAGGATAACTTTCACCTTCATGACAATATTTGCATGAGTAATTGCGGCAGAGGAAGATGGGATGCTCCAGGTGACCAAACCACTCCACGCATGTCTCACACACTTAGCAAGAAGGAAAAAGCTATGCAGTCCTAAAGACTTATAGGGCCAGAGCTCTTATGCTCACTAAACAAACAAATTTACATTATATGCATATGGACGATACTGGATGCCAAACCAGCAGCGTGCCAATGAATCAGATTGTGTATCTTTTCATGAAAGAAGTGTTTCAAAGGAATTCACACTTTAGGCACTGCACAGAAGTGAGGAGAAAAGGCCTTACTGCTGAAGCACAAAAAAAAATTCTGCACGTTGTGATGCAAAAAAAGAAAAAAATTTAACACACTCTGCAAGACATTTAAAACGTTCGATAACATCTGCATGGCAAACTGTAACATCAGAACTTCATCTTTTATAGCACATGTAAGGGAGTGTGTCTGCCTTGCTTTTAGAACATTATAAAACCAGATTTTCTAGAGAAGGAACCTCTCAACGCTGCTACAGTAGAGCAAGTAAGACCAGACTGCAACAGCTACCCAAGAGGAACACAGATAAGGACATTATGCATGCACAAAAATAGTGCCAGCCATCAACTTGTACATGCATTTGCCTGCAATTATAGCTTATTATGGCTGCAGCCATAACAGTTATTCAACAAATTCCGAAGACATTAGCCTCCTGGAGAGTATGAAGTAGTTTTTCACCACCAGAAGACGCAGCTGCCTGAGGATTACTGCAGTGATAAAAACCTCTTTCCATCTACATCACCTTACAGTGACAGCAGCAGCATCAAGCTGAAGGGTCAATGGACAAGCCCCAAGTCTCTTTAAGTAGACATCTATGGAGTGGGAAAGTGGCAAAGAGATGGTTCTGAAAATGATTACCCCAGAGGTAACACAGACCAGAAAGCATGGATGCCAGTTTAAATGAAGAATCCTGCCTGATGATAGGTCCACACATATTCACAGTTTACAAATCATTACAGGAAAAAAGTGGCAACGTTACATGGTTTGTGTGCTGCTTCTCTGACACGTGGAATTAAGAAATTAAGTAGGAATTTCTACAGCCTTATTTCTGACCAGGGCAGATCTGCATTCACAGAGAGGTGTGGACACCAAAAGGCAGGAAGGAGCAGCTCCTGGCAGGAGAGGTCACAGTGTGCCAGTCCAGTTGGATAGTGCTGTGGGAACGTCACTCCACTGTACCAGCACAAGGAGTCTGGCTGCTTGCTCAGAGACAAATCATGTCACTGAGCCGTTCCCAAAGTCAATTCATTTATTAAATCACCTTTGTCTCATACCAGTTTTCAGCTTCAGTATGAAGCCTGACCTTAATTAAGCTCTAAGATTGGACTGGCAAAGAAATGCTACAGAAAAGTACACCAAAAGACGCAAATTTTCCATCGAGATATTCCATTAATTTTCATTTCTAAATCCAGCTTTGCAGCTAAAATAGGACACAGTCTCCCTTGAAAAGGGCATCTCTGATTAACCATCATCATAAGGGAACACATTCATTCAGTTGCAACAATTTAGCTTTAAAACATTTTGGAATCAGACTTAAATAAATGGTGTCATGCTCTGCAGACTGACTTCTGAGCAAAAAGGAGTTCATTTCTGTTCTGTTCACATGCACAAATCAACACATGAGACCTGAACAGGATTTCAGAGCTGGTACTACAAGGCTTTTCTAAATCCCTAAGTTTCACACAGACAATGCTTCAAATATGCCAGGCAGAGCTTTGAAGAACCTATTTTCCAGGATTTCACAGGTGTACATGACACATTTAGATTTTCGAGGTTACACGACATTCCCAGACACTTCAACTCATGCAGAAAAAAACCACACTCCCCAAAACAAATTTATTGGCACTTTCTGGCCAGTATTTCAGCAGTTAACGAATCAGGAATGTCAAGTGTGCTGGGGCTTGAACTCTGGGTGTGGTTACCACTAAACTGAAGGAAAGAAACAAGCCAATGCAAGAACCACCTCATAGTTTGCCAGGGAGATATAAACAAAACTAAATTAAAACCAGAAAAGTGTGGTAACAAATACTAAGTGTCACCTTGAGTGGCACTGACTTTAGATGTGCCAAAGTTACCGAGTTTACTGTGCACCTGAGGACAGCCAGCCAGCGTTCTGTTCCTGTTGATTAGTAATTTCTTGGCAGATGATGCTTGAAGCTTATCAGGAAAAACAAACACAATAAAAGAAAATTTCAGTTTTGTTTCATCTTCAGAACTTTCAATGAACGTCTGTCCAAGCAGTAATTTTTGGAAGCTTTATAAATTCAAACTATATGCATGTACTAAGATGACAATTTTCTTCTTAAAATACAAGTAGAAAATTCTGTCACACTTTGTGCTATCCTTACCGCACTCCTTTGTAAGTGGAGATGACACAGTCCTGCTGTACTTAAACACAAGGACTATAAACAGAAAGACTTTTATTATTAAAGATGATTGCTCCTTTACTCCAGCCTCTACACAAAGAACTTTGCATCCCTATCACAATCAAAAATAGTATTCTGTCTTCCATACTCCTCTCTACTTCTTCTCACCACCTTCCAGCCTTTCCTATCTAAACAAATATAGCAGAACAAAGTTTGGCTGTACACTTTAATTTACAACAGATTCCAAACTGATCCAAGTGGCTGTTAATCAGAGCTGAACTTGCAACCTCCAAGACATTTTCTGTCTATGAAGAAATTGACTTTCTTGTGCAAAAGAATTTGCAGTGTTGTTGTTCAGAATGTGTAATTAAAAATACATGTATTTCTAGGGTAGGTTTCTAATAAAAGGCTCAGAACTACCTTCACTAATCCCTTTGAAAGTGATGAATATTTACAAGTCACAGAGTACCACTGAGAAAACACACAGAACTTTTGAAAAGCAAACCAGACCCCAAAACCCTCCCCTTAAAAAAGAAATCTCTTGTTCGACACATGCACAACAACCTTGACAAAAGCACTTGTACTCCAAAAATCAATCTACAGCTCTTTCACAAACAGATCTGTGTAGCTGGCAGAGGAAATCTCATCTTGCTACATTGGGTAGAAAAGCGCTGAAGATCCAAAGGCTCCATAGTGTGTATGTGGCAGGAGGAACCCTTCCTATTGCTCCTAACTGCAGCAAATAAAAATTCAGGAATTTCTCCCAGACCCCAAGAAAACAGCACCAGAGTGTTCATTCCCCCCAACTCCCTCCCCTCCCCAGCACCTGTAGCAAAGCATAAGTTTGTAAAGCACTGCTGAGCCGTCAGCTGTGCCCACTAAGCAAGCAGACAGACATCTTTTGTGCCTCTCTCATTTGGCAGCTGCAGGGGAGAGGTGTGGGGGCTGGGAGGAGGGTGTTCTCCCATAACACACTCAGGGGAGAGCATCAGCAACCATGGAAAAAAGGACTCAAGAAAATGGGGGAGGCAACGGAACAAGCACACAGATGCCCATGTATTGACGTCCTCTCCTTCCTTTCAGCTTGCAGTTATTTAGTCTGAGGGCTAAGTTTTAACGTTGGGGAAATTCCAAGCCTGCCTAAGGCTGGAGAATTTAAAAAAGCAAAAGTGAAGCACAGTACAACCTTGCCTACCTGCAGCCTTTCTGGAATAAGAAGAGGAGAAAAGCCTGTCTGACAAAGCATCTTAGTCAGCCACAGTAATCCACAGCTTCCATCAGCCAGCCTTTGGCAAGATCCAGGTGACTAACGACTGGAAGAAACCAAAAGCGCCATTGAGCACTGGCATGCTGCCTGAGGATCTCGGTCCTGCCCCACAGCCAGGCAGCCAGCATGCAGATACCATTATGGGGTGTGCAACAGGCTCCCATACCACAGGCAACAGGTGGATCAGTACAAGTGGCAAGTTAAAAACTCACAGAAGGGGAGCAGCAGCTGAACAGGTGAAAGCTCTCCGCAGCCCCCAGCTGGAACCGAATGCAGCAAGTTAGGAGGGTGGTTGCAGCAGCAAGTGAATCTAAGCAGCAGGAAAAGCTACAGATTTCCCTGGAGCCAAGTCCAAACATAAGGCAAAATGGTAAGCAAAACTAGTATAGTAACCACAGGAGGGACAATAGGAGAATCAATATAACACACTTAGATAACATTTACCACATTTAGTGGTAACACACACTTTACCACACTTTACCACATTTAGTGGTAACACACTAAATGCGTCTTCCCTTTTTGAAGTTTTTCTGCACCTTCCCCTAGTTGTCTGTGTTCCTCTAGCTAAACAATCACTATCCCTCTAAAACTCAAGTAAGCAGTGAAACTCAAATACAGACATACCACACTCCTTTCAGTCATTGGCCCACCCTGCAATTTTCAAGCTAAGTACGGAGTTATACTCTACAGCACAAGTCAGTTAATTAACACCAGCTCAACTTTGACAGCACCTTCTGGTTTTTAATGCTGTCAGCTGGTCTACCAGCTGTTTTCTGCATGTCCCCCTGCAAACTTAAGAGGCAGGCCAGGCAGCAGAGATTTGAGCACTAAACTCTTGGATTAACAGGGGTTAGATGGGGCAAATTCATAAGCAGCAGCACTCTCAGGAAGTCAAGAATGGAACAGAGCTGCATAGAGGCCAGAGTACAAGGGCCACCCAAATGGTATTTCTCAAACTCTTACAACATTTACAAACATACGAATAGTGGCTGAAATAGGCTGAAACTCTCTAAAAATACAGACAGGTAAATTTCTCAAACACTGACTTAATTACCGTTAAATAAACACTGCTATAGATCCACGCACCACCAACAGAAGTCATTAGAAAACAGGAAATAAACAGGCAAGTCATCCAATTCTTCACCTACCCTTCTTGTGTCAGTTTACTGAGCCCTGACTCTGCAGCATCCAAGTTGCTGCCACGTTCCACAGAACTACCAACCACCAAACTTCACCAAGTAGTTCATGTGCACAGGCACGAGACCACTTCTTCCATTAACACAGGCTCCACTTCAGAGCAAAAGACTCAAAGTACTAATCCATATAACTTATTTTCACCCTCTAGCTATTACAGAGGAGATATACAGCTGCTGGGGCTCCCTTAACCACATAAATTTTGAAAAAAAAAGAAAGAAAAAGCGCAACCATTCCAGCATGCTTCCAAAAAGGCATCCAAACCAAAGTTAACTGGAACAAGCAAACACAGCCAGGGCTCTGTAGTGCTGTTGGCTGCTCCTAATGAAGAGAGCTGCCGTGGGGCGGAGTTCAGACACACCCACAGGCAGTTCTGGCGTGGATTTGGTCTCCCTTTGTGTTAAGTAAAGTTCAAACCAATTTACAAAGGAAATCATCATCTTCATCTTCCATGAAGAGATGATAGCGCAGAGAGGCAAAGCACATTCCCCCTCAACAGTCCCACTTTCTTCCACTGTACCTGCCATACTAAGGGGATCCCATTCAATTCAGGCTTTCTTGTATTACTGTGCAACAGGACTCTGCAGTCAGAAGACAAATTGCCTTTTACTGTCCCCGATACGATGATCGGCAGACAGGAGCTGAGGAAGGCTGGACTGGAGCATGCTTTAGAAGAACCTTGTTTACCAGTTCTAGGCAAGCAGGCTGCACTGCTCCAACAGCTACTCATCTAGTTGTGTGGTAACCTTGAGCCTTCAACCTTGCCAACCAGCAACGCGATGCCTCCTGAAATGCTCCACAGAGAGGCTTTTATTGCGTCCGTCATAACTCTTTCTGTCCACTCCCCCCGCAAACAGTAACTCTACTGGTGTGCAACAAAACTGTGAATCTCCCACCCTCTTTTACTTAATAGTAGTCGATGAGTAGGGCCCAGAGGTAGAAAAGAGAGAAAAGTAGTCTGGGGCAAAACAGCTCATGCTGAGCAGCCCCTAACTGCTCTAAATGGCTCTCTCCCTACGCAGACACAGCTAATGCAGTCGTCTCTCCTCCACCCCTTCTGCTCTTAAATGACTGAATGACAATACAGAAGCAATGCTCCCTTCTCACAGCCAGAGAAAACCGAGGGCCTGTGCAACCTATAAACAGTATGTGAATATAAATGACATCCTATCCAAAACTCACACTGTAGTCAAGGCAAGACAAATGGTTCCAAACCTTCTTTTAAAAAAAGAAACAAAACCAAAACAAACAACAAAAACAACACAGGACAGACTACAGCTCCTCTACTTTTAGGCCTTCCTCTCCCTACCAGGAGTTCAAGTTGACCCCCTGGTGACCTCAGAGAAGAGCAGCTCCTTCTCCTTGACAAGCCACTAGCTGCTCTATGGGGCTGCCGCATGAAAGCAGGGGTTCACTTTATTTACAGTTTCTTCCCTCCCTTTCCCACCGGTTATTTTTGAGGGATTATGTTTCCTGTTTTCACTGCTCTGCCTCCATTTGTCATTCATCGCAGCCATTAAAGTAAGAGGCAAGTGCAGGGGAGCAGACCAACACAAAGCAAACCCTTATGGTTCAGCAAGCAAGGGATTAAATGTCACCTCTTCCCACCCCCTCAACCTCACCTCTCTCTCCTCACCCTCCAAGATGTTACGTAAATATGGTTTATCCTCCAGCATATACCCAGATCCTGACAGTGTTGACAGGTCAGACATTTCAGGATGGATCAGACAGACAACCTATTTACCCTGGTTTGTGACAGCTACTTACTCTCCCTCTGGCTGGTCCATTTTGGATCATGAACAACTTGTTCTGGAAAACCCCTGCCTGTATCTTGTATCTAGAAATGGTGCCACAGCAGTTTTTAGAGATGAAAGCAGAGCAATATAACCCAGATACTCTTTATTGCTATGATGTTGATTTGCAGACATTGTCTCCCCACCACATCAGTACTGGGTGCTAAATTTTCAGAAAAATGCAGTCAGAAAAAAAGGGGCGAAAAGTCCTGACAACAATTTAGAAGGATGCAATCCACAGAACTACTCCCCTTTCTTTAAGCTTTGGCTTATACATTCCCTGGCAGCAGTCTCACAAACCTTCTTGATGAAAGTTGTACTTACAAATTCAAATGCAATATAGTTGCTACAACTATACTGCTGCTCAGTACAGCTGCAGCTCTTCTGCAACTTATAGGAGAAGTACAGTCACCCCTGGGGGCAATAAACACATGGGGTATCAAAGGTTAAGGGCAGCAGAACAACTGGCTTTGAGTAGATAAAGGGCAGTTTTACTGTTTTAACACCCTTTCTGTTATCTCAAGCTATTTGCTCTCCCTTCCTACACTCTACTTTACTATAGCCTGACTCCTGTTGGTCACCTGAGACTCTCAAACACATGCTATGAAGGATAAACTATAACCATTTTAGCAGAAGTGGAACTAGAAGCACGCAGCCAAGTCCATTAGCCCCCTCTGACAGGCCACAGGCTCCTATGCACATGATGCACAGCTTCCCCAAGGCTGCCGCTACCGTTGCAACCTTCCCCCCTACTCCCTCCCAGTCACATTGCAGGGCTGCCCCAAAGGTGACAATGCATTGTAGTAGCAGCAGCAGATGATGGCTAGGGGATGGAGAGAAAGGAAAGACTAAAAAGCAAAATGTTGAGACAGGGACACAAAGAGTCAGTAATAAAATGCATTTGGTTTTTGAAGACTGCTGAGGGTATGGCTCAATTATACGGCTAAGCTAGTCTAATGATCAAGCGTGGGTTCATGCAGTGGCAAATCATACACAGAAAGGATTCTTACCCAGGCATCAGAAAGCAATTAGGGTTTAATTAGGCTCAGGATAGGGAGATCAACACCAAAGAAGAAACTAATCACATGTGAAACTGAACCATGGATGGCACATATAGACAGGAGACCAGGAAAGACTGGAAAGGGAGAAAAACATCACAATCAAAAACTGTCAACGAGAAGGGAAGTCAACATCTGAGATGATCACAGCCACTTCTGATGAAGATACATTTCTGCTCCCAGGCACAGGACAGAAGTAATCTTAACTTTATGGGATTGCAAAAATGAACATCTCAGTGGTTAAGAAAACGGCAACTAAAATTATAGCAAAGGATCAGGAGATAGACTAGGCTCAATATCTGACAGCTCAGATTACACAGCTGGGCAAGAGGGAGAATAACCCTGAAGATAAAAGCAATTTCCCAGTGCAGAAATCAAGTTCTCCCTTCCGTTGCATTAGGAAGGGCAGGAATCCTACTAACACTAGCTCAAAATAGGAGCCTAGTCCTCTCTAACAAACTGTGTGACCGTAGAAGTCTATCACACTGATGCCTGTGCATCAGAGCACGCTCTGATGATTAAAAGCCTATGATGAGTAACAGGTGGTGCATACACAGGAGGGCTTAACGCTGCAGGGTTATTCACAAAAAAGTCAAGAGAGCTGTGTAGGTACTGTTCCACTCAGATGGTACATTCCCTGAGGGCTGGGTATTTCTTTTTCCTTTGAACAGTACCGCCTTATTTCTTGAGACTAGCGTAAACACTCACCCCAAAGACTGGTTTAGGAAGCTGCTGATTCAGAGCATTAGCAACTTAAGAGTTTAAAGTTCTCCTTAAGAGGTAGAACAAGCAGAGGGGCCAGTAAAGGCGCTTTGGAGACAATAATAATAGAAAAAACCCCAAGTACAAAGAGTATAAATAGACCACTGGACAGTGAAAACCTGGGCAAAGCTGCTGCAAGGAAGATACTTAAAGTTTGTACGCTTCGCTAGTATACCACGGTCACAATACAGTTGCATTCCTTTGCTGAGTAAGCGTACCAGCTTCTCTCACTGATCTTACAAGAGAATGTTAATGAGACCTACCTGGAAGGCTTTAAAATTTAGGGGGAGTAGTGTTCTGGCAGGAACTTACTGGTTAGTAAGTCAATCTGAAACACAAATGACCTTTACTGTAAATGCACCTTTCCAAGCAGTTAAAAAACAACAACACACACACACACACACAAAAAAAGCAGCAACCAACCCCAAACCAAACATCAACACACACCCCCAAAAAACCCCAACATACAGATCTGCCTTTGGAGAAATGTAAATAAGAAAAGCTGGTTAGTCTAGAAGTCAATCCTGTAGCACAGGAAAACTGGAATTTTTTTAATTCCTGTCTCCTTTATTGTTGCCAGCTAGAGGCTGGGTTGATTTCTTAAGCTGACTCAGGGGAAGAATATAGCAGACTTCCCTGAAATATTCTCCTGCCACATAATTTCTGTATTGCAAAGTATCGTTCAATTAACAACAATTATGGTCAAAAGAAGTGTCGCTTGCACAGTAGTAAGTGAACAAAAGTCAAAACCCTGCACTCTACTGTGCTAGGTGCTGTAGAAACGTTCGGAGAGAAAGACAAAGATAGAAGAGCTTCCTAGTAAGGAGTCTGCTAATGAGACACAAACTATAGCTTCAGTCCGTTTACATGCATTACTAAATAAAAAATAGCTGTTTGGTTGGTTACATAAAAGAAGATGTGGTCACCGGTATGGTTCTTCATCATTCAAGTAACTATGGAATAAGCCAACAAACAGGCGGTAGTAACGGAAAGACAAGATGGTTACGTGGCTTTAACTAGCTTTTTCCTTTAGGCCCTATCCACTGCAGGGCTCTAGCAGAACTGGTGAAAATAAATGTTAAACCATACTTATCTAACTACCACAGACCGAGATGAGCCAGAATAAAGCTTATTTAGCATCGATGTTACCACCTCACTTCACAGAAGAGATGAATGTAGTAGAGACTGTCTTAGAGGTTAAGTTCTAGAACTGAGAACAAAAGTTCAGGGTCAAGTTCTCAGACCTATCATCTGTAGATGATCTTGGACACTTGATTTGGAATTATCAGAGCCTCAGTTTCCCTGGATGAACAGGCTATCGATAGTTTAACTTATGCACGTTTCTGAAACACCTACAGATCCCAAGAGCAGATAAGCCCATATCATTACAATAGAGCAAGAGAAGATTTGGAAAGAAAAATTCAGTTTTAATAGTGTGTATCCTTCCTCTTTTGTGCAGAAAATCCTAGACTGAGATTTTCCTCCTCACTCCTTTGACAGATCATAGAATCCTTATTTGCATTTTTTAAGCCAACTTCCAAAACAGTACTTTGTGATGTCAGAATGACAAGTTGCCCTTTTAAAAGTAAATAACTGACCCTACTCATAAGTTTCACGTAGATTTTAATATAATTAAAACTGTATTTCAATATACTTAAAAGAAACCCAAGATCTTTTAAACACAAGGCTCCCAACGTCTTAAGCACTGTTCCTTTCTACAGGCTCACATCTCTGAAAAACATTCACCCACCCACTTTTTGCTTTATCAGGAACCTGCTACATTCCAAAAGGCTGTGCTCAAGGTTGTAATGTTCTTTTTCAGGCATTATGCTGACTATTTCACTGCCAAATACGGGCCTTTGCAGGATGCGCTTGTTTGCAAGGACTCAAAACCTGAGACATTGCAACAGGGCTGCACAGTATGCTGATGGGAAGAAGTAGACTGCTGTTTACTTCAATCAAAGGGAAAAAGTGTGTCACTTTGTGTATTTTTAAAACCAAGAATTAATAATTGACATTTGCCTTCACACAGTCCTTTGATCCCAAAGCAAAACAAGCTAAAGGGATACACACAGTAGCACAGCTGCCCCTGGGGTGAGCCACTAGACAACTGCGTAGTGTGTAAGGTGGAGAAGAGAAGAACAGGCAGAAGAACATGAGTTTGCCCTTGTAACAGGGAAATAACTTCTTCCGAGTCCTTGCAGAGCAACTAGACTTTCTGAGTATTATCTGAGAGACCAAGTTGTAGACAGCACGATGGTAAACAGCATAAGTGGTTTGCTACTTCTAGCTTTCCCCTATAAATAGCAACCCCTCCCCACTGCCTACAGCACTGCCTGACATCTCCCAGACACACTTGGTATGCATACAGAGATCTGACAGAAATTTGACAGCAGCAGGTTTCATTGGAACCATCTTCAAGGACATATTAAACGATGCAGTTAAATCCATTTAAATACCCAATAGAGTATCAGAATAAACCTGTTTAAAGGATTATTCTACATATTAGTTGATTTCTACAACAGTTGTATTTGTTGCAAAAGCCCTTTAAACGAATAAGAGATAAGGAAATCACCTTGGGGCTGAGGCCTGATTGAGCACGTAGACAAGATTCACCGGCCTAAGAGAAGAAACCAGGTACTTTAAAAAGAGGTTCGGCAGAAGACAACCAGACCCACCTCTGTTGAGCTGTTCAAACTGCCTGATATATTAAACCTATTTCAGGAATATAGGGAGTGCTCTGGGCACAATGAGTCAGTAGGGTGGGGCATTTTTTTCCATGTTTGTGGACTGAACGGGAACAGAAAGAGCAAAAGAAGCTGGAAGCCAGAAATCTAGCACCTGGCTGCTGTACAGGCAGGAATTCAGCACAGTTAAGTCAGAAGAGCTCACAAATCTGTGCAGAGCCAGCACTCACAGGTAAAAATAGAAGTCTTATCTGGGAGTCAAGTAAGCATCCTAAATAAAATTGAAAAGAGAAACTGTAAAGGTGTTCCAATTCTGTAAGCTGTAAGCTACCTATATTTTCTCCTGATGATCCTTGCCCCCTCCTTGTTCTAGACTAAGCTTTCTAAGCAAATCACACTATTTGACACAAGTTTTAGTTGCACTATTAGGCCAGGAAAATGACATTATATATTTCAAAGCAAATGAGTGTAAGAAGGCCTAGCAATAACCTCTAAAACTCCCCTTCCCCAAAAACACTCATCAAGGGAAGATATTCACATACTACATAGTTATAAGATGTAATATTGCAATGTCTTATTACAGTAATTACATCATAAAAAAAAATATGAAATCTTAGCCCACGAACACTCACATACACAGTCCTAAAACCAAATGCAAGTTACTTAAGGTGATCCACTTCCAGATGATTTATGACCTAAAAAACCATTTAGCAGAAGCTAGAGAATTTTTTTAATCTTCATAAAAAGGAATAATTGTATCTTCTTTTCCATTTTCCCCTGGCCATAAACAGTCAATGTATTTGCTGGTATAATAATTAAAAACATGAAGTACTTACATAGGCAACTGAAAGGGGAGTCAGTCACATGGAGTAGGGTGTCACCTGGTCTGTCTCGCAAACAATACTAACTGTAAATACATCTTTTACCCCATTTCCAGTCCTGGCATTCAACTTAGATTTATTCGACAAAACAGACTATTTCAAACATCAGCAAGCCCTTAAGCTGCCTTTTCTTCCTGCCCCCCCCCCCCCCACACCANAGCAGAAACAAAGAATCTGACTAGGGAAGAGGTACTCTGCTCAAAGGATACCCCAAACCTCTTCCTGAAATCCCAAAGCAGCTGGCTAATCAGAAGTCAAATTGCTAAAGTTAAACACGTCTTCTCAGCATTAATGTTGCCATTGTTATTTGAATTAACAACCTCAGACTCCCAACAGACTGGGGGTTTAAGCACACACAGAATCACACAGAATGGTCAGGGATGGAAGGGACCTCTGGAGATCATCTAGTCCAAACCCCCTGCTCGAGCAGGGTCACCCACAGCAGGTTGCACAGGATGGCATCCAGGCGGGTTTTGAATGTCTCCAGAGTGGGAGACTGCACAACCTCTCTGGGCAGCCTGTGCCAGTGCTCTGCCACCCTCAAAGGAAAGAAGTTCCTCCTCATGTTAAGACAGAACTTCCTATATTCAAGTTTGTGCCCATTACCTCTTGTCCTATCACCAGGCACCACTGAACAATGACTGTTCCCATCCCCCTGGCATCCTCCCTTTAAGTATTTATAAGCATTAATAAGATCCCCCCTCAGTCTTCTTTTCTCTAGACTAACAAGACCCAAGTCCCTCAGTCTTTCCTCATAAGAAAGATGCTCCAGTCCCCTAATCATTGTTGTAGCCCTTTGCTGGACCCTCTCCAGCAGTTCCCTGTCCTTCTTGAACTGGGGAGCCCAGAACTGGACACAGTGCTCCAGATGCGGCCTCACCAGGGCAGAGTAGAGGGGGAGGATGACCTCCCTCGACCTGCTGGCCACACTCTTCTTGATGCACCCCAGGATGCCATTTGCCTTCTTGGCCACCAGGACACATTGCTGGCTCACGGTCATCCTGTTGTCCACCAGGACTCCCAGGTCCCTTTCCACAGAGCTGCTCTCCAGGAGGTCAGCCCCCAACCTGTACTGATGCATGGGGTTACTCCAGATGTAGTACCCTACACTTGCCCTTGTTGAATTTCATAAGGTTTCTCTCTGCCCAACTCTCCAGCCTGTCCAGGTCACGCTGTATGGAGGCACAGCCTTCCGGCGTGTCAGCCACTCCTCCCAGTTTTGTGTCATCACATACACAGACATACATTGTCTTTCATGGCATTATACTCTCTCCCCTCCAAAACCAACCAATCAGTTGCTGCTCCAACACAAACATTTGTGGGGAGGATGGATGGGATCCACGGTTAGCGGGGTTTTGTGTTTTGGTTTGGGGAGTTTTGTGATTTTTGTTTGGTTTTGGCTTGGAAAAAAAAAAACCAAACAAAACCAAACAGACAAGAAAAACCCCACAGATAAAATTCCCTGATCCACTTCTCAGCGTGAACCTACAAATGAACAGTTGTTGGCACAACTGACAGGGCAGCATGCCACAGCATGAAGCATTATCACCAAAGACAATTTAAATCAAGACTTAGCCTCAAGGGGCATAATATGAAAATACTGGAAGACATATACAAATACATGTTGTAAGACAAGGCAGCCCTTGCTTCAAATTTTAAACAAATTAAAAAAAAAAAGTTAAAAGTGGAAAAAATAGATCAACACATAAACAGAATCAATCACACCAATCACAGCCATAGGTAGGCAAATCCAACCCAGATTTTTAACTTAATTATTTAGAGGGGAAACTGAATGAGTTAATAGGAACACAGAAGAAAGAAAGAGAGAGAGAGAGAAAGAGAGAGAGAGAGAGAAAGAGAGAGAGAGAAAGAGAGAGAGAGAGAGAGAAAGAGCGAGAGAGAAAAGTAGTGGAAGAAAAGTATATGAATTGTAGGAATCAGTGAAAGGGCAAGCCTTCAGCAACAGAACTGAGGGGTATCTTTGGGTTTTGTTTTTTCTTTTTTTTTACAGTATTTTCCTTTAAAAGTTATATATGCATATTAACTCATTTCTAAACATATACATATGGAGGAAGTTAAAAGAAGTGTGGTCCAGGAGAAATGCACCAAATTGGATTCCAGGACACTAGTGCTCACCAAAATTCAGCTAGAAGCCTGAGCTTCAGCATCTCAAAAAATCAAGCTGCATACCTCCTCATTAAAACACTTGGAAATTTATTTATGCAAATCACTGTATAAGATAAAAGCTTGTTATAAACCCAAGGCTGTTTTTCTTTTAAAGTTCACTTTTCATTCTTTACATATGTTTGAAACAAACTTGCAAATTACTTGTTTCCTTACAAAAAAAAACACAACACAACCACAAACCAACCAACTATCAGATACTATTAAACAAGCTTATTTGCAACATGCATCAGCCCTACATGGCAAGTGTCCATTAATGGGAAAAATAGTTTTAGCTTCAGAATATTTCCTTAACCAGCTGTCGATCTAATTACAAGAAAAAGCTTGTTACAAAGTTTAGGTGGAACTTTATACGGGTGCTTCTATCTTTGCATCGGTCCATATTTGCACATCCACTGAAACCAGTCTGAAACACCTACATACAGAATAAAAGATTTAAGTTCAAAAATTCTTCCTCTTCAGATTTTTCTTTGTACACATATATTCAGAATGTATTTATATAACAGATAATCAAGTCATCTTCCTTGCTTTAAGTGGAGACACTGAGATTTCATACAAATACTGAAACGGAGGACTGGCACTAACTGGGGAAAGATGCGTAACCCTTTATATGCAGTATGAATTTTATTATGTTTATATATCAAGCACAAAACAAAGCAGAACTTAGATCACATTAGTATGTATTTTAGTTTAACCAGACGGTGAGACCACAACAAATTATGTATAGGTCAGTGCTCAAGCCTGAATAAATTTGGGGTAGCCAAGGTCAGGGCTAGGGCATGTTTGCTGAACACAAACATGACAGGTCAGTCACACTTGAACAGCTAAGATGACACTATGGTGTAAAAGAACATAAGTTTGTTGCAGACAATCGCCCAGCTGAAAGGCAGGCACCTTTTTCTGTTGTCTCAGATACTCTAAAAACATAATAGACATATTATTTCTCCATGCATACTAAAAAAACCTACCTAACCAAAATTCATTTTGACAGAGTCCTACCTCAGAGGACTGGACAAACTGAAAAAAGGTATCTGATGTTTTGATATAAACACTATTTTATCACTTTCTCTTGTCTTTTTGCCTCTTAAGACAGCAGAGTGGTGCTAAAAGAATTATTAAATAAAGTAAAATGCTTTCCAAACTGCATTAGTGTTTCCGTAGCACTCATCCAGGAGACATGGCAGATGTATAAGGACAGCTAACACAGTTCTTCAAAAGGTAAGAGAAACTTTAAAACACAACTACATTTTTGAAATGCCTGCCCAGTATAGCTCACAGACAGCTCTCAGCCACATCTACGGTATTGCTACTGAAACTGGACAGCATAATCTGCATGCATGTAAGTTTTAAAACATTAACAACCTAGGCCTGTGAAAACCCTATCAGCTTTTTGAAGTCAGAGATCATAGAATCATAGAATGGTTTAGGTTGGAAAGGACCTTGAAGATCATCGAGTTCCAACACCCCTGCTATAGGCAGGGACACCTCCCACTAGACCAGGTTGCCCAAGGCCATGTCCAACCTGGCCTTGAACACCTCCAGGGATGGGGCCTCAACAACCTCTCGGGGCAACCTGTGCCAGTGCCTTACCACCCTCACAGTGAAAAACTTCTTCCTAATGTTTAATCTAAACCTGCCCTCTTCCAGTTTGAAGCCATTCCCCCTCGTCCTATCACTACATGCCCTAGTAAAAAGTCCTTCCCCAGCTCTCCTGTAGGCCCCCTTTAGGGACTGGAAGGCCGCAATAAGATCTCCCCAGAGCCTTCTCTTCTCCAGGCTGAACAGCCCCAACTCTCTCAGCCTCTCTTCATAGCAGAGGTGCTCCAGCCCTCGGATCATCCTCGTGGCCCTCCTCTGGACACGCTCCAACAGGTCCATGTCCTTCTTATGTTGGGGACTCCAGAGCTGGATGCAGCACTCCAGGTGGGGTCTCATGAGAGTGGAGTAGAGGAGATCAAGCCCACAATTCAAAATGGAGATAACTTGGGAAATTTGGGTTCAGGTAGTCACATAGAAACATAGAGCTAATGTTGTGGAGCTTCAGTCACAGCAAAACAGTCACTAAAAATTCCCTGACATCAGCAAGTTCTGCATCAAGTCCTCCCTGAAATACTGATACAGCTCTCAAGAACAGCCATTGGTGTGTCCAACTATTAAATAAAACAAAAACAATAATCCAAGAAAAAAGATTACCAAAATTCTTTAAGTTCTCTCATTCCTTCCTTGCTAGTTATTCCAAACTCTACCTCTTTTCCATTAGGATAATATTGTTTCCTGATGGGAACCTTGACCCTTTTAGCAAGACAGGAAAACTCCAGTAACAGCAAGTTCACTTCAGCTTTGTGACTGCATGGTAAGAATTCATATTCTTACCACCTTACCATTTTAATGGAGGTGTCCTTCAGTGCCCCACTCCCCTGGAAGTACTCAAGGGGCTCCCTTTGAAGCTATGTTTGGTGCACCAATACCTGCCTGCCCTCCACAGCACAGGTAGAGGCACCACCTTCTTAAAGAACAGCCAGTTCTTTACTTACTTTAGGGAGTGCTAGATTTTCTCCTCTACTAGGGTCAGCCTTATCTCACTCATTCACTTCCCTGGTGGAACCCTTCAGTACAATGAAGAATTTTTCAGTGGTGAGAGACACTGAACACAAACAGGAGTATAAAGATAAAATCAACGTCAAATTGCAGACACTGTCATGGAGCTCTCAAGCTAATGGGGGGGGGGTGTGTACTAAGAGAAGCATTGTGATACTGTCAACCACCTCCTAAAACTCAGATGAGATGAGATGAGATATATCCCTCATTCTGAGGTGGAGGCTGCAACAGGACCTTCTGTCTACTACATCCTCCTGGGATGTAGTACATGTCCCCCCTACCTTAATATTGTCTGCTCCCAAGACTTACAGATATGCTACAGCTCTCTTCCTGGGTGCTGCCCACTCCTACCCCTGGCAAGATGGACAAGTGCTATTACTGGAAGAGAAGCAAAATCATCTTCTCTTCCCTAGGAAAAATTTCATTACCGAAAGGGTTGTCAAGCATTGGAACAGGCTGCCCAGGGAACTGGTGGAGTCACCATCCCTGGAGGTATTTAAAAGACGTGCAGATGTGGTGCTTAGGGACATGGTTTAGTGGTGGACTTGGCAGTGCTAGGTTAATGGCTGGACTCAATGATCTTACAGGTCCTTTCCAACCTAAATAATTCTATGATTCTATTCTAATACTGAAGAAGAGAGGGATCAGCAACAACCTGAAGTTTCTGATACGGTTTCATGGTAACCAGTACTCCAGTAGCTCCAAATCTTTAGTTTACTTTGACCATCAGTTTACTAATATAAAGCTTTTTCACTCGGTGCATGCAGAAGTTGCAAAATCAATTTGGATTAGAACAGGTCAAAGTGATGCATAAATCCTATGTATATATTTCTATACAGAGCAGTGTGGTTTCTCAACAACTGCAAAGGGAAAGGCTTACGGGTTTGTGTAACTGCTCAGCTGTGCTTAGCAGGACCTTCAAGAAATTCAGCAAATCAAATGGAGGAAGAGCCTCTCCAAAGACTAAACGGCTGCAGTGATAGGTCTGCATTCTCTGGGCTATGTGTTCAAACACCACTCAGGAACACAGGTAAGTGGAAAATAATTTTCTTCAATCTGCCCTGATCTAAATTCACAAGATATGAGAGCTCCTGCACTCACATGAAGCAGAACCCAGCCCTCATCTGAACGACAAGAGCATCAGACCATGTAAACAATCTCAAAATTGCAATCAGCCTCTCATTACTGTCATTCCGTACAGATCAATTCAAGGAGGCACCCAGGCCTGTTGCTCAATACTCCACCTGAAATACCAAAGGAGAAACAGGGAATTTTCTTGATCCCTATCATTGAAAAAGAGCATGGGGACCGTCAAGTGTGCCAAAGGCCCTTATACTGGAAAAAACCTGAACTGCTGTATAAGTGTAAAATAGCAAGTGGTTCCCAGGCTCCCTGTTGAGAGGAGCACATGCTGGCTCGTCTGAAGATACTTGAGGACTAAACACATAGTCCCCTTTCTCCCACACCATACCCCTCCATCTGATCAGATACATGCTTATCAAGCAGATCTGTTAGCAACATCTTCCTTCTGGCAGGGATCACAGGTCTTCTAGGAAAGAGGACAACAGCAGACCACGGAGCACCCAAACTAGTTACATGATTCGCAGCATACTTCACTCCTATGGGTAAGTTCCTTAGGAAAGAAGCCAGCAGAGAAAAGGCTAACGCCGAACAATTATTCAGGCGACTGTTAGCTCCAACATGTTGCTTGTGTTAAGTGTACTAGTTTTCTGTCATAGAAGCAGTTCTTGAAGGCCTATGAGGAGCATGCTTATATGAGCTGAGAGATACTTGTTCCAGCAAGTTAAGAAGCCAAAAGCACCTTTGAGACAATACTCTGGACTTGGCTAAAGCATTCTCTTCCTGATATTCATCTACCCCATGTCAGGAGCTATGGATTATCAATATTAGACGAGAGAAGTGGCATTATGTCCCAAGGCTGAAGCACGTATTTTCATCAAGACCACAGCTTGTCAGATATTTTCCCTCTTTGCAATTCAGACTTCACTCATCATCAGTAAAACATGGAACAGACTGTAAGATGTGCTCTTCACTGCAGTCACTGATGTGGTGCAGGCTGCACACCACCTATACACGGCACCTTTAATCACAGCTAAGCACTGGGCTTGATATCCACCACAATTAGACTTAGACAGGGGAACTGCAATAGAAGTTTACAAGATGTTCTCTGCTGGCTAATGTACAAATTCAAGTAAGTAATTAGTACAATTAGCACAAATATATTCATCCAAATACCAAAATTTCCTCAAAGACAATGATAAAACATTGCCAGATTGAGGCATTACTATGTTGTCTTAGAGCAATGACAGTGATTTTGTTCCTATCAGACTGAGAGGTCCAATGACCATCTCAGGAGAACGTAAAGCAAAGGCATACAAGACACCCAGGAAAGGGAAGGAAACTCTCACACTCAAACATTCAACCTAGAAGGATTCAATCAAAGAGGCCAGTCTGCAAAAGAGGTAAAGGGCAAGGATGCTGGTAACACAGAAATCTTCTAACACTGATCAATTCACTTTCTCAGCATATTATTTTCTGAAACTTCATGTGGTAACGTCAGTGTTGAGCGTTACAAAAAATTTCAGGAACAGAGATAGGTTAGCAGGAAGCAAAAATGAAGATTGCTATGAACTGCGGCAGCTGGATGCTAACAGTCACAGAAACATGCTTTTCTGTGCCTTGGCTCATACTAAGCACCATAATCTAATCTCTTTTGGGAAGCTCTGAGCCCAGCCAGGCTGACAGGCCATTACTATCTTCCTAGGCAAAATCATACCGTGCTATATAATTGTAGACTGCAGCAGATACAGTCCTCTGTGTTTGTATGTTACACCTCCCTAGTGACAACAGACCAATCACATTTACTTTTTAGCAGCTCAGACATGTTTGAAGCCTGATGCTCCAGGGAATGAGGTATTTTTCTTCAGAACAGATTATTCTAGGAAGCTGCTGGCCCATTCTAAAAGAACACACAGACGTGACTGTAGGTAACTGACGGTTTTGTTGGGGCTTTGTGGCTTTTTGTGGGGGTTTCTTGTTGGTTTGGTTTTTTTTTTTCTTACAACTGTCCTGCAAACCAGAGCCTGCTCCAGCCTCACCCATATTGTGGGTTCAAAATGGGCACTCCTTACCCAGCTTTGCAGCCAAGGGAGTATATGATTTCTGATAACATAATAGCTGGCACATATCCCATCTGAGAGGTAGCTGCATTTCAGTGTTGAGCGTAGAATATTCTTAAGTCCTTAAGAAGAAGTAAACAGATATAGTGAGCCAAGGCTGCACAGTGCACTTCTCCACACATCAAGGACAGGTCACAAACACAAAGGAGCTGCCGAGTCCAAACACACCAGTTGCACACTATTAAGTAGCTACTGCAAAAGCTGGCTTCTTAGATTTCAGATAATACTGTGTGATCCACACCAGCCTGCTACAGTTGTTACTATCCTATTGTCACAGACCAATCTGCAAGTAATTTGGGGCTTTTGGATACTTCAGAGTGAGACCTAACCTGTGCAGAAGCTCCAAAAGAGGATGGGGGGGTTTTATACATTATTTTTAAAAGAAAGAAGGTTGTGGCTGATTTATTTTCCCTAGAAAAGAATTCCTGCCTCCACAAAAGAAATAAATAAAAAAAAACCAACAAAACCCAGAAGCAACAAGGATTGGTGAAATGACTGCAAACAACAAAATAACAGAAGATAACAAGTAGGCAAGGGGCCTGCAATACCAATATGCACAATTCAGTAGTATAAACCCTCAGACTGAAATTTACTAATTCACTCTTCCTACAGGGCAATCATTGTGTATTCTCACACACATACTCCTCGTGTATTCACGTAGCCATGAGCAACTAACTCAGCTCCAGCTGCCACGTTTAGGCAGAGCTTTCTCTGAAACAGAGATTCCAATTACATTTGCAATAATCTGATTACTACATCAGCCGTAACCTGGTTAAGAAAGGGTCTGAGAGATACCATTTTGGCAGCTGGGAAGAAGACAAAAGGGAGATATGCTTTTGTTATTTTAGTAACAGGAAAATTTGTAAACCACAACCTGATTTTGTGACAGAAATATACCACGCTGGTCCTACGTGGGACAGTTTTACTGTTTAAAACACATACAGTACAACTCAAAACAAGTTTAGAGAAGTTACAGATTTGTACAACTGTCTCAGCAGTAAGACCAACATTCAAGGATTTTCTTAGTTTATGGTTACTTTCTCATCACATGTAATTTAAAGATATGATCAGGAAAGCAATCCACTTAGTTATCAGTGAACTGGCCAAAACCTGCTTTGTAACTTAAGACACTCAGGTTGTTGTTTTGGAAGTACTTCATTCACATGCAGTTCACCCAAACTAATCCATGCCAACATTTCTGTTGTCACTTGCAGGCTACCCCTCTATCTGCACAGCAAAGTTGCCATTCAATCTGTACCAGAACACCATTTCTTTTCCTATATGTGCCAGCAAGAGATTACTAAAGTCAATGATATTTCACCAGGGAAAAAGCAGGATCGGGTCCTTATTGTTCTTTCCATGCTTATCTGACTGGGCAGAACAAATCAAAGAGGAGACAGTCAAAAAAAACCTGCTAGTCTTGGTTTCTCTGGGGGAAAGCAAGCTCCAGATAAGCTCTGCCTCCAATCAACAGTCTGATTTTCATGAACAGCAATATGCTTCCCCTGGTAATTGAAATGGAGCAATTCTCCTCAAACAGCTTGCCAAGTCTCACCTCATTAACCTTTATGGACTGACCTCCAAAATTCCTTGAAGCTGAAATACAGGTCCCCCTTGCCTCTGCACGATAACTGTTTATCCCTAAGAGGTTGGGGAGAAAGGAAGGGCATTAGAGAGAGAACTGCTAAACATGCTACAACTGGAAGACAGAGACCTGTTTCCAGGCTATTACTGGGGCCCAAATCTTCACAGGCTTCTGTCTCCCTTGCTGGCCCATCTTTAAGATAGTCTGTAAAGCCAAATTTGGATTACAAATCATCCTACCCTCCCTCAACACTTCTTTTAAGAGTCAGTATTGTTAGCTAAAGTGTGCTGCCCAGTATTCAGATACGCATTTCCTAACCCACACTTGAAGGTTTAGCAAATTTTCAAACTTAATTTTCCCCCTTCCCAAGTCTGTTACTCAGGATGCCTACTCCACATTCCACCCAACTCACTTTACTACCTTTGCTCACACCTCAGTGAAACTTTCTGGTGGCAGTGAAAAGCAAGATGTCAACGAAGGAGTGACTGGATCAAATGCTAAGTACTGTGTTCAAATATCCAAACCAAAGATATTAGATGAACGGAAGCACTTTTAGAAAGGTGGTAAAGCAATTAATTCCACAAATTAGTAGACTCCTAGCTTTCTTTGTCTCAACATTAGCTTCAAAGAGCATAACTGCAAGAATCAAAAGTAAAACATTCCAGTTTTGCACCGCTGGAAGTCTGTACGTAGGGTCATGTATACTTATACTAAACAGCGAAAATCTTCCAGGTTAAAACCACACACTTGTGCAACTGCTTTGCTAGAGATGAGAAAACAGAGGAGACCAAAACACCTCATTCCCCAATATATTTTACTGCTTTAAAGTCCATCACCTACATGCACAAGTAAATCACTTCATAAGCCATGGTCAGTGCTTATACCAAGCTAAAGACAGATCCATCTTCTCCCCATGTTTGCCTATTCCTCCACACTGCAATTAGTTTCACTCCACCAGCCCAGCCCCCTCATTAGTTCCAAACCCTAACCAATTCTACCACGTTCATCCCCATCCTCAGCTCTTTGCCCACTTTTGGTTCTACAAGGGAAAAACAGCTGAAAAGCTTTTGCACCCAGAAAAGGAAGCCAGTTCAATAAAGTACCAAGACATCAGGTTTTTCTACTCCTTCTTTCTCTTCTTTTTCCTTCAGCCACCTAGAAAAAAGCCTCTATCTCAGAGGAGGCAGTGCAGTGGGGCAGGCAGTAAGCCCATGGATGCTCCCAATTCTCCCTGCCACTTCTCAGGGCAAGACCACAATTTTGTACAAAACAGCAACCTCTCTGCATTTTTTCCACTGAAACCATGTGGGCAGAGGCTGAAACTGTGAAGCAGAATTGATGCACAGTTCATACACACATGTCAGGTCAACTGCTTTGACCATATACCAGTGCTTTTACAGTACTTTGAACAGAGTCGGCAAGGACCATAGGAGCAGCTCACTGAGTCACAGACTTAATATTGTGGTTCCACTTGCCTACACACTTCCTCCTCAAATGAAAGGCATTATCGTCTTCTTGTGTGGCATTCACTGCAACGCTTTGGGCTCTAGCCCCTGGTTCTGTGAAACCACCATGCTGAAATCACCTAGGTCCCACTGTTTTGGCATACAGAACAGCATTCTATTCTGTGGTTGTCACAATATGGATGCTGCATGGATATCCATATGGCTCTGTTGCAGCTTGGTCCTAGCCTTGAGTTCCTATAACGCTCCCAAACTTCAAGTGTGCAGTGGCATTATATTTCACCTGCCCAGCCACAGGTCACTGCCTGCCTGGCAGGCCCTCATGCAGCGACGGCAGCTGCACAAAGTGGGCTCATCTCTACTGCCAGACAGACCACTTTTAAGCTGTTGGTAATTATGCAGGGATGACAAGCGGCTTTCTACCTAACTCATTATTTGCAGAATTCATAGCTGTCTACTTGCTCCATAGGAAAGCCAGTCCCACTTCGATATGTCTGTCATGGACCATGAAAATTAGTTTCACACAGACAGCTCATATGACATGAGCACTCTCCAGGGCTTCCCAGGATCAGGCAACTACTATCTGGATTGCTTTACACTCTCATTTCAAGGGCAGCTGCTTTGTGATTGCAGAAGAAGCTGAACTTTGCGGTGGGAGAAACTCCATGATCTACGGTAAACCCAAGAAAAGCGAAAATAAAATCTATCTGAATGGCATTACTTATGGTAGGCCTGAGGGAAAGGTTAGCAACTGTTTGTGGAAGAATGAGCAAAACAAAAATCCAGGACTGCAGAGTCTACTATAATTATTGGGGACATAAAGCAGAAGCTCCACAGATTTCACTAAACTCAGCTGAAGGGAAAGAGAAATCTGGCAGAGAAAGAGAGGGAGCTTTTCACTCCCCCAGACTAAGAAGAGGGGAGTGGTAGCGCAAGCAGCTTGATAATCTCAAAAGCCACTAAATCGCTGGAAAGTGGGGTGGAGTGAGGTGGAGGGGGGGTGGACTTAAACAGCATCTTGTCATTAGTGCTTCTAGGAAATCCACTGATCATCACAGCAAAGGATTAAAACATGTTTAAAAAGTAATAGCAAAATGAACTAAACAAGTGTCAGAAAATTTAAACTTCATTCCTGACCCTATGTAAGTCACAGACTGGCAGCAGGACCTGTGGCCAGAAGCCCTTAAAATTAACAAGCGAGCTGCACATTATGAAAGTTCCTACATTTCAGATCCTCAGAAGGAAGAATCACCACACAGTGGACTGAAGCCTGCCTTAGTTGCTTAAAGGAAAGTTGTATTTCTAAACAGCAGCAACAGCACTGGCATGTTTCCTCATCAGTCGTCTTTGTACTGCTAAAGCACTTTTCAAACTACTTCTTGTAAAATCCACAGAATACAATAGCGAGTGGAAGAAGTACAGAATTGAGAAACTTGTCCAAGATCTCAGAACATGCAAGTAACTCAGGAACAGACCTTTGCAGAAACTGGTACAGAACAATGTCGTTCCATGACAACATATCGTGTGCTTTGCAGGGCTTTAAAATTAGTGCCAAGAATTACCTTAAAAGCGAGAAATTCAGATGCTTGCCTATCTGGTCAGGCATTGAAGGCGTACAAAAACTGAAGAATCTACAGCTGTAAGTAAGTATGCACTTTAAAATGGCATTCTGCTCAGCCGAGATAACAGGAATTTTGGGTCTTGCAGTTCACATGCATAGATAAATTCCAGCACTTTCCTCTGTCTACGTCAAACTCACTAAAAATATAGGGAACGCTCCATGCTCTTCAGAAAGGGACATTCAGCACTCCCACACTTAGTAGAGGCTAAAGTAAGTAAAAGTTTACTCCCAATGGAATTAAACTACACATATCCCCAAATTGATCTTATATTGAGCATTATGGCTGTTGGTAGCTTTCTATACAGAGAGCCTGGCAGAACTCTCTGGAAAACACTATCAAGTCCTCTCAAGTGAGCAGAAGTCACTACTGGGGCACCTTTAAGGAAGCAGCTTTAGAGGTAAATATTATCTATGTGAACTCCAGACAGAGTTTCTGTGTTATGCAGATAGAGAAAACGATGTCACACACAGGGCATGCACTGATTTTATGAAGCAAGCTATAAAGCCAAGCAACAACTCCAGTGTGCTCCTCAATTAACAGTTACTAGCTAAAAAACTGACCCAACTGAGGCCATTGCAAGGCCTCGTCACTGCATAACAGCACTATGCAACTCTCCCCTTGATTATAAGCAGAAATGCACAACGGGTGGCTTCTCTTGTGTCTGCTTCTGCAACTAACGTTTAACAAAATTTTAAAAAAATCTTGTTCTTCCTCTGCAATCACAGTAAAAATACTCAAGCTTAATGCAAAGTTAAGATGTGATTTTTTTCTATTCCCACTACAGGAAATCAGTGATACATAATTCATTCTAACATAAATATCTTTGCTCGGGCTCCATTAACTACATTTAATAGAAAGTACAGTTATTACCAAATCTCAACCCTGAAGCTCTCGCTCTGCTCCTTGGGAAAAACCAAAAAACTACTATCTTGGTCTGATTTAAGGTTTCTGATAACCAAAGAACCCAGATCCAAATTTTGGCTTGGATCCCATTCACTTGAGAGTTAGGTGACCTCCTTCTAGTCCTTTTTTGTGATACAAAAGCAGGAAATTATCACTTGACTATGAACTCAAGACAGAATTCGGACAAAACAGCATGTGTCTGCTGGCCAAGCTCAAGTTGCACTGGGACAGCAGATCCAGACAGAAAGTTCACATCGCACCTGTCCACGCCACATTCAGCATTATTATGGCCAGAGTAATGAAAAGCAAAGCCAGCAAGCATACAAAAATCTGAATACACAAAGAAGCCAAATACTATTGAATAAATCCCACTTGATGCTAATTAACATTAAGGCTAGCCAGAACCTGCTGCAATTCAAACTTGCACTCTCTGTTCAAGTAAAACTTCAGGGAAGCCTGGCAGAACCAGTGACTGAACCACAGGTGCAGGAAAAGCTGCCTGGATATGTGAACTGCCTTCATATCACGTGGTGATGGAGAACAGTCCACATCAGAGCATGATAGTTGGGAATGGTAGCCAGCCAGCTAATCACGCAGTGATCTCTCATGCCTTTTGTTTGCTTTATGAAAAAGAGGGGTTCTGCCAATTGGTTTCGGATCAAAATTCTTACTAATCAGGAAAGAAAGAAATTTTATATAAAATGATGCTTAGTAGGAATTAATCAGAAACACAATCCTCCTGAAAGCCTAAGCCTTTTTGGTTAAGTAAAAAGTTGCCACCAGCTAACGTGCAAGACAGTAACGATTAGCCATCTGGTGAAGGTTCCTGCTAAGCTTGCCATGTTACCCCCTATGCTGAGGAAAGCAGAAGGTGGATCAGTTACATTCTGTCCTTGCCTGCAGTTGTGTGGTCATCCTTAGGAACAAGCCACAAAGCTTTCCAGCACAACCAGGAATTGTAACTGTTCTGACTTTTTGGCAGCCTTTTTTTTTTTTTTTTTAATCACTGCATCCCAGCTGAATTATTTTAAATAAAAATTATCTATTGCTTTTCTGAAAGCTGAATATAACCTCAAAATGTATCAACCTTTGTTATTTTTGCCCCTTTGTTTCCTTCTGCAAAAATTGCAACTGCCAGGAGGCTTCCCAGTCATCTAAAGAGCATCGGTAAACAAGAGCAGAGACAGATGGCTGCAGCTCAGTTTAAACCAGCACAAGATCCAGCCTCTCCCCTGCATTGCAAGTACTACCCATAAGCTACAAACATATGCATAAAACCAAACAAGAATGCAGTAGTCCCAGATAGAAAACAAGTATGTGTATGTAATCTGATAAGGAAGAAGTCACTGTGAGGACAGGATGCTGAGGTTTCATGTACAGTGAACATCCATTACAACCGTGCAGCCTCCCAATAATACAACAACGGGATGTAAGGATGGTGGGAGGGCAGGGAAGAGTTCTCCCTCCATTGTTGCTCCCAAAAGTATTGCTGGCAAAAAACAATCAGCAGGGAAAGTAAAACCAGGCATCTCCTTCTAGCAAAGTTACTCTTCTGAGAACTAATACACCGAACTCACACAACCTGAGAAAGTGACATCTCCAACAGGCCTCTCAATTCACCTACTACTTCAGGAACTCAGTCACATTAACAAATATCATGTTAACCCCTTATTAAAATGACAGATTCAAAGAGACAAAGAAAACCCACAAGATAACTCACAGATTTAGAATTATAGAAGCCCATCAAAACAATCACACTGTGTTGGGTTTTTTTCATTCCTGGATTTGATTGTTTTTCATTTACTGCTTAGAAGACTACTGGTATTAGCACAGGATACTATTTACATTATGTGCCCTGCCTTGCTAAATAGATTCAGATGTCCACATACATTCAATAAATCTATCTGAATCAACATAGTTCACTGTTTGCCTCTTCCACCAACTATAAATCCACTGTGATTCCAAAGACACGTCTGCATGCCTGAACGGCTTACAGAAGAATGGGTTCAAACGTTGCCTGTTCTTCCCCAAACAAAAATTTTGACTCTGCTGAAATTAAATTAACAACTCTCCCTCAGGGCTTCCTGATATTCCAAGTTCTTCCTTCACTCAGTGATAGCAGAAAGCTTCAAGAACAGGGTTGCACAATCATCACCTCCAATCAGCTCTAATTGAAGGATGACACGAGACAGAACGAGAAACTAGCGCTCCAATTAATACAGACAGGAAAAAACAAGATTGTGGGAGCAGCATCATTATTGGTAAAGCTCCAGCAAAACCCTCAGGTTGTAGCATGTTGGCACACTACCACCTCTGAGCTAGAGTTTAAGTACTCCTCAGTGCAAGAATACGAGAGAGGGAACAATCTAGTGAATATTGAACAGTTCTGGCCCCTTTTTACCTCAGTGTCCACACTGAAACTTTAAGAACTGATTAACACTGGACTCCATTGATCCTCTCAAGAGAAGCCTGAATCAACCCTTCCAGGAATCACATCTGTATTCCTAAAATGCAGTCTGATGTCTATTTCTGCAGGACCTTCCTAAAGCAGGACAACTACAAAATAACAGCAGACTTCTCACATTGAACAGTTGCCCCCATAGAGCAATTCACCCAGGGTCACCTAGAAAACCTCTCCCATTCATTTCCATGATGCTATTTCCTGCTCCATACATTTAAAAGACTGAACAAAAAGTTGATACACACCTGTATCCCCATGGAAGCAGCTGTCCTGGTGACATCTCCCAGAAGGCAAATCTCCATCACTTGGCCAGATCTGTCCTGTTTTTCGTACACCCACAATAGTAGCCTCAGACACAATGACCTGCTGCTGCCTGTGCCGTTTTTGAGACTGGGGGGTTGGTGGACTGCTACTGTCAAAGGACTGCTGAGAGTTCTGGGAGGGAGAACGGCTTTTATCCCGATACATGCGGTAAGTGGTGGGGCTAGGGGAGACGTGGCTGGACTGCCCTGAAGAGAAGTCTTCCTCACTGGAAGTAAGGTTCTCATTAGAGCTACAATCGGGAGTATATCCTCCTCCAATATCTTCAAAACTCCTGGGGGAATAAGATCTCCTGGGCCACGTTAGATGTTTTTCCTGGTCAGTTGTGCCCTGATTTCGCAGAATAGGTCCTTTCCCTTCTCCTTCCCCCATCATTCCACCAACATAGATACTTTGATAGGGTTGAAAGTCCATGGGCTGCCAAGGTGAGCGGTTGCTGCCATTGGCATTAATCAGGTTATCTTTGAGAAACCTGGGGTTCAGTTCAGCATCCTCATATTCTCCATCATAGCCAAAGCTGCTCTCTGAGGACCGTCCCCTGTAAGCAGGCCTCTGGAACTCACTGAAGCTGGGTACCATGTTAGAAGGGAGGGAGTGCAAAGACTTTTTGCGTTCCATTTGCATGGCTTGGCTACCAAGGGAGCTTATTTTATCAGAAACATCTTTATCGTTGACCTTTACTAAACCCTTCTCATGATGATACTCCATGTTCACATAAAAGGGCTTTTCAACAACATCCTTGTTATCTCCAGAAGAATGTGAATTAACCTTTTTAATCCTCTCAAAATTGGACCTCAGGGCTGCCACACTGGTGCTGTTCCCTCTCTCCTTAGAAATAGGTTCAAATGATCCCTCTTTCTCACCAGATCCCACTAGCCTGCGAGTGGAAGCTGATCTGTGTTTTGACGGAGAGCCATCTGTATCACAACGATTCTCCATATCTTCTACAACTCTCTTCAGTTTCTCTTCACCGTAGTACTTACACCTGTCCTGCTCTCCCTCTCCATGATGAGGGCTGTCCAAAGGCGACAGGTCTGACCCATCACTCTGGGTAGACAGCTTCCGCAGAGAAGGTATCCTGGGTTTGAACTTTTCCTCCCCGTGGTGTGACTTGCTTTTTTCATATTCGTCTTGGTCAGCAGACTGGTGATGCACGTCTTGGACCTGCTGCTCTGCACCCCCTTCAGGCAACTGAGAAACACGTTTAAAACCCCATCTCTGTCTATCATAGCTTTTTTTCTCCTTTGCCAGAAGAGTCTGAAGGTAAATCATGCGGAACCTCTCCTTGTTGACCTCCATCTCCAGTCTCCGAATAGATGCTTTGCACATCTCCAGCTCCTGTTCAATGTCTCCCACAGATTTCAGCTCCATTTTAGGAGGCTCAGAGTCTGCAAATTGTGCTTTCCAAGCCTCCACAAACCCCACAGGGTCCACCATTTTGCATACAGGAGTATGTGGAGAATACGGGAAGGAGGCTGGAGAGAGATAGGTGGAGAGAATAAACCAACCGGATCTCACATGTAGAAGCAGAAACAGCTCCGGCAGGGTCAACTCAATGCGTCTCTTTCACGGTCCATGCAGGGAAACTGGGAGGCAAACGGCAATCCTCGGAGCAGTCTCGCCCGCCCGTCTCCTTCAGCTTTTGCCGGCCCCAGCCCCCCGTACACTCTCTACTCTCTCCCCGGCATGACTGATCTTTTGCTAGCGAACAACAATGCTCCCACCCCGGCGATCCCAGAGCACTTCAAAGTGGGTGGACAAAGGAGCAGGCTCGGGGCGGGGGAGGGNCACACGCTCAGGAGTCCTCCGCTCCGTCCTCCCCTCGCCAAGCCCCCGTGTTGTGCTTTCTCTTTCTCTCTCCTCCTTTCCCCCTGCCCCTTTCCCTGTCTCCTCCTCCCGGCTATTGTGCTGTCCTCCGGGCGCACACGCTCTCCGGAGCCTCCGCGCAGAACAGCGAGGCGGCGGCGCGTCCCGCGGCGAGCTCTGCCGCTACCCCTCGGTGCCCGAGCGCCCCGCGCCCCCGCGGGGGCCCCCTCGGCGCGGCGGCAGCGGCTGCCCGCGGCTGCCCATCGCGCGGCCCGGCTCTGGCGGCGGCGCCCCGAATCGCAGCGCTGCGGAAGGGGAGGAGAGGGAAGGAGCCAGGCGCGGCGATTGACACGGCGCTGGGGCCTCTTAAAGGGGCAGCCCGGGCCGACTAAGGGAGCCCGTGCCCTCGGGACCCCGCGGGGCTGGGGGGTCCTGGCCCCGCACCCTTCCCCGCCGCGCCCTCGGAGGCGGCTGCCGGTGAGACAAAGGCAGAGATTTGCAAACTTGTGTACGTTCCCGGCTGCTCACGCTTGCAGCCTTAGGCCTGGACATCACCACAGATAGACGTGGATATGCCTGAGCACGGGCAAGAACATAGCCTACACACAAGCCTGCGTGCACAGGGAGGTATCCATTCTTGTCCATACATCCACACCCTCATATATTATGTATAAACACCAGCACGTCTCTGCACTCTTGTGTTCACAGCAACACTCTCCCCCAGGCACTGATGCAGCTCATCTTCAAAGGTCACGTTTTCCCCCACAAATATAAGCACTGTTTAGTAGTAAGTTTGTCATTCACTCAATCCTTCCTTCCTTGCATAGAAATGACAAGCTGGATTCTGAGATGGGCAACTGGTGCTCCAAAATCACTATGATGTCAACAATAAAGGCTGCTTTGGTCAGGCATTAGTCTCACTTTTGTCCTGTATATTATCCTAGCCCCAGTAACTCAAGAGTTCCAGTCCTCAGCTCTGGGTGAAGGGTGGCAAATGACAAACAAAAGTCTGGCTGCTGAGTATCACTCCTGAAATCACAGTACACGATCTTGCTTAAGCCCTGTATCCTTTCCATGGACTAATTCAATCTCTGAAAATGTGGTAACAAATATACCTGAAGTTCCATCTCGCCTGTTTGGATGATAGGAAAGTGACATATATACATCTCTCATCCCCCACAAACCTGCTTCTTTCATGTCTGCAGTGAGGTATATCTTTTCTGGTACGTGTTACTAGAAAAGAGGGTGGGATATAGCCCCCAAAAGAACTAGTAAAATCCTATAAGAATGAAAAGCGTAAGTCCACAGGGGTAGCTCTCTTACCTTTGAAATATGTAACGTTTCACAATCCATTAAACAGGTTTTCTCTTCATGCTTTTTTATATGCCAACCCCCCCCCCCTTTTTTTTTTTTGATATTTTCAAACATATCACAAATAGCTATTCAGGTATTCAGTTCTGCATGGTTCATCCCTCTTTGGTTTTGTTTCCTGGCTTTAACGTCTTTTCCTGCACTTGTTTCCTCAGCTTTTAAAACATAACAGACATTGGCTGACCTATATGGAAAACAGATATAATGTAAATCATGATAAAATCTATGTGTTTAGTAAATACTTCTATAAATCTTTCAAGGAATTTCAGTCTTTCACAGAAATAAAACAAAATGGCTTTTCACCATTGATACTGTTTGCTATTTGCTTCAGTGCCAGTTTCAACACCGAAATTCTGACATGCAATGTATTTCTAGTAATATGAAGTTTAAGACTGTACTGGAATGGTTATAATAACAACAGGTATATTACATCATAGGGATATGTTCTGCAATCACACATGAATTCTACTGAAGTCTCATAGTTCTGATTTTTATGTCTAGAGTTTTTTCTATTTGGGTTCACTTTTCTGACATTTGTGCCCTTTCTGGAGGGAGAAAGAATTCTGATGAGTTGGAACAGGGATTTCCCTATGCACACTTTAATAATATTATTCACTAAAAGTTAACAACTGCATCTTCTTTATCTATTGAGGTACTAACAACATCAGAAATTCCAATGCGAATCTCTGATTTTTTGCTGATACTTTATGCATTCAACTGAGTATTATTTTAATAGGATACAAAATTTCCTTAAGACTATGGTGGCAGACACATATCTGTGATTTGAGACTGAGAATCCTGTAGTGAGTGGGCTAAACTAGGGACAGACAGCCCAGCACATACCCTCTGCTGGCCTGCGAGAGATTGCCAAGCCCTTCTCAGTCGAAACGGAACTAGTACTACAGTGACCACAGGGCTCCCTCTTGTGGGAAAGAGGAGTCCGTCGGCCTAGTCTTAAAAGCTCTTGACCTGTCACTTACGAATCGTTTCTTCCGAGTGATCCCACACGAGAGAATCAGAGGTTTTATAAGAAGAAAAAAAAAAAATTGTAGCACTTAAGCAGAGCCTTTTTAAAGAGAAATAAAACATGATTTCTGATTAATCTGTGGCTGAAAGTAAGAAACCATATTTTTGTAGCACAAAGCAGCACTCTGTGGTAGTTTGACAAGGCCAGTAAGTCTTGAGAAGTCCCACCCAGACTAAATCGTTCTATGAACCCAGAAAAATGGGTTAGAATTCAGAGAATGGCAATTTCTCCCTGTGAGAACAGCCTTCTGGCCAAAAATACAGGAAACTGATCAACCATCTCCACTGCCAAATGCAGACTCTGCTACAACTTCAACTTGCTAAACACTTTGTTTTAACTTGCGTGCTCAGAGGGTGCAATACAGAGAGAGCATTCACTCACCAGTGCATTATATCGTATGCCCTAGAACAACCTCTAACTATTGATGAAAACCTGAAAAGACAGAGCGGGACAGATTTATTAATGAGGAATAGAGTCCAGTCATACCACAGCAAGACAAGCCTGAGCTGGGAACCAACAGGAAAGATCTGAATCACATGACCTGTAAGAATATAAATAATAATATCCTAAGTGTCAAATAATCACTCAAAAGGCAGAAACAACATCACTAAAAATTAAAAGGAAAGGCTTTTATAGTAAGAAATTAACTTTGCCTGTCAAGTGATTGTTTCTTAAATGGCTTTTTATCCATTACCAGTTGTTTTGCTCAAAGAAATATGCGTACTTATTTAAACAGGAACTCATTAACACATTAGCTTCTACTTATTAAGACAAGAAAAAGCATAACATTAGTACTTCTTTTGGGACATTGATTTTTACAATTGCTCTTTAGCTTTGCTTCAAACTCCCTCCAAATTTCACTTCTCCAATTTCTTAGCTGCAAATTCCACAAGGAAGCTGGCTGGCACTGCAACTGTTGCCATGATTGATGTGAGGACTTCAACCAGTACAAAAATCAATCTACCTATGTTTAGCGTTAATGCAGTTGTTCCAACACTGTTTTCCACAATATTAAGGCTTCTTCAAACCCAATTAAGTTGCTGACAGAATGGATTAAATGCTTAGATAAAACATAGACCAGATATAAACATTTAAGGACTTGCAAATTTATGTTTATTTTTCCACCAAAGTTAGTTTCCTTTGTGCTTTCCTAAGCAATTAATCATTTGCAACATGATGCAAGATTCATTTTAGATGATCAGTTATTAATACTGAGTTCTTTGCAGGGGAAATCTCAATGGGGCTAATAAACACTCCCCAAAACCAACCAACCAAAAAAAAAAAATCCAGTCTCAAAGCATCCATCACAAAATAGCTCAAGTCAAGCCATTGTCAAGTGATATTCCATTTGTATGTGAAGTTTTCAAAGCTCCAGAAGATACAAACCAGTAACTACATCCAGCAATGTACTGAATCACTAGGAAAAAAAATCAACTGTCCCAGTTGATTTTCCAAAAAACATGATTGCACTGCTGAACAGATTGCATCTCTGATTTTGTACAATAATTGAGCTCAGCAATGAAAGAAACATTTAGGAAATATATTTCTTTGGGGAAAAAAACCCAACCTGGAATCCTCATCTTTTCTTAGATTTGTTACTGAGTTATTTTGCAGCTGTAAACACTAACAACATGTCTGCACTGAAACCTAGCACCTAGCCTAGGTCATTTGCTGCAGTAGAGTGAGCCGTATTTTCTACTCATTCAAACTCATGAAGACCATGGCTATGGTGCCCACTCAGTGCAGCACGTGGTACAAGTGGAGTATATATTCATCATCCTTGTGAAACAGATTTGGGAGATGAACAAATACATAGAACATCATAAGGTCAAAATAGTACACATTTGGATAAATAACTCCTTACATACCCACACATATTCATTTTCCCCACCAAATGCTACATTTGCATCTTTGCCAACAGAATCTGCACAATTGCCAAAGTGAAGATTGTCTGATAAAAAAAAGACACAGAGTTCCTAGATCTCTATTCATCATATTCTATGAAGCTACAACTTATGTCATAAGAAAATAAAAGTAATAAAAAGGATGTTTGAGTCCTCTTTTATCCACTTTTTCCTATTTCTTATCAAACAATTTGGGGAGAAAATGGCAGAGAATCTAGAATATTTTCAGTTTGATTAACAGTGACTAAGTTTTATAAACAAACATCTTTATTTTCTCATCAGCTCAAATTTGAAAGGTCCTGTTATAATCCTTTTCCCAGACACTGTTGTTTCTGTAATGACTGAGCGAGCACCTTAAGAAACTAATTTGTAACTGTCCGTAGGTTTTCTTCTTTCTCTCCATTTAAAATAGTTGCAGTATGAAATTTAGAGCACTATAGAAGATGTTCCTTTTTTTTTTTTTTCCAGGCCAGCATAGCATGTAATGCTGGATTTATATCTTAGAAGTATGGAGTTATAAGCTGCTCATAGATTTCTGGAGAAGCAGTCTTTCTGCTGTCCCGCTTTGATTCCCTCGTTAATTCTTTCTTTTGAGTGCTTACAGGAGTTTTGAAGGACCATAAATTTGTATGGTTTAGTGCAAGCAAAAGATTTACTCATTTATCTTTAGAGAAACATCACTAACTAGATAGTCAGAACTGAATATTAAAATTCAGTGAGATACTGGAAAAATTAGAGGGAAATAAAATTAGTGTGTTTCCCTTGCACATTTTTTGTATTTTTGCAGTTTAAACTTAATTATCATAATTAATCATACTAACACAATTTCACAAATACTGACCAAATATTTGTTATAGTAATTTCTGGCAATGTCATTTGTCAGCAGGAATGACTTTTAGAACAGGAGTATCTTTCGGCCTCAGTCATTGTTCCCTGAAGAGCATTGTAAAGCCACTTTACTTCGATGAAATTAGTGGTACCCAGAGATAATCTCTCCCCATTAAACAATGGCTGTAATTTCTAAAGAACTAATTGCACAAGGTTATGTCAAAGGGTATTTGAAAAGGGCAAAACTGTGGCAATGGTTTTTTTGATCCAGGCAGCATACCAAGTCACAGCAACACGTCCAGAGAGCAGGTTCTACCATAAGCATTCAGTAACGACATCTTCATATGGCAAGCACCTTAGCACTTAAACAAGCACCTGTCTACTTGGGACAACTCCATCTTTTCCCATCCCTCTAAACCCACATACACTTGCAAGGCTTCTCACAAAATGGTGGAACTATTTCTCTACAACTACTGCTTCTATTAAGCAGTGGAGCAAATCACCCCCAGCATCTAGTGATCAAATTATCCTGTCCAGTAAAAGCAGATAGAGCGACTAAGAGTTTAGCAGCAGTATTGAATCTAACTTTACCCACTCAGAGTTCCTACCACAGACAGGGATGAGTAAGTTCACGACTGAGACTGCATATGGTTCCAGAATCATGTTACATTACTACAAACAAAAAACCTAGTTGGAATAAAATGAAAATGTCATTACTCTTAGCAACAAAGCAGAACTGCAGTGTAGGCAATATTCACAAAGTCACAAAGGACTCTGCATCCTTTCTGGAAGATGGAATACATGAAATCTAATTTTTCTATGCCATGCACCTATGTGGCATTCTTTCTTATTCAAGAGAGTGGAAAAGAATAGCATTCTTATCTGGTAACAATTTCAAAATATTAGACAGCTGGGATAAAACAACAAAGTTCATACCTGAACTTCTCCTAGGCTTGGAAATATTTAAACACTGGGCTCTGATTCTCAAGTGGAAAATTAAAAATAATACAGATTTTATGTAACTTTTGACTACAAGTGTTTCTGGCAGACAGGTGAGCACGTGGCACTGGCAATGTCTTCTTGCATTAAGACAAGGATGTCATGTTTCCACTACACAGAGAAAGGTTTATGTAACAATTGTACCATCCTGCACAAGCAAGCCTGCAGCAGCAAGGGGACTCTCAGAAAGAAAGTTTGGATAAGTTTTTCCTCCTTCATTTCTAAAAATACAACTTTCTATTTCTGGTTTAAGAGCTTTCATTGTTGCAGGTGCTCTATGACATGGCGCCAGCAGAAACAGTTGACACTTAGCAGCAACTCAGGCCGACTTGAGTGTTGCCGTTTGGGATTTCCATCATGTTCTTTTCCAGTTCTGCAGAAACAAAAAAGTTATAACATCAATTCACAAGAAATGATATCATCCAATACTAAGGGTAACAAAAGCTGAATGCAGCCCCAGTCACTCCTGTATGCTAGAACTCAGGCAGACACTGACACGAATGTGCTGGCAGGTGTTTGAAACAGGCTTTAATGCTTGAAAAACCTCCCCAATCCTTCAGACTGTAAACAAGGAAAATACATTCAAAAAGCAAAACTTAACATACTGATGAGGCTTCCTGCCCCAATTTGGGCCATGGGCCCAGCAGTTTTCTTCAGCTCCTTTATCATGGACTGTTCAAAGGCCAAGGCAGCAACTCGGGAAAAGAACTCTTTGACATTTTCCCCTAGGACACAGGACAGAAATTATGTGTTTTTACAACTACACATCAACACACGATCAAGCATAACAAGCACGTCTGTGAACACATCACTGCTCAATACTGGAATAGCACAGGCCTCTTCAGAAACCTGTCCTCCATTCTGATCACTGCAGAGAGAATTTCTCATTTTCTTACTCTGGAATACTGTACCCTGTACCGTACTTTTATTTTTAGTCAGCAAAGGGAGAGAATTAAGTTTGTGGTATAATCTTTTTCATTGCTAATGTTGAATAGCAGTGCACATGTGTATTTATGTAACTACCTATGAATTAAACATGCTTAAACATTGCACAGCAGCTTGAGTACTCCTTTCTGTAAACATGACAGTGCAAGCACACATACAAATGCTCAAATAAAATCAACCATTAATAAACCTGAAGTTTCCAATAGCAACAAATGCAAGAACAGAAAAAACACCTGCATGGGAATGAGGGCATAAGGAACTAACTTCCTCCCACCTTAACTTAAGCCTTCGTGGTTACGCTAATTTACATCCTTTGCAGTAACTTACCTGTTTTGGCTGAAACCGACCAGTATTCTGCCTGCATCTCATTGGCAAAGCGGATGGCATCTAGCTCTGTCCTTTCACACACAGCATCTGACTGAGTAAATAACATGAAATAACTTTAACATAAGTGTATCTAGGCTGGTAATAACATAGAGGTACTGCTAGCACCTATACTGTGATGCTTCCAGTTTTCACAGCGGCCTTTCTGGCCTTGCCTTAGAACTTGTGCATCAGACATGATTGCAAGAATATTCAAGTACTTAGTACTGCTTTCAAAATGGAAGTCTACATTCACCTCCCACACTGAAACAAAACAACAGTTAACAAGTGTGACCATTGTATATAACTATATAGTGTGGTAGGGAGCTACAAAGACAACAGCCCAGTTACTGGTATTTAAATTCTTGTCACCCCATCTCTCTCAGCAGACAAGTTGCAGGACCGACTATCACAATAGTTCTTTGAGTTTAATCTTTATTCTCTTTGTCTCAGATCCTTTCTTCTACTCCATCTATTTTTACTATGTTGTAACACAATGGCCTTCCCCCTTTTTTATGTTTGCTTTTTCTTATTTCTTCTTAAGCCTAAAATTTCTTGCCCTTTCAATGGATTTTGCTTTCTTGCACTTAATTTTCAGGTCTTCTTCCCTCTCATTTGTTCTTTATCATCAACCATATCAGTGTGTTGCTATTTGCTTTCAATTTCTAGCCCACTTGTGATGGACGATATCAGTCTTTTTTGTTTGTACAGTTTTCTGTGCACTGTCTTACAATGGGGAACCCCTGCACAACTGAGAAGAATTCTAAAAATCTGGAAAGAATCATGTGACATCAGGATGAGAAGTAGAGCGAACCCAATTGGGAAGATAATGGCTTCATACTGAAGTAATACCTAGAACCCACAATCCTTTGCTTTGCTCCTCTCCCTTTCAGTTGAAAGTGCTATCATTCTAAAAACAGAAACTAACTTACAGTAAGGAATTCTAGCTTAGACAAGACTTCAGATCTGCATCCTCAGAGGTCTGGCACATTTAGCTTTTACTGCATCTCAGAAAGAGCAGCATAAGTAAAACAAAGTACCAGAAAAAGTCACAGACATGCAGAAAGGACTTATTTTCAGTGAAAGGTAAGAAACAAACTGCATAAGTGATACTGTGGCAGCTGTGAAGGAAGGAGAAATAAAAAAAAAAATTAAAAAAAAAATCAACTAAACGGCAGAAGCAGCAAGTTTGTTTTGAAATCTTTAAGAATTAAGTATTGATAGCTAGAGAAAGACAAACAAGACTTAGAATGGTATAGGGTGAGCATTATAGCCTGTTCTTCTGAAAATGAAATCACGTTCAATTAAGTAAGAATTATTCCCTGTTTCTGAATAATGAACACACTGTCCCTAAAAAAAACCCAAACCCACCAACATTCAAGATCATTATGTACTCTGTTATTTCGTGCAACCAACTTTTCTCTGCCTTTTCAGTTATTTGTATGTGCTTGGAAAATGTCATGCAAGGAATGGAAATAGGGATATTTCACTAACTACCCATTTTTTCAGAAAGTGCCTTTTTAAATTGGTTCCATATGTGCTGTTCTTTTTACCTGTGATCTTTCTTTCTGTTTAGGTTTTCCCCACAAGGCTTTTATCTCAACAACATTGTGTACAGCTTGTAAGGGAAATCACTTAAGGAACTAGGGGAAATCCGATTTCCTACCTGCATTTAATTTACTCACCACCAAATCTTTTTTTGTTCCAACCAGAAATATGAAGCTGGAATCTGGCTCATTCTCCCTCAATGCATCTTCTAGCCACTGTCTGAAATACAAAAGACAAATGACAGAATCAGTCAGAGGGACTGAGGAATATAGGAGTAAGTGACAGGTAATAGGGTCGCAAGAAAAGTGAGAGGATGAACTTATGTGGGAGTATCAAAAGCCTTTTCGTCTAGACAGAAAGAGACCAGGAGCTATTGAACTCCTTTGAACACATGCCTTCCACTAATGAAAAGTTCAAACATGCCCACTGTAAAGTGCAAATTCAACAATGATTTTAGGACACAGAGAGAGTATTTATCAGTATAAGGAAGGGGGCAAAGTTTTGATCAAGTTAAGGAACAAGAAAACAAGAAGCAGAAGAAAAAATAGGAACAACACAGCAGATTAGATACAAATGGGAATAAAGAAGGGTGAAATAATTTATTCAGCATTTTATATATATAACCAGCTCCTTATGAAGGCTGCATGATTCCTGTCTCATAAGCTTTTGTATTTTTGTTACTCTGGCAATCAACTTCCTCTTGAGTCATCCAACAAAAGTCAAGGAGGGAAGGGAGTGTGTGTGTGGGAAATCAGGTTCACAGGCTTCAATTATTTTCAGCCAAGCAGAGACACTAATATATATATTAATTTACAAAGTCCTATGTAAATGAGCTAAGTACCACAGCAGTGCTCTAAGGGAATAGTCTAATACACATTCAAATAAGACAGAGTACAGATTGTAAAGAAACATGTACCTGCATTACAGTCACAACAGTATGTTAGAAATATACACGCTCTGAGCAGTGACAACAATGTGGATCATAGATCCATGTAGGGTTTTGCAGCGTGCACTAAAAGAAGAACAAGTTTACTCCTAACAATTAGTGTGCTATTGTAACCAAACCATTACAAGTATCTAAACCAGTAAGTTTAGCTGTATCTACATATACTTTGAGTTTTTAATTTTCTCACCTTTTTTTGACAGCCTATCTCCCAACAGAATCACTACAGAAACTAGAGAAAGAAAATAATTTTGAGCTAGCAGCACACCTAGAAAACGAGAGGTTCTTGAGACATTATGCATGAGATGCACTTATCAATTTCACCATTTACATCAGATGCCAGCCTGTTAATTCTCTTTATAGCAAATGGAGGAAAAAAAAAAAAAAGGATGCTCTTAGGCTACACTTCATCTCTTCCTGCATGCCTAGTTTTGGAAGCTCTTACTGAAGTGCCTTTTTCTCTCCATTTGCTATACAGAAAGTCAAGGGTAAGTAGTTCAAATTTATGCTCTGCATTTTCTTCAGAAAAATCCCACCCTACATAATCCAAACAAGAATGCCATTCTTCATTTCTTAGCTCAATAGAAAATACACTCACAATCCAGCAAGTTTTTGGACGACGGGCTATTCAAGGTAATTAAACCTGCTGTAAAAGCTTTAAAGGCTAAGCCAAAATACAGAAGCTTACTTGGTGTGATCCAGAGTCTGGATATCAGCCAGATCAAACACTGTTATTATAACTGCAATAAAAGACAATAACAGAAAAAAAGTAATTAAGTTATAAAGTCTGTCAGAAGTCTCTGCAACTCATGTTGTTAAACAGAGAGAATGTTTACATACAAAATGCAAGAGCAGATTTAACACAGAGGAGATGGAAGACTATTCCATTTGCTCATTCCTCTTCTTTCTCTAGCACCCATTAAGACTGAAGTCCTCAGTCTTCAACCTTATTTAGTCTTTACCTGTAGTCTGCAGTCATAGTGCTATTACTCCTTTTATCTTGGGACCACTTTAATCCCTGCAGAAATTGTCTCTTACCAAAGGGAATGTGAGAAGAATCCACTTCTGACTTCAACAATAACCTTAACCCAAACCAAGTTATTTCCCCCTAGACACAAGAGCCAATTTTTATCACTGCATCATCAGAACATTCAGAGCTTGCAGGTGTGACAACATATCAATTCATGAACTTTTTAGTCCCTTCTTCTATCCAATAACAGACAATCCATTCCACCACACTGTGTCTACAGGTACCTTTCCAAGGAGCACACATACATATACATTTCCATAAAAAGTACAACCTCCTGTCACAGCCAGGATCAAATTAATATTGTTCTCACCCTCTGCTCCTCGGTAGTAAGCAGATGCAATGCACTTGAACTTTTCTTGACCTGCTGTGTCCCATCTGTGCAATGGGGGAAAAAAAGAAATTTCAGGTTAATGAAACCCAGCGTAACCTGAGTAAACATGCTAATGAAGCAGTAGACTGGTACAAGATGGAGAAGAATGTGATACCAGAGAAGTGTTACCATCTGGAACATGTTATTAATTAACTACTGATAGAAATACAGTAAAGCGCTATTATTTAATGAAGACATTTGAACTCTGTTTTTATCTTTTTTTTAATTTTTTTTTTTTCCAATACCAGTCATTTTGGAGACACAAGTCAAATATTCATATTCTGCATGGTAATACCCTTTTCTTAAAATTTTTTTTCCTCATCTATGAGATTTGCATGTATTTCTAGTGCAATCTAATTTTGAAAGTTTTGTGTGCTAATACTAGCTAAATCATATATTAGCCCATATCTTGCAACATCTGTCCATACACTACAAATTAGAGACCTACAGCTCAGTCCACCAGGTACTAATGACACCATTAAAGGAAACAAAGAAAGTGCTTCTTATTAATGAACATGATATGCAGTCCTCTCAGCTACTGCCAGTGCTACAGAGATTTGGGTTTTTTGTTACAGCTTAGTACTGCCAGTCACGGATACCTGCAAATTTATCTTGTATAGAAATTTCTCAGCAAAAGGGGGCACTAGTGCTTATCGTATGGAAATGTTCTACCCAGACACTGAAGATTCCGCAGATAATGCAACTTGATGTTTAGTAGCTCATGAACCTCATTACTGCAGCTGGCAAAAGGATAGTGCCTGGCAGAATTTTCAAGAACACAATGGCACTGAAATCAGTGGGAAATGGATTTCTAAGTATTTTTCAATAAATCCAACTAGCCACCTACTTACATCAATAATATCTCAGAAAAACCGTGTTCCGAAGTGAAAAGATTTTTAAGATTTATGCACTAAAACACTTTATGCAAAGCATCTTATTTCTGTTCTAGGTCACATTACAGCATAGATGATTCAATAATGCCCTCTACAGAACAATACTGCTAGCCACTGGAAATACCAATTCATTCAGCAGAACCAAAGCAGGTGACAGAAGGATAGGATTCCCACTAGTCTGAAATAAAGCTGAAAATCAAAGATTTTAGGTTTCTATTCTAATAAAACCACTCGAGTCTTTCTATGATTTGGGGAAAATCAGTTAGTCCCTAATCAAGTGGTGCTGAAATCGCTGGACACCTTACCAATAATTTCAATGACTGCAGGAATAAAACCCCCAGTAAAGCCAAATTCAGTGCTCATTGTGCCTACTAAACTTAAATGACAGAATGGCGTAAGAGTAGAACTATACAAGCATCGCACTTTTCTTTCAAGAAACTTGAGTAAAAAACGCAGAACTCCACTGAAATGGCGCAAGATATCCGAGATTAATTTTCATTGACAAACTTATAATATTTTTTTTAGGGATAAGAAATCCAAGAGAGTAAAATTTTAATAAAACTGCAAGTCCAGCTACAGAATCTGTTTTTCAGATCACATTATTCTTTGTGCAATTTTATTATTTAAAAAAAATAAAATCTTTATTCCATTAGAGCCTGCAGCAGTTCAAGCTTTGCTGAGATTGTACTCTGTGCAATACTTAACCATGTTGTTTCAACTTACATCTGGAGATTGTATGGTATTCCAATTATTTCAAAACGTTCAATTTCAAAATCCACTCCAATGGTTGCCTTGTAGTCTCGGTCAAAATTATCTTTACAAAATCTGCAATAAAAAAATAATAAAAAAAAAAAGAGATTAAGTACTACTAACACCCAGCTACAAAACTAACTGCAAAACTAACACTATCTAGGGTAGATCTACAGGTAAATCTAAGACACACTATCTAGGGTCTAGTGGAAGGTGTCCCTGCCCATGGCAGAGGGGTTGGAACTAGATGGTCTTTAAAGTCCCTTCCAACCCAAACCATTCTATTATTCTATGATTCTAAATTATGAAGAAAAAAAATTAACTTACTGTGGAGTCACTATATATTGCAAAAGCATATAGAAAACCACCAAGAAACTAATTTAAAAAAAAGGAGATAGTGGATAACAAACTAGAACGCGTTCGGATTTCTTAAGAAAACACCGTATCATATTTGACTGGATAAAAATAGTTCAGAATATAACATATACTGGTTGAAATGCAAGAGTGTGACTTTTTGTGTTGGTATACCAAGCCTGTTTTGTCTTTTATTTAATAAAACCCCCACGATTTAAAGCAGAACCATGAAGTACTACCCTGAACAGACAGGAATGGAAACGCTATAACATTTATTTGAGAAAGAGCAGAATCAAACGATCTGCTGAGATATACTGTACCTGTTGATAAGGCTGGTTTTCCCAACATACAGGTCTCCTACCACAACCACTTTGGATATTTTCAGCCTGTTGTAAATATTTGAAAATATGACATGTTTTTAGTCGCAATTTCAAAACTCTGTCTTTAAAAATTATGATTTAGATCCTTAAATTGCAAGTGATGAGCACATGCACCTGTGACTTCAGTTTACCTAAATGCCGCTGTGCTGCAGGATCATTCTTAAATTGTAAGAAAGAAAAAGAAGGTCACCAAAAAAACCTCTGGAGCAGAAATAGTCCATTTCTTACTCTGCATATTTTTTTCTTAAATATAATCCAGTGGGACATAAATTCTATTCTATTAAAATTGCGTTCACTACAAGTATATATATTTGGCCATTTGCACATAAGACCATAGAGTATCTGCATCCTTTTCATTAAAATTAATCACAAGTTTCTCATTGACTTTAATAGTACAAACCAAGTTCTAAGTGAAGAAACAAGAAATTGCTAATACTAAAATAACTCACTGCAGAATTTGTCTCTGGGAAAAAAACCCCACATGGTTAGAGGCAATACATTTTCTGACTATCTGGAATAATATTAATCTGAAGCTGGCTTCATGCAAATAATCCTCTTTGCTCTGGGTCCTCCCACAGAATACAGCAGATGGGCTTTTGATGACTCAGCCTGCATTCTTAAAATTGAAATGTATTGTATCTTTTAGGAGATACAGGTGGATAAGTGAATGTAAGTGTATTTGTTGACCTAAACTTGGATTCGCATCTCCTGTGCACATGCTACAAAAATGGCTTAAGAGGTTTAATGTTCTATTGTATCAAAGAATGGCTTTTTAAACAAAGGAATTAATCTTCTATCGAATACTATTTCTGATTATGCGATGCTGATTCCAAGTTATCTATTCTAAATACTCTAAATCTTGACTGTTAAGCTGCATTACTATTATTTCTGAAAAAGGAAGGCATTTTTTTGTGCCAGCCAATGTAAGCAGGTGCCCACAGGCCTCTAAGCTGCTGACATGTCTCTGCCTGATTAACTGTTACTGATAAAATACTGAATAAAATCAATGACCTCAAGGGAAGAGCAAAAAAGTAAGTGATGGTTTAGAGGTGTGTTCCATTAATTCATATTGGGGGAAAAAAACTTCCTAGATTAGTCAATTTAACACATTGATGGAATATCAAGAGAGTCTTAAATACAGCCATTAGCTACTGAATTTCTCAGACTACCTTTCCAAATGACAATGAAATATTCCATTACTTGAAATAATGGAAGAGGAAGAAAATGGTTTTTTTGCTGTCAAACTTTACAATTACTGTACAAAACACCCAGTTATCTGTCCCTCCTACCCCCACTGCACCAAAAAATGACCTAATAATAATCATATCTAGACAGCAGTGACAGTAAAGTCGTCTAATTTTATTGACAAAGCCAAAATGTAAAGTTTTTAGCTATACTTTGTTACCACAATAAATGAACTGGAGAGCTGGTTTACTCTGGAAATAAAAAAACCACAAACAGATCTTGGTTATGGAGGTGAAAAATGCCTCAATTCACTAAAGCATGTCTTGCCAGCAATTTGTCTGGACACTTGTAACAAATTTACATGAAACTAAGACAGTGACTGTGCTTCTAAAAAACAATAAGCTCACTGATGTCTCAAGGAGACATATTTTGGCTTTAAATTTTTTTTTAGCAAGATTTGTGCTTAAAGATGGCTATCATGACAAGTCTTGTTGTAATCAACAACTCTAGATTTGAAAGAATAGTGAGCTAATTGTCAGTATTCAGAGAAGCTCCACTTTATGAAACAACCTTCACACTGCAACACAGAAGTAGTTATCTCTAAAACACGCAGCTATTTATTTTAACTGAATAGTGATGACTTCTAACACAGTTTAGCTTTCTTGCCTTGCTTCAGGAATTAAATCAGTACTAGTAATGGTTCTGGGAGAGAGATGATGTGAAAAAAAAAAAAAACACCTTCAAGATTACTACTAGGGCATAAAACAGTTTATTTGGATTTTTCAATGCTATATTTACCAGAATTTTGCTCCAGTTTTAAGGAAACATTTGAGAGAACTTCTCAGCACATATACTTCTAAAAGACTAAAGCTACATTCTTATGAGTGTCAAGCAACTTAGAACAGAGAATACAGCAAGGTTAGATCTGCCCTATTCCTTATAACCGCTCTAGAATTTGGTTGCCATACTGATTTGCACGTACAAAATTCAACACTAATTTTAAACTGTCAATTAATCTTTTGAACTATGAGTTTAGTTCAAAGTTGCTGAACAACTATTTGTTGCTAACAACTCCACTATTTTTTCAATGCTACTTATGCCAGAAAAAGTATCTTTGATGCTTACAGGAAGAGGCGGCATTTTATTCATTTATTGTCAAACAGGTCAGAGAACTGCCACATGCATGGGCTTAGCTGCCTTGAAACATGCTGGAGCGAGGAAGATGAAGAATGAGGAAGGAAAAGCCTGTGAAGGAAGCAGGCCATAAAGAGCTTAAAATACTTTCTTCATTGCATACTCAGTTTATTACAAACTTACCCAACTGTTCCAGTGCTCTGCTGACAAGCAGTCCTCACCTGCGCATGGAAGTGCTCTTTGAACTGCAGACAGGCCTCAGGTGTATACCACTGAAAACAGGAGAGAACAGCTACTGGGATAAACTGTGTGATGTCTACTTTGCAAGTCATCAAATCAGCAAGGAAAAAATAGATAAGAAGATTAATTCAAAGAGTTCATCAAGCACAAGGATACCCTGGCATAAGAAATGGGATAGCTTGGGTCAGAAGGCAGTAAGGCTTCCCTACAGTTATGTTTGTGAAAATCCTTTGGACAGTGTCATGATCTGACCCCCTTTCTGAGTGTCAGCACCCACGCACTAGCTAAACTTCCACAGTGAAATACATTTGCTCATCATTCCGTACAATAGGAAGTACCTTAAATTATCCCAGTAATCTAAGACACACAAGACAAACATAGATGGGCACATGCTATCAGCAAGTCATTATTACTAGAAGTCTTTTAGATCTCTTACATGTGTGAAGCACTGTTTTTATTACTAATTTTTAATTAGACTTTAGTTAAAAATGAGGAAATGTATTTTACCTTATATGTGCTTAAAATAACTGTGGTGGTTTTCATAAAATTAAAAGCAAAATATGTAGCTGAGATCAAGCATGGAAAAAATGCTAACTCCCTTAAAAGGATCTTTTGAACAACTGAAAAAACAGAATGGTAATTCCTTGTCCTTCCCTGTCCTTAACTCTTCTATTATACTTCAAGCACAAAACTCTTTGGGGACATGAATGATCTTTTCTGACTGTGCTTCTACAGTGCCTACTACATTTGATCTACTGTATGACTAAGGTTCCTATACAAACAGAAAATGAAAATTGCCTCCAATTTCAAATTCTTCAACCAAAACCTCCATATAGATCTAATTAGACCTTTTGCATATTTAATATCAGCTATGGTTCTTATTTCCCCTCAATGTAGGAACTCTTTAAGAATGTAATTATTAATGTTTGGCTGAAATAACAAGACATATTACAAGAAAACACTTTTGTGGCAAGAGCTGCTTTCTGTAAAGGTTAAAAAAAGAAATGAAGATTATTATTAAAGACATCAGCACTGAATGGGAACACAAAGTCACATTCATCTTTGAAAGAAATCCTTAACCAATTTGTAATTTTAGCAGAAGATAACAACTGTACATTAAAATAAATTACTATTAGCACAGGGGAAAGATAGCTCAATGTGGTAGGTGATACATACAGTGACCAGAGGGATAAAGAATTCTCACCTTAGGAAAATGGGAGATTATTCTGTCCCTACTCACTGGGGGAACCAAATGCATTAGGTTGGACTTCATCCTCCAAATTCAATTAAATTCTACCAGACAGGAAATATGTAAAGAGAAACATAGTATTCAGGAATTGCCTCAATACAGGTAAAATGTGAAAAAAAAAAACAAACAAACAACAAAAACAGTTCTTACAGACTCATCATCTTTCCTTTCAGTACAACTGGCAGTTCTTTGATTTTATTTGCACTAAATAAAACCTGTTTCTAACGTAAAAGGGACTACCACTTCAGTGCACATAGCTGTAGTAGCAAACAGTGGTTTTCTGAAGCTACAGGGCACCAACTCTAATTCCATGGGAGGGCAGAGAATTGTTCACTTAGTTCAATGTAAGTGCTTGCAGTTTAGCCCTCAAAGGATTTTGCAGTGTTTAATTTAAAAAATCTTGCTCATCATTGTTTGAAATGCCTCTGCACTAAGCACATTAATAAATGTTAGGGGATACAAGATTTCATTCGGTCAGAAGAAGAAAGGAGGAAAGATGAAGTTGCCACATTTCCTGGCACATCAAACTTTCACCCAAGATCAGCTCAGAAAGAATGAAATCAGTAGATAGTCTGACTTGGAAAAAAAATAAAGTTCACATGAAACTCACAAATGCATTTAAATATCCCACTTGAGACATATCAATTTGGTTATGCAATGAAACCTCATGGGTTGTTGGGGGAGGGGACCCTTAACAGGGTACCAATTTCTTACTGGCATTCAAAAGAATGTTTCTAATAAGACCTTTCATCATGTAGCAAAGTGTAAGGAAGGACTCACCGTGCAGCAGCTGATGTAGCAGAATCCCAGTCACACAAACAGCTCAGCTTGCTGCTGCGTGGCCATAGCAACAGGCTTGCAACAGTTCCCTTCCACCTCTTCCCTTACAGATTGGGAAGGCGGAGTTGGAGTAATTTGTGCATAGGGCCCTAGTTTTAAAAGAACAAACTGGTTTTAGGGGCCATACAGATTCCTTTGATCAGAAACTGCTCCTTAATAAACTATATGGTCCCCTAGTACTGTATAAGAAAATAGTTCTGTTTTCTTCAAAGATATTTGTATATATGGATACAAAGAGCAGGATTAACTCAGCAGACAAGGAACTAACGGAGTGGGGAACTGTTGCAGTTCTAATATTAAGCATAGTAGCAATTATAGAGAAATTCCTGAGGGATTTTTTTCAGAATTTCAACTTGATTTCATCTCAGCTTTACAGTCAGGATGTGCATGCCACCAATGAGACATTCAGAATTATATAAATGTCTTTCTAGTCATTAGTGATCTTGCATTCTAACATACAAAACACTGAAGACAAGGAATAAGAAATCACACAGCTCTTTTGTATTGCCTAAATATTGTTAATCAGCTTATTAATTTCGACAGCATTTAGTATGCTAGACTGTAATTTAGGATGCTAAAAGATTTTGCTATTTATTTCATTAGGATGTAAATTTCTAAATTTCAGGACAAAAGAAAGCTCTCACATTCTAATAATCACATTTTGATAATGCTGGAACAGGCTTCGACCTTAGCATCCAGGAGAGAAGCCTCTCCTTTTCCTGCAGCACACTAAAAACGTTAAAGGGCAAATCAATATGGACAAGTAATTTTAAACAACGAGTAAGCATATAACAAACTACAGTTGTGTTTTACAACCCTGTGCTAAGAATAATGCTCAACAAAATTGCTAGTTCACTACTCAGAATTAATGTTTTATTCTCTTTTGTGAGGAATTGCTTTTAAATCACTTCAGGCGCTCATGTGATCTCAACCATACTGAAACACCCACGTCCCCCAAAAGAATCCAGATTTGCAGCTGATGGATTATTCACTAAAGAAGGTGACATTACAATATTTATTACCATATGCATAGTTCTATTTATCACACTACTTGTGACCCTATAAAACTAGAGAGATCTAGACCCTTTTTATGGTCTGCTCCTGCCCTTTTGGCAAGTTTGAATGATTTTATGGCAATGTTAATGTCTTCAAATAATAGTTCTGAAAACAAAAAGGAAAACCTTGCCAGTTGGTAAGAGTTTGAAACACTAACTTGCTTTCTCCATATTCTCCTAGTTCTAGTTCAACACATCCTAAGCATATAAAAATGTCATGTGTACACAGGCTGACTCACTGCTTGTCTCCTAGAGCTCTTTCACGAACTAAGCCACAAAAAAAAAAAAAAAAAATCAATTCAACAATCTCAGTGAATCCAAAGTACAGGAGGGACCAAGGCAACCAAACAGAAACATTTTAAAACTAAGAGGCCGCGTTCACTTACATTTAGTGTATTTAATCTATTTAATCTAAATCTCACACACACATAAATATATCCTAATTTACAAAATCAACAAATTAGCCCCAGCACTAGAGGAAAAAGATCAATGATTTAAGAAATACAAAGCTGATAAAAATACTGAGAATAATTGGTACTGAGATCCATATTTTATTTTCGTACAGAGCTGAAGGGGATTCAGTCACTAGGGAGGTCTGGGAATGTCTCCATGGCATCACAACCCTCTTTACATCAATGTTGCTGGAATAGTATCACCAGCAGATTCTGTGGATAGACAAAGGATTTGAGGAAGGCATTCAGAAGCTGTACATAACATAAGTTAATATGTCATGACCACAAACCAAAATCAATATTCCAGGCTATGATGAAGGACAAGACAGAACAACCCATGCCAAAAGGATGAGAGCAGAGTTAACACTAAAGGACAAGAGAAGTCTCTGATCTTCTCCTGCCCCTTCTACATTGAGAAAAGTTCATGTTCTTCCTATTGAAATAGTGCAAAACTTTATATAGTCAGCAGAAGTCTAATATAATTCAGGAAAATAACTTCTACTTTAAATAATCAGCTCTAAAATGTTGCAGAAAAATGAATCCTTTCCAGAAAATGCTTTTTAAAGTAGTAATTTTTCTTTTATCAGCAAACCAGAATCTATTCCTGTGTTTTATTTTAATCCGGCTGATCTGAATGACTTTGGCTTTGTAAAATCCAGTTTAAGAACTTTGATTATTATAATTGCTACTCAAAAATAATGAAAAACATCTCAACGGCTCCTCTATTTGCAGAGAACTAAGCTTTTATTGAAGCTGTTCAGAGTTTTCCTGATACCAGATCACATCTGACAAGCCAGAGCACCCTTAAGTTGTGCTAGCAACATTGCAATGATACATTCTCCCTGTGTACCATCCTCTAAACACTACTCTTATTAGCAGAATCATACTGAAAAAGATGGCTGTCACGAATACAGTTACGTGAAACTACGTAATGATAATGGAAACCCCTGTTACACATTCTACCTGTTTATAGTGACATTCTGGAAAAGACTAGGAGAGAAAACCTAGTCCAGAGCTACTGAGCTCCCTTCAGCCCTTGTACCTCAAGGCACTCACCTGCTCCATCTCTGCCACTAACTCGACCACCATTTTGTTCAATCTGAATTTTTTTTTCAATTCTGCTCAAACGAAACTACTTTAAAAACAGGGGGTGAGGGGGCAGCCTCCCTCCACGCTTTAGCAGAGAAGCGAGATAAAACGGCCTCCACACTGCAACCCCATGGCGGCGTTTCTCCCCTTTCCTCACACGCTCCCCTCCCTGAGCGGCCGCGCCTCAGCTCAGCCGCCCGCGGCGCTCCACAGATTCCCGCGCTAGCAGCGTGCCGGCTTCCAATTCGTCAACTACGCCATTGACGTTACTCTCCCACAGCAGCCACCGTCAAGCGCGGCGCTTACGCTCTTGACGCAAGACCAGACTCACTATGCTTGGCTGCGTAGCTTTTATTCATGGAGCGGGGCGTACGCAAAAAGCTGGTTGCTGTGGCAACCAGGGCACGCGGGCGCGAAAGGCGGTGGCGTAGCTGACGGGAGCTGTGGAGCGGGAAGCGGGGACGGGCTGAGGCGGCGACATGCTGGTGGGACAAGGCCCCTGTGATTATTTAGTCTATTTGTTTTGTTTGGAAGAGAGAAGTGCAGTTGTTTAGCAGGTGTTTTAACTTTGCAGCTGGCTTTTTTTTGTTGAGCAGATTTCAATACTGGAGGTTGTATGTTTCTGTCAGCTGAGGCATTTGCCTTACTGATGGAAGGGGGAGGTCAGCCATCACCAATTCTTTCCAACGTTAATGAATTTCAAGGGCGGGTTTAAACTAGACCCCTTTTAAAAGAATGCTTTTTTTGAAAAATGATATTTTGTTTGCTTTTGCTTTAATATAATTTAAACCACTTCTTTGGTTTCAGGTCATTGGATCATCACTTTAACCCTTTGAAAAACATTCCCTACCTCACCTTGCAATTTTAAATTTTCCCTCTCTTTTTTTTTTAAAGTGTTCAGTAGAGAATTAAACCAGGTAAGACAGCTGATGACCATGAACCATTGTAGCCTCTTCTTTCATAGCTTCCTAACAATGAATGTGCACTAAAATAGCTCTTCTGGGGCACAGCGCCCTGTTTAAAGTCTTTTTGTAGTAGTCTTTTTGGTACATTATCTGTCCAGTCACCAGGTACAGTCATTTTGGAATATTCTTAGGGATAAAGGAGAATCCTCCCCAGGAAAATTTGGGATGGCACATGCTCGTATCTCAGCCAACCTGCCCCCTGATATAGATCCCACAAAAGCTCCTATTGCATTTGGAAAGAGGGCCCTTCCTAAACTCAATGAGGAGTTACAGTCTCCTGAGCTGCTGACTCAGCAGCGGGCATTGATGGCACTCTGCGATCTGGTCCATGACCCAGAAAATATCTACCAGGCAATAGAATTAGGTAAGTGATCTGTTGTAATAAGTTTTGACACAGAGGGGGAGGGAAAAACCCACTTTACTTTTGTGTGCTACTTTTTTCCTTGCAATAGCTTTGATGACACAAAATGACCATGAAGATTTTTTGGTTTTAATCTCTACTTGTTTTAACTTAAAAAGGTAAAAAACATTATAATCCTATTATTCATGAACCTTTCAGGAAAAAACCCAAAGCAATGAATTTATGAATTTGTAATAACCTAAAACTACTAAATATATTTTGCTTAGAAAAGGGAAAAGAAAAAACTTTTAGTTTTCCTAGAGCAGGAAAAAAAGGCAAAATCCCTTTTTTTTTCCCCCTTCGGTAAACATTTTCTACTATGTATGACATATGACAGTGGTACTTTCCTGGATTTTTCATGCTTGAGGTGTTCAAAATACTTGTATCTTAGTTCCCATAATAATAACAGGCAAAAAACTCTGATGGATCTTTTAAATAATAATTAATAAAATAATATTTAAATAAGGTTTACAAGTTCATTTGCAAAATCCATGAAGTCATCTTTTGCCATTGATTCCTTCAGCAGTGGATAGCATAGCACATCCAGATAAAACTTTACCAGAGAGACAAAACATCAGAGCTTTTTATGCAGAACTCCTCAGAAGTATCTTAGTGATTGTAGAATGAGTCTATAACAAAAAAAAAACAAACCCAAAACCTGAAACTTCATGAGAAATTAAGATACAAGACAATATAACCAAATTTATTATACTCATCAGGATTATATCTGGCCACCACGATTTTCAAAAGTTGGAAGAATCCTGTGTTTGCCTTTTGGGAAAAAAACACCCATGCAAACTTATCTTCACAATTTTTAGCTGTCTGTCGTGTATCTACATAGCTCATTATGTAACAGTGAAGAAGTCCTTCAGTTTGCCACTGCTTTTTTCTCCATTTACTTCCTTCATATTTTTTCCTCGTAAGAGATACCGATAATCATGTTCAAAATTTATTCTATTTTTTGATTAACAGTAACTGCTGAAGCAAGGCGAGATTGTTGTTTGTTTGTTTGTTTGTTTTGTTTGTTCAGTGCTATGTGTGTATCCACATAATTGTTAATGGTTCACCAATTTTATTTCTACATGTGAAAAGCAATGCTGTGTGGTTTTACATATTCCATGCTACACCTAAAGACAGTTTAAAAAAATGTAGGCATCAATCCTGCAAAAACATGGTTTTCTAAAAACATCAATAGCTCCACTGACATTTTTAGAGTTATGTCACTTCTTAAATATTTGCAAGATTATGATTTAACTTGATACAGAAGTCAGCAGCTTGTTTGTAGCATGGCATTTTTGGCAGCAGGCTTTGAAACTTGAAAGTTTCTTCCCTACTTCAGATATGACAATGAGAATTTCACCGTCAGGACAAGATAAAAATTCTCATTGTTTGCACTTCAAATTGTGAGATAAAACTGCGTATTGCTATTGCTATTGTGTCTCGTAGGATTCTTGGGTAACCTGAAGACTTTGCTGCTACATCGTGACAGTACTGTCCGGCAAAAAACAACACAAATCTTCTATATAATGGCTATGCATAATGTTGGCAGGTAGGTGTAATTCGAGAGTTTACTGAACAGTATGGGAAGCAATAAAGCTGTTTCAGTGAGTAATAAGAACAGAATTTCTAAGTGTTGGCAAGATACGAGCAATGTAAATAAGAGTATTTAGTTAAGATTAAGCATCTTGCTAATATATATGAGTTTTATTGTGCTTAGTTAAATCTATCCTGCAATGTTGTTTGTAGGCAAGGGTTGATCCAAAATGGAGTAATTTCTGCCCTCACTGAGTTCTTGGATGATCCAGTAGATATCTGTCGGAAGAACACGCATCAGATTTTTGAAATGATGGCAAGATTACCTGAAGGTAGGGATTTTTTCAGTAGTTAAGTAATCAAATAGGCAAAGCAGATAGGCGAATTTACCTGATTCTCTATGTAATATCTTCCAGATTTATTTTATTCCATTTTCCTTGAAAATCATTTAAAAACAGTATCTTTTCTATTTTTGCTCATCTTAATTTTCTTTAGTTAATTATCCTAGGAGAATTTATTCTTTGGGTTCTATGAGAAAACTTTGAAAGGTATTACTCTCATCTTCTTTATTGGTGGAGACAACTATTTACTACAGCTGTTTTTGCACTTATAAAAAGTTGCAAATTCTGTAATAATAGTGAGAAATATAGAAAATGCTTTACATAGATAACAAGTGAAATGCCCTGTGTTAACATAATACATCTGTGAATAGTCCTGTCTATGTGTTGTGGGGGCTGATCCTGCTACATCTGTTTCTTTTGTTAGATCTTATGCAACTTAATGCTACATGCTCAAGATACAGGTTGTGTGGACTGCATGCTTAAATTTGTATTTCAGAATCTTGCATAAGAAATTCACTTTGTCCTCTTCTGTTTGAAATGATGATCAGCTGTTCATCATGGTGCACTAATTTAACAGCACACGGGGTTTGTTGAAAGTTTTTCTGGTGTTAGGAGAGACAAATCTTGTGAAAATTGTTTTATGATCTCCCTGCTCCCTGCAAGCACTGGTATAGGAGAAGACAAAGAAGTAAGGGCACTATCCATACAGTGCTCATAGGCACTGCTTCTTAAATGTACATTTTGACATTGCTTTCAGGTGTTGAATTTAAAAATAACCAAACCTGGGGGTGAGGCAAGAAACAATGAAGAAGTTTGCTTTTTCTGATATTTTATTCAAATATTGTTTGCCCTTAGCTAAAATTGTTAAACTGACTTGGTAAGATATGAAGTTAAAAATGTGATAAACTACACCTCACTTCAGATGTCGAATTGAGCTACTCATCCTACACTCCCTGTATAGCAGGAGACAAATCAGTATCTCCACAGGCAAAAAGTCTGACATATCATAGGTGCTTAGTTTAGTATGAGATGAGTTCTGCTCTGGTGACGTCCATTTATCTCCAGTGAGATAAACAGAAGCTGGGTTGCTTACATCAGAGTCAGGCATCTAACTTTTAAATGCGCCAATCCAAGTAGAGGAATCCAAGCTGAGACTGTCTTTGACTTGCCGTAAGAATAAGTTGTTGTACCTTTTACATGCTTTCTTTATATTTATTATGTGTATTTATAGTTTTCTAAATTTTTTATACACTATGGTGATTTGTTACTTTTATTTCCAGATTCTATGATTATAATTTCAATAGTTTTGTAATATGAACATTAGTCTTAAACTTTACTCTTCCAGTTGATGAAAGATATAATTTTGAAATTAAAATTTCAGTAGATAACAATTATCAATTAAAAAGCCATACTACTTAAATTTGTGGGAAAGTATCTTGTCCGAGGAATTATGTTACATTACTGGTGCTTAAAAAAGAATTAAATGAATGCTTGAAGCCTTGCTGAGTGTACATGAATTCTGAAAATATAAAGATGTATTTTTACATTCATGCAACCCTTTTAAAAGTCCTAAATAATTGAATATGTATGAAGGATATTAATATGGTGGGCTAAAAAAACCCCACCTGGCCATTTTATAGACTTTTCAAATCAAATGAGACAGGGACTTAGCTTAAATAAATTTTGACCTGTCTGACTGCCTTTAAAGAATTCTGTCCCTTACCTGTGTAGACAGATAGATACCATCCTGTGAGTATGTGGATCATAATAGAAACTTACAGGAGAAGAAAACTTAACAGAAGCAAATAAATGTTGCCAAATTTTTGCAGATCACTATTAGTCATTAATCATTCATCCATACTCGCTAAGCCTTCTTCTTAGCCCTTCTGCATAATTCAGTAATAAGCCTTGCTGTTCAGTCCCTGCTGTACTGAGCTTTATTATTAACTCTAACTTTCAGATGTGGCTAGATGTCTAGTAGGCTAACACAGGAACTTACCACTTGTCTCCTTTTGCTGATGCAGTTTTCAGATGTGTGCATGATGCGTAACTTAAGTTGACATAAGGAAACTGCCTCAGGGTTTGGTGGCTGCTGTACATACCATTTGAGATATGGATTTGAGACTTACAGATGTAAAGTACAACTAATGTTACATGTCACCACCTGCCTGCTTTTAGGTTCTATTTCCCACAACTCAGAGTGTTTACTAAGTAGGTTGGAAGTTTAGCTACATAAGCAGGAAACTTTCACTGGAGGGTGAATAAAAGTTCGGGGGGGGGGGAAGCAATTTAAAAAAAAAAAAAAAAAGACCTGACACGAAGGGAGGGTTTGGGTCTTTGTCAGTGTTTGCAGTTAGATACTTTCTAAAAAGCAGGGACTGAAACCAAGGGTTATATAGAAAGCATTTTATTGGAACCATCATTTCTACTTAGACACTTAGTGTAGCAGTAAGCAACGTTAGCTCTTGGTGGTGCTAAAATATAAGGTGTTGCTTATTAAGAATGCCACATAAATCAAAATACATTGCCCAAACCAGAGGATATATAATGGTACACCATACTGCCACTCAGGTCTACTCCCATTGTTCCATCTTTGTCCTTGCAGGCATCTGAATATATCATCTTAGGTCAGGAGCCACTGGGGAACTGTCACAACTGTGAAAACAGTTTTGTGATAAGCAGGAAATGTGAGATTATACTATACAAGGAGAAATCAAGTTGCCTGCTGAAGTGGAAGGATTATCCAACCCCTCCTGAGCTGAGAACTCAGCAAAAGCTGAGAACCAGCTGCAGCAGTGTCTCTCCTCAAAGCCTTGCCTCTGATTGAAGGCAAAGGATTCACAGCAGCTCTAAAGTGAGCAGGAGCTTCTGCCAGACAAAGACCAACTTCTGAATCATGTTAGAGTCCCAACTTAGTGAAAGTTGCCTATATTTACAAGAAAGACTACAATCCTCTGAGTGGTAGTTGCTTTTCAGTGAGGCTTCTCTTGAGCTAAGACTGATACTCATTTCTTCACTTTACCTCTCCCACTTCAGGTACTGGCTGCAGATAAGAATTAGGTTTTCCAAATCAAATTAACATTGAGACTTGTTGCAGGGAATGGTTCTGGAGTTTCGTCTCCAAAAAGCAGAAAAGGGCAATTGGTAGTATGAATAGAGGGCATTTAAATAATTGTAAAATTAGTTATTTGGTAAATTCTGTGCATCAGTGCCTTCATTGCAATTTCCTTTTAAATATAAGTAAGGAGAGTTACTTTATTAGAAATCTGATATTATGTCTCTTTTGAATAAATTGTTTTCCGTTCATTAATTCTCAGCATTTAGTGTAATCCTAATATATTTGCACTGATCATGCTCTGTATAGATGTAGGCCAACTTTTTCCCTATTTTATCCCCCCCTTCTATTTATAAGAAATTAAAAATTAATGTAGAGGAACTGTTTACATCTGTGAAGCAAGCAGAATTTAATCTTTATCTTCTGATCCTATATTCACATATCTCAGAGAACATGATACATCTAGCAGCCTCTTTATAGCTTGCTTGAATCATACCTTTCTAGGTGAAATTCTCTTCCAAAGCTTAATTTCTTCAGCTATGAAATGATGCCAGATTTTGACCATTTCCTCTGTCAATATTTGTGCTATTAAAAGCCTGCAAGACTCATTCAGGATAGAAGACCTTGACTAGATTAAGTTAGTCTTGCATAACTTTCTACAGACCAGATTTTCATATAGTGTCCTTTGACAGTTTGGGGGTGAGGGGGGGAATAGATAAAACCTGCGATCCTCAACCTGTCAGGTATGTACAGTATATAAGATCAGTAGTGTAGAAGCTGAGCTAGCATTTTGTCTGTGAAATTATCTCTGAGTAATTATCCTTGGGAAAAGGTTTTTTTTCTGAGTCATGTATTCTTTTTCTTTGGACAAAAATATAACATATATATAAAAATATACATGCCTGTATATATATATAGGGTTTGAAGATAACTCCTTGAGCAGAATTGTGTTACTGTAGAATGGACTCACATACAGATGGCTACTTACAAGAAAAACAGAAAGGTGCTAAATCTGTTTTCTTTGCTATGAGACAATTTGGGGAATTATCAGGGAGAGCAGCAAATATTTTCCAGTAGGTAGTAAGAGTCATAAGGCCCAACGTAATTCATTTGACATATTACAGATACAGAAATAGTCTCTGCTGGTAATTCAGCCTTCTTCAGCTAGCTAAGAAACTGTCCTTCTCGTTGCATTTACTTCTGCACCTCACATCCAGATAATGAGATAGGATGTGCCTTGTATCAGCTGGAGGAAGTCAGCAACTAATATACCATTCCACAGCTAGATTTCTGATGTTTTCTAGAGCTGAGGTAATTTACAGGGCCAATAAAGCAATATGTTCCACACTAGACAAAAGGAACATAAGCTGTACAACATGCATTTGGCATGAAGTGTCGTTGCTATTGTTCACTGGGAAGTGATCAGTGACTCCAGTTAGCTCTATGCCAGGCCACCTGGTCTTTCTCCAAACAGGAGTAATTTAGGAAAATGTGGTTATTTTAAGCAAATCCACTTGCAGACTATTTTTGATTCTTAAGTTTAAGGATGTATATCAGTATCCTCCAGGAACAGTGGGATCATTAAAATCCAAAAGGTGGGAAAATCCACAGAGATTGGGAGAGCACTGAGGGGTAACATTTCCAGAAGAAACAAAAACTTAGTGGCAATAATTAATGGGCAGAAGGAGGACAAAAATATGATATATATATATATATTCAATAGAGGATAGGTGAGAGAGAAGAACCAGCAGCAGGAGAAAATTAAGAACATTGGGAAAATTAATAGCAAAACTTTCACTCTGTGAAAACAATTTGTTCACACACAATACTTAACAGTGTTAGTGAAAGGGTGTTATGCCATGGTAAATGACCTGGGCAATAACAACTGCAAAAATAGTTCTAGGTTATGGTTAATACTAGAAAAATATAATAATTCTTACCCATTATCTGTCCTGTCTTTTATGGGTACTTAATCCTTTTAGGCAAAGACTGAGGTGGATTGAATGGGGCAATGGATTTTTAATCTTGCCAGAACCTCTATTTGGGAAGAGTCCAAGAGATATTATTTCTCCTATTTTACTGACCCACAGTGTCTCCACTATTTCACCCTTGAAAAATCATAACCAATCAGATCTGTGGATAAGGACCATTTAAGGATACCTCTTTCCCTTTGAAATTTGTTTTGCTGTATGGAGTGCAAATGATAAAAGGACAGATGGCATTCTGATTGCAACAGATGGAACATCTCTTCTGTGAATGTCATTGTTGCCCAGGTGAAGTGAAATCCCAGCTGTATTAATGCAGTTCTTTCAGGTGGCAGTGCACTGCATCACTGATAAACCTGAGAACTGAAAAAAATAGATGCAAATTTAGTTGCATGATTTATCCAGGTGGATGACTAACAGTCAAGGGACTTCACTTCAGCACCTGTCTTTGGCCCAAACTTTTTAGTTTTATCTTCCCCGTGCCTCAGTTTTCTTAAACAATCAGAAAATAAAATTACTTCTGTGTAAAACAATTTATTTTAATATCTTGAATTCTTCAGGTAGAAAACAGAGTAACCATGAGTTACTCAGAATACTAAGATAAAAAACATCATAGGAATTAAATAATTAGAGAGTTAATAGCAAGGAATTGCTATTCAGAGAACCTGATTATGTGAACTGATTATTTAAACCTAATTATTTACTGCTTTATTCCCCCCTATGCTTTTCTTAAGCTAAGTAGGAACACACAGCAGTGCTTCATTTTTTTTTCTCCTTCCCAAGATAGCCTTCATTCAAAGAGAAATTTAACTACCCCTAGGCCTTCATTAAAATATCCTAGGTTCTCCACTTCTATTGTAGGTTGCCCATAATACTTGTGTTGGAAGGACCTTCTTAGTTGAATAAAGATTTGGTTTTTAATATAAAATGTCTCTTACCCTCCTCATAACTGACTACACTTTTGGTTTTGGTTTTCCTAGCCAGCTTTCCTACCTAGAAGCTATACTCTAATGAATGCTTTCTTGTCATGTCTTTCACTAGTCTGAAATGGCCACAGTACCATGAAAGCTAGAGGTGAAGGAAGCATAACATCTAATAGTCCACTCATTGCAAAAGGAAGCCCTAGCTCATTTTATATCTTGTTCAAAATTCAACTGGCTAATAATCAGGTATTGCAGTATAGAAAGCAATTTCAACTAGAAATACTGTGCAGTTTCTCAAGTAAATGATAGCACTTTAATGGTAAACAAAGTTAGAGGATTCTATACTAACTCTATAGACTATACTAGCAATTACCATATAGAGCTTTTAGTAAACTCACCAAGTCAAGCAGCTTGAATGCAAATATCACAAACAGACAATAGTATCTTCTCATTACAAGTAAGACCTAAATACTCCCGGTGTGGCATGACAAACCTTTTATACCTTCATGGTGCAGCCTCATTGGCTCTTTTGCCTCTGTTCTTCAGGTGTAACCGTTGACAGGGAATGCTTAAAGGGGCCCTGTGTCTTCAGTACAGGGATAAAATACCTCATTCAAAATTACGTTGATTTTCCCCATTATTGATTACATCTGGTTTGAAGAGTTTTGAAAGTCTTAACCCATGACGTGAGCCTCAGAGAATATATTTGGTTATGGCTGCATTGTCTAGCAAGGTTGAAAATTATTATTGCTTGAACCACTACCTTCAAGAGTATTGTAGTTCTCTTGGCAGTCCCAGCTCATTATTAGCTTAAGTCTCCAGGTCACTTAGAAAAATCCTAGCTTGAATTTAGATATCCTCCAAGAGGTCAAAAGAAGGATTCTTAAACATAAGGTAAGAAAGATTAGGACTTCTTGATGCATTTTGTAGAAATGCCAAGAAGCAAACAAAGGAATGAAACTATCCAAGCATTATCAAATATTTTCAGCTGATCTCAGAAATGATTAATGGGGTGAAGGGTTCTAAGTCAAATTCTGTTTAAACTGCAGGGATATTATTTATCTAGCATCCTCTAGCAAGTTATATTTATGAGTTTATTCTCTTTGTACAAGAGTTGCACCTTTTCTAAATGTACATCCAGTCTTTTAAAGAATTCAGTTAGAGGATGTTCTAGAACCACCTTGTTATAGTCCAAATGGATGGAATTTTCAGGAAAACTTCAATGAGAAACCATCAATAAGACTTATGCTGATAGATCACCTTATATGGTTGCTTCTAAAAAATACTTAGATTTTTCTTAAAGCCTAATTTTTTACAAGCATGAGCCAGACAGAATTTTGTATTGATTTTGGAGACTTGATGAGAGCTCAGTAGTACAAAAATGTGAACATATTTTCCAAGTTTTTTTCAATCTTTAAATGCAGGTTTAGGAGACTAACTTCAGCTACTATTAAAAAATATATATACGTGCTTATACCTAGGCATGTATTTCTAAGCATAGACATCCGTGCAAAGTACCTGCTTGTGTAAGACAATATGCAAGTAGGCTTCTTATGTATCTTGCAGATACCATGGAAGTTTCTTTCCTGGTATTTCCTGTAGATCTTGATCTATAACTTCTTTCCTAAAATTGCTATTAACCATCTCCTCCAAAAATATAACAATAACATGCATTCAGAATTTGTAAAGATATTAAATGGGAACACATTCCTTAAATCTGAGTTGCTCAAATGTAATTGCTTAAGACTGAAATTGCTGAATGTTGGTGAATAAACTGATGAAAAAAATCTTGAGCAAGTAAACAAAAGTCAGCAGTCTGTCATAAAGGAAAGAAAACTTCACAAACATTATCCAATTAAGTAACTGTTGTAATAACACTAATTAATGAACACTCTATAGACACGTTCAGTATCATTTGAATTATTTATTTTTTTTAAGTGGACAATTTAAATGTTGATGTCATTAACCATTTTCTTTTAAATTTCTTAGAGCCCTTGGCTGAAATTTCTTGCACTAATCATAGTACATAGGGGGAACAAAAGTAGAAGGTTATTTTCCAGTGTGCATGTGTGTCTGTGTGTCTGTGTACGTATGTGCTTTACAGTTATCAAACATATATTTACACACCAACTTTACACTGAAGTCTTTAAGAAGTCTTTTCTATGGCAGGGGAAAGAATCAACTGACCAAAGACTTAGGTCTATATGATCCATTTGAGATTTTCCAGTATAGTCCCACAGAGCTTCTTATGCATTCAAACTTTTGCCGGAATGTTACTTCATCCAGTAGTGTTTCTTTATGAGATGAAACCTGGAGCTGAGGAATGCATCTCTTCAGTTTCCTTAACTTCACTAAACTGTAAATAATTTAAATTATTAAATTGAAATATCAAGACATTTAGTTATTGTTCATATCGCTCATCTTTAACCTTCTAATAATACATCACATTTTTAAAATAATTAGAAAAACAACAAAAAAAAGACTTTGGAGGCTATATACTACACAATCTCCATGGCTCCTGCTTCTTGGGAAATCTGTTACAATATTACAATTCCCAGAATGTATTTGGAGCAGTGGAACAGAATTGTCTGTTGGCAACTTTCACATTCAGCAATCCAGACACTACAACAATAATTTAAAAAATTGCCTTGTGATTTATTTTTTTTATCTGTATTAAAAAAGGAACACTAACCTACTTCTTAAATGTAGTTTGTTTTTTGTGAAACACCACAAGATTTGGCAAAAAAAAGATGTAAAAGAAGACTGTTTTGATGTATAAAACTCCTTATCAGTAGAAGAAACACTGACCTTAATTTGGCCTATTCATAGATTCATTTCATGTAGTTTTGCTGCATATTTGAAGCCTTAAAGACCAGAAAGAGCTGCTAGTCAGTTTGGAAATCACAGAACAGTTGTGCACCAACAATTCCTTTAACAGGCAAGGTGTCCATGATAAACAGTAAAGTAAAGCAGAAGTGTGTACATATTATATGCTGTGAGCCATGTGCATACATGATGTATGTGTATATACTGTTTGGCTGTGTGTACCAATATTGTGGGTGCATGCCCATTCTCTACAAATTTAAGTAGTATTTTGCTTAAACTCTCCTGTTCTGTAGCTTCTGGTTTGAACTAGCTTTTCTCCCCAACACAACCATTCTGCTCCACACCCTACAAACGAGTTCATCTGTCACTCACCAGCTTTATATCTTCATGTCAGTAAAATTTTAGGAAAATTGGATGAAGAATTATTTCTTACATAGAACATGATAACACACTTATACTGTAGGAAATGGAATGAAACAAATGGAATAAAAGTGCAGTGAGTGTGGTGAAAACGTCTCCACAGAGTTATGCCTCAATCTCCTTTTTTTTGTTTTGTTTGGGGTTTTTGAGTTGTTGGGTTCTTTTTTCACTGGGGGGTGTGTGTGTGTTTTTTGGAGAGGAGGCTTTCACTCTCCAGAACATGTATTTGTGGAAAATGATATAGCAGGTTAAGGGGGCATAAGACGAACTGTGTACATACATCAGATTTCCCCGTTTCTCTCCTTGGGCTACTAAGCATTGCCCCATTTTCTTCCACTATCAGTGGAAGTGGTTAGCTCCTTCTTTATCACTTCAGGAAAACAGATTAAGCCCAAGGATTCTTAGCAGAGGCCAATATATTTGAGATTGTTCTGAATGATGACATCTGTCACTGCATCAAAGACAAATTGGATGTTACTGGTATCAGTGGCGCAGGTGAAGTGTGAGTAGATCTCCTTGGTCTCCTTGTTGCGATTCAAGTCCTCAAACTGGCGTTGGATGTAGACTGCTGCCTCCTCATAAGTGTTTTGGCCTTTGTATTCAGGAAAGCAGACTGTTAAGGGGATGCGTCGGATTTTTTCTGCCAGCAGATCTTTCTTATTCAAAAAAAGGATGAGGGAAGTGTTGATAAACCAATTGTTGTTGCAGATGGAATCAAAAAGACGCAAACTTTCTGCCATTCGACTCTGTAGGGGAGGAAACAACAGTGTCAACAATAGCATTTCAGCATAACTGTGAAAAGCACACAAAATACATTATTATGTCTATCACTGAGCAAAATGTGCTTTTAGAAACAACTTTTTTTTTTTAATTTTGTGACTGTCTGTTTTACCTGACCATGAAATTTCAGAGATGTTAATTTACTTATTTTGATACATTTCACCACAGACTACCTCTTCCTTTATTTTTTAAAATATTTTGCAACTATGGAGGAAAGTCTAAAACTGAAAATTTAGAAACAATAGGTATAACTTGGGAAAACATTGTTCTGTTCAAACTTAGGTTAGCACTATAAACAAATTCTTTAAATAAAAGGTATGAATACTTTCTAAGGATTTCACACTACAGAAACATTCTGCTGTTAACTTTTTTTTTAAAAAGACAGAACTACTACAGCACAATTGTAACATTGCATCATTAGATGTGTAGTTTAGCACACCATACATACTCAGAATTTTTTCCTTGCCTTACTTCTCCCCATTGTATAATGGTAAGCTTGGAAGAATACACAAGAACCACATTCTACTATGGTGGGACAACTGGTATATTTATAGGTGAAAGCTGAGTTTAGCCAGACATGGTTTAACATCTTTCTGTTGCTACCCTGAGTAGGTAAGCTCCATTTATGAACAATTTAGGATGACCACAATTACATATTTGGAAATAACAATCCAATGCTGCTATAAACTGAAAGCAGAAGGATCCGTTAGAAGAAATTAACGAGCATCTTGAATTCTCATGTGTTGCTGCTGCAACACACTCATGATACAGCTGGAGCTGTCCATGGTACCGAGTGCTCCCGGAAGGCTGAGTTCGTTGCTCGGTTTACACCTATAAATAGGCGTAAACCAATGTAATCTTTTGCATAGAAAATATTCTAGACGACTAAAATAAATATCACTCAGGTATTGTCAAAAAGAGATACAAAAAATATCTTAATCAGGCATTTTTGCTAAGGTAAATGTTTTCCAGCATGTAGCAACTTAAGTCTTTATTTCTGTTAGGTTTCATTGGCACATCAGCATTATCATTATCTGACTAACTTTAGTCACGTATTTGTCTAACATGAAAATTTTTTGAGGTACACAGTCTTATTTTCTACTTAAAGGAAAACATCTCTTTTAACCAAGTCGTGCTATTCATATTTGGAGAACGTTGATAAGCACAGCATTTTACAATTAAGAAACAAGTTTTCATTCCAATCTTTTCAATACCCAGCAATAATTTTTATTAATGAAACTATAATTCTTGAATAAGCAGACCTTTATTCTGTCCCAGTCCAGGTGTGTTCATGTACTGCTGAAAGTAGGAAAAGGATATATGACTGAAAATTTGGAATCAGATTTTTCTGTATAGCAAATGTATTAGGAAAAAAGTGCAGAGACAAATATTCACAAAACAAGGTACATTTAAAAAAATGGAAATTATATAGATTCTCAAGATTTCATAGGCTTTGAGACAGTGGTAATGTAGGCTGAAAACTGGAATTCTTGCAGTGATGTCTATTTAATTTCTTTAATATTTTTAATTTTAACTAGACGAGTCTTTTAGCTGTGTGCTGGATATTCTCTTCTTGAAAATTAACATCAACTAATTTTTCAGCTTGGTGATAATGCTTTTTTGACCTCTGTGGACCACTTTGATATCACATTCCAAAGCCTGAGTTACACTTTTTCATCATTGCCAGATAATCCTCTTCAGATACCCAAAAAAAATTTTTGCAATTTTTGAGCATCTTTAAAATCTCAGAATACTATAAGGCATATCTCCTTCTTGTAGACCTGATCCAATGCAAAGCTCTCAAAGTCATTTCAAGTAGGTAAACCAATGTGATGTTAATCACAGCATGAAATTCAGTATTCTTACTCACGTGTCCAGACAAATTGATTTTGTACGGGAAACATTTCTGTAAAGCTTTTAGCTTTCAGCCAGATGACAAGCCTACAGTTAATATTTAACCTACAGCTAAAATATTAGCTATTGTTCCTTTTCACTTTTTTTTTTTTGTTTAGGCTTTACACTGCTGAAAACATTGTTGTGAGGAATCATGGTTTATTCCTGTTTTATCTTCAACAGTCCTTCCCACTGTTTTGAGATAACACCAAGATTTATTGCACCCTGGTCACAAGGTGCAAAGAATCCTTGCACAGTCAGCTATATAACGTCTGCTTGCTGATAAACCATGGAGAAAATACGAAGAAAGCTTTCCATGTATAGCAATATAGAGGATAATCTTCCTTAAAAACAATAAACAAGCGAAATATCTATGTAAATTTGTCCCTTGTTAAGTTTCCATAAAGAAATGCATCTATTCAGATGATTATTCTTTAAACTGATCTCTACAAAAGCTGTACAAAAACTGTTCAGATCACTGTTTCATGTATTTGTGGAGTCTGTTTTTTTTAACTCAATGCCTCTTTCATCATTTTTTTCCCTTCAGACAAAGTGAATTTGCAATACTGTCCTGCTAAATTAAGAAAATAAATCCTGTTCTTGTTTAGAGTATCTCTTACTTTCAGTATTCTCTGATCATGAGATTGCATAAGGTTTAATATAATTTCTTCATCTTAGTCCATATAGCAAATTTAATTAAGATTAAGCATGATTGATCAGCATAGGGCACAATGGAAAGGAGGGTATTGTGAATGACGGTCATCACTATTAATGATATATCAGGATACAATTCCAGTTCCTCTCAATCTGTTGTCTTAGGTCTCACTTTGTATCATAGTGACATAGTGGACGGTTTCATAATACGTACAGATCATTAATTTAGTGACTTCAGAGGAGACATTGGAGGAAGAGCAACTTTGTGTTTGTTAACTTTTTATATAGTGGCATGCCTTGCCATCTGATAGAAGAGCTGCCAATTTGATATTTTTTATTTAAATAAGAGAAAAATAATACTGAAAACTGTCTGTTAAACTGTTGGAGGTTACTACTACCTTTTCACAGAACCTCTCCATTTCCACCTGTTGACTCATCTTTCAACAAACAAAACCACATTAATCAAAAGTTACTAATTAGTAGGCACTGATCAAGATTATTTTCTTCAAGAATATGTTTTGTCTGATTCCTTGGAGCACAGAAGCAGTCTTAAGTGTTTTTCACATAAGACCGTTCAATTGATGACTGACAGACACATTTCAACCCATAGGATGTTTTGGGGTGGCCAGTTTTAAAACCTTTATCATGCATTTTCCTGTGTCCTGTTATATATGCCCAGATCCTGACACTAGCTCTGGACGCTGCTGTTAGACCTATCCAATTCCACAGTGACGCAACTTGTTTTCAGAAATACCTCTTGTAACAAAAAACCAAAAGGAAAGTTCATCTGACTTCTTGCATTTATACCTGATATAAAATACTAGCATTCTTCCCAAGTGAAAAAAAAAAAGATTTCCTTTTTGATGGACTTGGTATTCTTTTGTCATATGTATACAAGGAACACAAATTTTGCAAAAGTTCACAATAGCTATATATTTTATCATTCTGTATAAACATATTGTGTCAGATATATTGGTCAAGCACATTTAGAGAATCCACATTTTCTTTTTTATAATTTAGTAACAGAAGGCAGTGAAAATAAGGCATCGGAGATGATACACAGAATTCTTTGTGGAATTACAATGTGTATCAAGTAATATATTCCTTCTACTAAACACTTGTGTCATAGCACACAGTGGCAGTGTTCTCACAGTACCAACAGGTACAGTACTTTGGATGTGATACCACTATGACACTTCATTAATTTCTAACATTCCCACCTATTCTTCTGCATAATTGACTCCTTTGATTTCTTCTAATGTTAACCTGTAATGAATTTACTGTTTTGAACAGTATTAGCTGCATTTCCCATATAGATTTTTCTGCAAGTGTTGCACTCCTTTGTATATGCAATATCTTAGGTTTCTAAAAACCTTATGTGAACATCATCAGTCACATCAGTGGTCCAGAGTAAGTGAACAGAAGGGATTTGTGATATGAAAAAAGAGTATATTTTGTTTAAAAGATTATTTGCAAATATGTATGTGTTCCATTTGTCTGACTTGTGTTCAGATGGGATGAAAATAATCTAGAGTCTAGGTATTTTTGTTGTTGTTTGACTGTGAAGTATTCTAGCCAGTTTTCCTGTTTGGAAAGTGGAGGTGAGAGGATGATTTTGGCTTTTAATAGAAGTAACAGTATTTTGGGCCTAATTATCCTGAAATTTGTATCAGTTGTGTCTAGTGCATCTCCCTTGACTTCACTAGAGTCACTTCATATTTCGACTAATGAGATGAAGAGAGAAGAATCATTCACTGTTTATTACCTGAAAAGTAATATGAAAATACAATTTATTTAAAATTTATTTTTTATTTGGTTTTATTTGAGAATTAAAATATATTTTACTGTTATTACTTCAAAGGAAATCTGCAACAGTATTGATCATTATTGTTATACTAAAACAATATCCTGAAAAAATTACCTCTTAAAAATGCATAGTTGCTGAAATAAGATACGTCTGTTTTACCTAAGCTTTTCAAATTACCTTTTTTACTTTCCTCATTTTATTTGTGTTACTACTCTTTTTCATTTGCTATGGGTTGACTTGGTCAGAATTGCATCCTCTGTTCTTGGAGTTCCATGAAGGGATTGATTTAGTTATTTTAGTGATTAAGTCTATGTTTACAGATTAAATCCACGGACCCTTGGCAGTTTCTGGTCATTTCAAAAGCCCCAGGAGCACTGGGGCACACCATGATGGCTGGCACTGCCACAGCAGTAGTATGTAGCCATGTTGAAAACTAACTCACAAGCCTCTTAAGGCACACTGAAATATAAGCAAAATTATATAGTCCCTATATTTGGGGTTTTTTGTTTACTTCTTCCTTTGTAAAGGTGGGGTCATCTGACTTTTGAGCCTACTTTATATACAGACAGGTTTATAGGTGTAAAAATGTGGCTTTAAAAATCTGTTTGAGGGTTTATTTTTTATTTTCACAATGCAGATCCTGGCACAACAGATAATCCCCTAAGAACATCATAGGTCTGTTTCCAAATAATCACTCTCTTCTTTCTTTCCTTGAATTTGTAGCTGATAATAAAACCATGCAAGAAATTTTTAGCTCAGTTGAAATGCTTTTGCTAATTGTCTGGAAAAAAGTGTTTTAGAGCTAATACAGGTTTTTGGCCAACTCTCAGAACATTCACGCCAACAGGATATTGCATTTTAAGAGGTTTGTGTTGATTACTGTATTTTGTAGTGAATCGTAATACTGTCCCTCTACTACGAAATCTTCAGTTGTATTCTATAGTTTAAGGACAAAATCAGAGAGGTAAAACCATTCCATAAATTGTGAAATGTAACGAACACGTACAAGAGGACTGGCAGTTTTAAATGAATGTAAACTTGGTGATCTCTTCCACGATGTAAAGAAAGAATTAGTAAACTGTTGTAGCAGACACCTAAGAAATTTCTTCTTCAATGTAACATCATTATTATAATACTGGTGGGTATTTGAAAGTCTTAAAAACCTTAACTAAACTAAATGGAATTTCTTTTAGTTAAAATGCAAAGTTAATCAGGAATCATTTCCAACAAAGATGCAGGCTATATTACACCATTGCGAGACTATGGTTGCATGGTATAAATGCATGATATACTTTGGGAAATGAACCCCAAAATTCATTTCATAATTTAACTATCATAGTAAAAGTAGGAAAATGTATCACTCGACAATGAGGAAATGTATCAGAAAGGAAAAACCAAGTCTTCAAATAACAGTAAGATGTCATCCATATAACTGTGAAAACTTAAGGGAAAGAGAAACAGGCAGCACCACTTCCATATGAAGAACAGAAAACTAATTGAAGCTATTCTGAAAAATTTTTTTACCTGTTAACGTGGAGACATGAAACACATAGTGTTCAATCTCACTTTCTGAATTAATTTAAATGACAAACAAGTAAATCCAAACCTAAGAGAAAACCATATGCATAGCAAGACAAGACTTTTATAAATTTTAAGTGGTGGCTTATGATTTGTGCAGTGTGTCAGTCACATTTGAAACAGCAATGCATGACATGGCTTTCAGTTTTTTATAGCCAGATGACATCTTGATATATCTGAAAATCTTAAATAAGAAGTGGTATGTCCACAGTTCTAAGATGAAAGCTGATGCTGAAACTGAGCCTAGAGATACATGATGTTTCCACTCATATGCTCCTATCTTAACACAACAGGCTCATTTCTGGTTGAGTCAATATTGTAAAACTACTTTACTTCTATATAATAGGAGAAGTGAACTTAAGAGGGTAATGGATTATTATAATAAAAAAATAGAATAAATTATTGTACAACTGCCAAAGGAGTTATAAACATTTTCTATTAATGTGGAGGAAAAATAAAGGTAGGAAAAGGCATTCTTCTTCTCTGCAGTGTCTTTTCCAGTTCATGAATCCTGAGTGGGGTAGCTAGCCAGGTGGTTAGAAAAAAATGTGCTGCTGTAATTTCATAATTATACACAAGCTGGAGTATAAGCAAGATAATGCCAGTGCCTTATCCAGATGGCCTTGTTGGGGGCTAATTGCAAATTCTTCTCTAAGCATGAGAACAAGGAATTGTTTGCTTAAGGGAAAGAACATGCTAAGGAACAGATGGCTGCTTCTGTTCTTCCAATAATTTGCAAACATACAAACATCCCTGGTCATCCTCTGGAACAGTAGAGGTGTGCTTAGCAGCAAAGAGTTCCAGAACAACTAAGACTTCAAAAATGAAGACCCTGTTATCAAGATTGCAAGTAATTCGAAAAATCACTCGGTAAATGGAGCCAAATTGGAATGTAGTATCTCCTCACAGCTTTCACATTAAAGCTTTCTGGTCGCAGTTGGGAGAGCTTTGAACTTAAAAATGAAAAATTATAGAGAGAGACCATCACAAATAAGGAAATTAATGGCCATTTGTACTAAATACGTAAGAACTTTATCTTTCAATCTTTATTTCTCTTTCATCATTATTTTAAAACTGGTAGGCATTTAGGGATTGTGAAAATCTCAACTAAACTAAATAAAATGTATCTTGTGTAAACCATAAACAATGATGATTAAAATTGGTGCAGGAATGATAATGTTTTCTTTCCAGAAAAGCTGGAAAATCTTTAAATGTCAGTAAATCTTGGAAGAACCAGTGGAAGCTGTTGCTATTTTCCTGTTGAGGCTTTTCCTTGCAATAATGGCTGGCATTTAGCATATGCTGGTAGCTATGAGCTTTTTCACAAAATGGCACAAATCTTTTCTTTCTTTTTCAAATGTGTTGTTTAGAGATCCACAACTTAAGACCTTCTAAAGAAAGCAGGTGAAGCTAAAGTATTTGAAGAAGGGGTGGTGCGGTGAAAAGGGGATTAAATCTGTTGGATGTAAACATTGTTTTTTCCTTAAGATTACTATACAAAAAAAAATGAATCTGTTCTGAAATAATGACAGTCTACAAAATAAATTGAGGGAAATACCATTGCCCAAGACAGTTGTAGTCAAAGCAATTCAGGAATTCAAACTATGTTTGAATAACTGTATAATGGAAGGCAGAGGGAAAGCAGAAGAATTTTGCAGAAAAAATACAGATGATGCAGAAAGCAAGAGATAGCCTGGATAAATATAAAGAGATACTTTTTTCTTGTAAAAAATCCTATATTGAGTGCTAGTTGAAAGGTCCTTCCTATCTAGCAGTTAGTCCTTTCTGTTTGAATGCTGGATGAGAGAGACTGGATTTAAAAAGAAAAAGACTATTGTATGAGTCATCTTTTGTTCAAAGAAAGAAGACTCCTACAAGAATGCATAGGATCAGGTGGCTGCGGGTCTAGACAGGGAAAGATGATGATAATTTCATGAGTTACAAAACATAATTGCTTTCATCTAAAAATCAAAAAGAAGAAACTAACTATCTGTTGGAGAGAAGTAAACAGACTTAATCCAGTTCACTCGCTATCTCTCTCAAATAAATTAAGAACCTCACTGAGGTAGGATTAAACTGGGATAAAACACTTTACCTGTGTTGTCCTGTATATACCTGTTTCGAGCCTTGGCATCTCCCTGAAGGGACAAGGAACCAGCAGGGGTTTGACTAGACAGAATTGTTTTACCTTTCCAAACCCTTTCTTTCCAATCCTAGGATCCCAAAGCTTTCCTATAAAATGTTGGGAATTCTAAAATGTCAAAATTAGAAAAGGTGACACAGAAGGGTAAATCCCATTCTGAATTCATTAAGAAGTGTTCTTAAGTCACTTAGCAGCTTAACTTATTTCACAAGCAGACAAACTTATTATCCCATCACCAAAGTAATATGTTACATTAGTCTAAAATCACTGCAGGAATTCCTGACCAATTACCTGGTAAACAAAACAGGAAGGAGGTCAGGCTAACTAGAAGCAGCTATATCAATATAGAACCTATCCTCTGGGTAGATACATGCACATGCTGTCTATTTCTGTCCTTCCTACCAAAATTCCTTTCAGTGTCCTGCATATTTAAGAGGAATGTGAAGGGCAGAAAGGTGGAAAACTAACATAGCATGTTAGGTATATACTTTATGCCACACCAATAAAGGGAAATTGAAAGGGATGATAAAAGAAGGCTTTATATTAGAGGAACCTTGAGTCTACTATGAAATGAGCATACAGAAGGCTGAGAAACATGGATGTTATGAAGTGGAGCCCTGAAGAAATCTTGTGTAATTTTGGATGGGAAGATACGCATTTATATGGTGAGGGGGGGGGGGGAAATGTATTAAGCATGAAACAAGCTTACTCCCAGTTTTTTAAACAGATTCATCCTCAAATCAGGAGGAAAAATTATACTAGCAAACAAAATTTGTAAACTAGCAAATTAATTCCTCACTATTTTAAAGATAATGTCATGTAATTGATTATGCTTTCAGTTTGTATGTGACAATGTAGCGCAGGTAGAGGAGGCAGCAGTCAATATTTGATACCTCTTTTTCAGAGAAGAATGGGAAAATAAACCTGACAAAGTATATTGTCTTCCTTGATGATTTCCTATGGAGTATTACTACTGTCTTTACAGAAAATTCTGCAGATGATAACTGAATTTGGCAATGTGAATGAGAATTACATGGGGACCTTTAGTCTTGGCTATTGTATAGGATGACAATGAAAACATCATTAATATTTTATCACATATGATCCCTGTGACTGGAAAAGAATTGTGGTGTTACTAAGGCTTACTGTGGACTAGACTAGACAAAGCAGATTTAACTGGGGGTATTACTTTAAGAGAGTCCTGAATGTTTGTCTTTGAAAATTGATCCCTGCAACCTTTTAGGTGTGCACGAAACAGAAAGTCATGTCTCTAGGAGTACATGACAAGTTAAGCATTGTTGTGTAGTAGTTACATAAGATCGGAAGANCTGGGGGTATTACTTTAAGAGAGTCCTGAATGTTTGTCTTTGAAAATTGATCCCTGCAACCTTTTAGGTGTGCACGAAACAGAAAGTCATGTCTCTAGTACATGACAAGTTAAGCATTGTTGTGTAGTAGTTACATATGGGTGCCAATGACAGACTGGGGTAAACCAACCTTTAATACTATATATCAAAACTGGTTTATATTCCTAGATCAGGAACAATACAGATTTTTGTAATCCTAGTAAGTACAGTCTGATACCAAGCTATGATTATACTAAGGAGAATGCCTGAGCTGAGAAAGAAGTTTGATTAAATTTCCTGACAGGAGGGTTAGATCTTGGGCCAGGAGATTTCCAAGCAAAGGAACAGGACAACAGGTGCTTCTGCTAGGACTTATAAACTAAAGGAACCTAAAAAAAAGATACATAGAAAACTTTTGGAAGAGCAGGGGAAAAGGTTACTGAGTTCATGGATCAGAAAGAGTGGAGCACTTCATGATTTAACAGAAACGCTAGAAGATGCGGATACTACAGTATGTCTGGCCAAGGTATTAAAGGCTGTTCCACAACATGGAATTGGGCAGAATAAAAGTGGAGAAATACGTGTAGATTGAGTTATTGCTTGTGACTAACTATACATATCTTCTAAGCAAGCTGAACTACAGGAAAATTATATTTAGAAGTTGTAAAATGTGCATGTGATAGGTGCTATATTTATCACTTCTCATAAGAGAATTACAAGTCCAGAGGAAAGTTCTAGAAAAAGGTATGTTCAGGAGAATAGAAATATGGGGCAGTCAATATTGGTCCTGTGCCCGATAGAACAGCAACACAAGTCAGTATTTATAGGAAGGAGTAATAAGGATAGACTAGCAAAATAAATGCTACTGCAGCTGACACAGGCCAAAAGAAACTTAAAGTCACAATGGGCCAACATATTAAAACCTACACATTAGATAGTGTCCAGCCGGGGCACTGCTGCCAGGGCTGTAGTAAAAGTACACAAGATAAATATTATAATGGAATATACCTCTTTTCACAGGCCTCCATTTAATCATTAAAGTGTGTGGGTAACTTGTTTTTTCTCCTTAAAGGAAAGCTTGCTATGTTTCACTTGCTCAGCAAACAACTGTTAACGCTCTCCTTTTACCACCTCAAAGGTCAACAAAGCTTTATGCTACATAAGCCTCTTGATATAAGAGTTACGAGAGCTTGCACTGTGCTTCTCTGTGTGTTATTTTGGGGGGCAAGCAGTTTTAAGAGGGCAAACGTGATGTAAAAGGAATATAAGAATAAATCTTCAGTGTCTTTGACAGTGCCAGAAAATTAGGATTTCATGAGTACAAATTAAGATAGTTCTTAACTTAGTTCTAAGAAGCAAATTAGCAGCATATAATACCTATGCTTGCTTTGGGGGGAGTGGGGTTTCTTTAAGCATTATACAGTATTCCAAGTAAACTGCTTATTTCTGGAGTTTAGGAAAAAAAATCTAGTTTAAAAACATTCACTTGTTAAAATCATTGATTCAAAATCTCACAGTTCTTCAAAATATATCCAAGGTAGCATGAACATCCATACTTTAATTGTAAATATCTGGATGTTTTATCCTTAGATTGAGTTATATATCTGGTAATAGAGGCCAGCTTTTTTATTCCTGGTAATATATTTCAATTGATTTCAATGCTTACTCATTGTTTTCAAGTGGGGTGTGTTTTTTGTTTTATTTTTCTTTCAGGCCTTTAGAATATTTGCTTAGCTCAAAGGCACAAGCAGCATTTCAAAATATTCAACAAAGCTGAAATGTTGCATAGTTTTACACATAAAGTGGTCCAGGACTTTAACTGTCCTCATTTGAGACCTTTAAGCTTAATGTCAGCCTTCTGTGTCTAGGCAATAAGTAACTTAACACTGCATTGACCTACAAGGAGAGGCTGAGGGAACTGGGCTTGTTTGGGCTGGCAAAGAGGAGGCTAAAGCATGACCTAATAACAGCCTACGATTACTTGAAGCATAGTTAACAAAGATGATGACAGTAAACTCTTCCCAGCAGTATCAGATGAAAGACTAAGTGGCAATGAACACTAATTGCAGCTTGGGAGGTTCAGACTGATGTCAGGAAAAAAATTTCACTAGCACAGCACTGGAACAATTTGCCTTGAAATTTTGTGAAATCTCCATCCATAGAGGTTTTCCTCACTCAACTAGATAAAGTCATAGCTGGCCTGATTTACTGTTGGCAATAGTCCAGCTTCAGCTGGGAAGATAGGATAAGTGACCTTCAGAGATCACATCCAGCCTATGTTTCTATAATTCCATGAATTGTAAAAACATATTTATAGTTGAATCCATAAAGGAGAGGTCAATTTTATGCATGCAGTTCTGAGCAGATAAACTTTTCATCCCGAAGAGGTGAATTCAAGCATAAGGGCTATCTCTTTTGATGGAAAGAGTTATACTACACTGTCACTATCCGGTTGGTAAGGCAGGATGAAATGGACATGGAGAATGGAGTTGTGGCCTTTGTGGATTACCCATTTTTTATTGTTTTCTGTTCTTTCAAGCTCTCTGGACCTTAGAGTAGCCCCTAAGCTATTAAAATACTGCAGAAATCTGCATGAGAACTACATGAGAATATGCAAGTAAAAAGAAAAGTGTTTATCCACTGTTGCAGACTATTGACTAACCTACCTTTTGTACAGTTTACGCATAACCCAAGCTCTAGCTGATAGATTATATGTAAAGAAACAATGCTTTTCATTGCACCTTCTTTGAAGTGTGCATTTTTCTAATACATCAGAGGTGTGGGGAAGGGTGTCACCACGGTGAATATTGGTTTCTGTCACACAGACAATTGTTTGCCTTAATTGAAGTGAAACAATATATTGCAAACATAAGAGAAAATTATTTTTTTAATTGAAAGAACTCCATTACTTTTTGCCAGTAGTATGCCACTAGAATGCACTAGGAAGGCTTAATAATTTTGTGTAACAGAATAATGACAAGGGGACAGATTGCAAAATCCAGTGCCTGTGAATGCCCTTCCTCTGGATAAAAAACATTTGAAATCCAAAACATCAGTGACAAGAGTCCAACCTGATAAACTGATAAAAAAAAGAGGACTTCTCAAGTAAGGAGGTTTCCATTTCAACACAATCAAGTCCAGCTTTAAAACAGGACTTTCTGGATATTTATGAAAGCCAATAGATATAAGTAAGATGAAGGATCATTTGCAACAGTTAGTAGAATTAGAAAACACAGAGAAAAGCAGCAAGAATTATCACAAGTATGGAATGACTGTCATGCAAAAAAAATAAATAAACTAAAATAAACTAGTTCTCTTCAGCCTGGAAAAAAATAGCTGAGAGAGAACACAGTAGAGCTTATAAAATCATGAATGGTATGGAAATGGTGAATAGGGAATAATTTTTGCACCATTTCTTACAATGCAAGAAGTAAGAAACATCAAATTCAGTTATCTGACAGCAGACAAGTATTCGTTCCATGCAATGCATAATTAAATGTAAAACTCTGTCATGAGCTGTTAGAGAATAATAATGATAGTAAGAGTCAGAAAGGTGTAACTGAGTTCAAAAAGCAGTTAAAGTAAAAGGGCACTTAGGCAGAAAGATGTTGATGCAATCCTTGGTTCAGTTATCTGGTAGGGTATATTGCAGGAAGTATCAGTGTATGCTTGGTGAAAAATTTTCCTTTACGTAACCCATGTAAAATTGCCACAGTTCCTAGATAATTTTCCCCTTCCCATTAGTCTTGTCCAGTTAAAAAAAAAAAAAAAGTTTGTTTTACAAAATTCGCCATCATTTGAAGCGGTGAGTGTTTCTCAGAAAAAAAGGTGGGCAAAGGTCTTGGAACTGGCCCACATTGATGCTAAACCAGTCTTCACCAGAAAGTTGGCCAGTAGTTTCATTTTTCAGTAGTATCTGAACAATAAAACCAACCTATTATACAATAAATGGTAAAACCACTTTATACTCTGAAATTCACTACAGGGGAGAACAAATGAATACCCACAAAACCTGAGACTATTTCTGAGATTGCATGCCATCTGGAGGATGCATTTTTCCCTCACAGCTGTTTAAGCTTAAATTCTTGCAGGAGCACCAGCTTTTCTTTTTATTGCATCTTTGACGATATTTTAGGTAGGATGCTTACAGAGTTCGGCGCAGCTAGGGCTCTAGTGGGAACAATGGCTATCTTCCCTTTTTATCCCATCTATGTTGCAAGATTAACATAGCGTACTTCAGGAGCAAGTGGTTATTTCAGATCTTTGAGCAGCCTTGCCTATAATTCTAACATAGTTCTTGCCATCATGCTGGTCTTGAGGTTGCCTCCTACTAACCTAGAAGAAACATGAAGGCTGTAGGGCTCACAGGTCAGTGTTCAGAGTCAAGAATCAAAAAGGAACAGATAAAGAAAGCTAAATGAAAAACAGCAAAGCAGCATCAAATAGAGGGTCTAAATCTGGGTCTGATCTTGGCCTTTTTTGCATAAGCTGAGAGGTGTACTGAGGAGTACAAAAGCAGCGTGTTTAGTAACATGGAGAAAGAAAGAATCTTGTCTTCACTTTCAATAAACTATTCTGGTTTTAAGCAGCATTACTGGAATTTAGATCAAATCAGTTTCAAGAGATAATTTCCATGAAGTTATTTTAGAGTAATTGGAGAAGAATGAAAGGAAAGAAATGGTGACGTATTCTGAAAAAATGCTTCTTCCATATTTGTAATGAAAGTTCTAGTCTGTTGGACTGCAGACAAAGAAATAAAAATAATTTTGGTTGATCAAGACTGAATTTTAAAAAACAACAACAACAAAACATATTGTGATCACATGATGTAAACTGCCTTCTTGGTATAAATCCCTATTGCTAAAGTTGTTCAGGAAAAAAAAAAAGATCAACTTTGATGTGGAATTTGTTCAGACTTTCGGTGGATCATTTCTTCCACTTTGTGTAGACATTGAGAATGATCCACACACTTTTTCATCAGACCATTTTTGTCTTTTGTACTGATCTCTAGCGCTCCAGTACTAGGCTCTCCCAGTGTCTCAGCCCTTACTTTAATTTCCGTATATGGGTGGGTGCTCCCTCAGCAGAGGGTTAGCTACACCACTATCTGGGTTATCAGGCCATCTCCCTTTTTTTGAAACTATTTCATTATATACTTTACCAAATTCAACTGAAATGAGCAACTAAGTAATCTTCAATTATTTTCACCTGGCAAAAGGAAGATATTCACTATTGCCATCTGTCCAAACAGATTTTGAGTCTGTAAAATAGGTGGAAAGACTCCATCAATTAAAGGAAAAGGTTGAATAAGTCCATTTTCGTTTACAATTACACTGCTGTAAATTTGGAATATTTCTAGTGATGTTACCGGAGCACCACAAAATTAAAACCATCAGAACATGGCTCTGTATTGTACCAGCAAACTGCATTATGAATCTTAAGAATCACACTGTTTTATCCAGGAGAGAAAAGTACATTTTTTCATTTACAGTCACCATAATGTATACTATAAGCATATTGGAAAGAAAAATAAAATTTTAAAGAGTATTAATAATAAAGAATTATATAATAATAACAGCTTCTGCAAGAAATGCATATATCTTTTAAAATTAACTTTTTCTAGACATTTAAAACATTACACACACACCATTTTGACTAGAAAATTTCTTGTAACGAGTCCTCATATCAAAAATCTAAGTTTACAGTCATGTTAGAAGTCCACTATCTAGTAGCTGTTCAACAGCTTTCATCTTTCAATCCTAGTCAGCACATAAATCTGCAGTAGATTTCTGCTTTTAACACTGACAATATTAAATACTCAATCAAGGTGAAGATTCATCTTCAGTGTTGTCAGATTTTTCATCACAGAGTATGAAATGAACATCCCAGGAACTAGTGATCACCACAGACTATAAACATACAGAAATACATAATATGCCATGAAGAGACAATGAAATAAAATTAATTACATACGGCATATATCACTGATTTTCTAAAAAGAATTACAATTTCAGTAAGAACCTATTTACAGGAACTTACTCAAGATTGTAACACAAAAATGATCTAAACTGGAAGAACATAAAAATTGCAAACTTAAATGCTCAAGTGTCAAATGCTGAAATCATAGTTGCCTGTATAGTGTTGCTCATGTAAACCTCATGTTACATGAACACAGCTTTTCTTCATGGAACCCTGTCTCATTCATCTTGCAAGATGGACAATGTCGTGTGCTAGTCAATATTTTTCTTTATTGTCACAACTCAATTTATAGACTCATGCTTTCCTATAAACTTACTATTTATGAGCTGCTCAAAAGACAGAATTACTAGTTCTTCTTAAGCTTGTAATTATTGTATCTGAACATTTCATTGGCTACATTTGTTTTCACAGCATGTTGCCAGATCAAGAGGTACTGTTAAAAGCAACTTTATTAAATAGAGAATGAAAATCTATACAATGAAAAAATATAGTTAGAAGGAACCCAGTAATTCTAGACACCCAACCCAATTTTCTAGAACCTAACTTTTCAGCACACGTATTTATTTCTTTAACAAAGTTTAATAGGTTTTTCAAGCTATCATTGATATCTGGTCTAGCTCTGAGTAATCAGACCTACTGCAAATCAAATCACAGGATCTCAAATTAGGTCTCTCTGAGAAGAGTAAGGAAGAATGTGGGATCACCCACAAAAATTTTCATTTAAGAAACTGATTTGGAACCAAAAAGGAACATGGACGTATGCCAGGATCTAGTACAGTTTTTCAGAGTACCATTCAGCTGCTTTAGCCATATGAACTTTCTCTTTTTTCCTGTAATCCTATGTTCCATTCATTTCACATTTTGCTCCCTCTGCAACAGATGATGGCAGTATTCCTACAGTTGACAGTCTTATTTATCACATAAGCCCTCATTAATCATAGAAAAACCATTATATTCACTGAATGAAGCAGAAAAACCATCGAAAAAACCATCATTACTGTAAAGCCTTAATCAAAATATACAGAAACAAGACGTTCAAAATAAGGTTACACCAACAGTCTTCTCCATTTACTAACTCTTGGTTATTTGATTCCACCAGATCACTTAAACCCCACTCCACCTCATATTCCACCCACACTTCTTCACAATCTAAACTTACTCCCAACTTTCTCACTCTTCCAGTTCTGTTTCCTCCTCAAACTTGTACATTCCAGATGTGAAACAGTGCTTATATAATTTTGTCCCATTAGAGCCTGGTCAGATCTCCCTAATGATGGTCTATACCGTTCATATTAGCACAGGAATTTGCACAGTTCAAATTAATTCAAGCTCGCAAAGGAATGAGAAAAATATATGTATGTGAGACAAGGGCCATTCCAAATATTAAGGAGATTTTGTTAAAATTGTTGGATTTTTATTATTTTTCTTTCTTAATAATAGGTGAAAATATTTTTCCCCTTGCAAATGGATAGCTTTGAAAAAAAATCAGCATAAATTATACTATTTGCAAAAGGGCAGAATGAGTGTCTTCTTTCCCTAGCTTTCTCATCTCTAAACTGGTACAATAAGGCTCCTTAGTCGTTTTGGTGTTTGCAAGTGTGTCAGCATCTGATAAAGGATCTTGGCTGTAGCTACTTCTAAATTGATCCTACTGTACTCTTCTAAAATTTCTTCTCTCCTACATTGGGGAAAAGTTCTTGGGGTGCTTTACATTAATGCTAGAATTTGCAGTGCTAGAAGATAAGGCTGTTCCTTTTGTACATCCATTCCCAAATTTTATCATGCATTATATATGTGGCTTTTATGTAGTCTGAACTTTTTTTTCCCTAAACTATGAGATTCCACATACCACCCCACTATTTATTTTTCTTTGCCATCTAATAATTCCAACTGAAATTGATGACTGAAACCAAGAGGGATGCCAGATGCCCCAAGACTAATTGAGTTACACACAGTGAGGGTCTGTTCACAAGGAAGTGTCTCATGGGTCTCTCCTGCTCTCAGGAGACAATAAAAACAGCACTGTTAGCTTATTTCAAAAAAAATTACCCTGTTGCTTGGATTGTTGCTTGTGGGATCACAAGAGGGATTATGGTCACATCATAGGAAGCGCTGGTAACGTAATGACAATTCGGGTAACAAACAGTATAGAGGAATAGGGGAGAAAAAAGGAAGCTGTGTGAGCATCTGATCTTTTCTGTTATTACAGAATTACAAGTCATACTACCTTATTTTTTTTTTAATGCTTACTCAATGCTAAGAACTATGCAGTAGTCCTAGCAGCCTGCCTGATGTCTTTTCCAACCAATCAACTTTTAGTGTTGTCTCTGTAAAATAACTGCTGTCTGGTTGGCGAGATCTCAATTAGTAGTTCTTGGATTGAATCAAGAAAGAGACATTCTGAGCATGAGTTGTACCACAGGAAAGAAGAGAAAAACTAACAAAGTTACTAGCTCTTGCAGTCTTGAAGGGACTTTTCATTTATTTGCACGGCTGCTTACCACTTGTCCATTTCTTTGATGTCTTAAAGACATGTAGAATGATTTTCTGTTCAATCCATTAAAAGGAAGAAGGTTATATGTTGATTTTGGTTTGTGTGCTGCTTCTCTATTTTCAACTTGGTGATTATACATTAGGTCAGAAATATTATAATTCATTTTGTACATGATTATACAGAGAATAATTTTGGTCTACCAAGTCCTGAACTTAGCCTAAGCACACTGAGAATTCAAGATGCTTTCTATGCCAACCTCTGTTTTCCATTGCATTCATTTTAAGTTCCTCTTCAGGTTTCCATGGAAATAGCAGAGAAGTGTGCTTATACTTTTGGCATTAAAATATTCATTAAAAGAGATACAGCAGATGCTGTATTGCTGAAGCAGGCAGTCAAAATTAAGCTCATTGTATGTAAATGATCATATGTATAAGTGAAGGTGTTCTGGGGAGAATAGGCCCAGAATGTATTCTTCACAGGGAGAGAAGGAGGAATAGGTAGTATAAATCTGACCTGCAGAGAAACCAGGAATTTCTATCTGAAATGCCTGACTTCCCAGAACAATGCAAAATAAAATGATGCTAAGATTTTACCATTAGAAGTAGAAATCTTTCTCAAGGGAACAGAAGATGATTTAAACTTGCTACAGAGGCAGATTTTGTACTAATGATCACAAAATCTCTTCTCTAAAAAAAACAGTATATTTCTAGAAACAGAAATTCTCAGGTTGCTGTCAACAGCCAATATATTAAAGTCTTTAAACCCAATGTAAAAATCTAATTTCTTCATAGAGAAAATAATTTTATAAACATGATGTTTGAGCAGACCCATGAAAATCACATTAACAGCATTTCAGATTTTCCAATTTAAAATGGGCAAGTAGCAATTGCATTTATTTAAAAATAGACCGAAGCAGAGTTTGATTAAAAATGTACATCTACTTGTCCTAGTAGTTGTACTATATGTGCTAGAAGGGCAGTGAACTATATACTGAATATAGGACTGATTCCTCTCTGAAATCTAAACACTTTACTTGTCATAGATGCAAGCCCACATTTACACATCAGGACCAAAAGTAAATTGTGGGCCATGCCAGAAGGATGTTTTACTATCTCTGAATGCAGACTCACACACTCACCTTTCTTCATTATGGATGTAATAGGTTGGATCAGTCTGCCATTCATCCTATATGCCCTTGCAGTAGCATTACGCAGGTAACTTGAAAAGTCTGCCTTAAGCCTTTCCTGGGTGATTTCCAGCATTGTCTGCCACAAGGCCAGATAAGATTTATGGCAGGAGTCTGAGCACATACAGCTGGACTAAAGAGATTTCAATCTGCTTACTGGCAAGGGCTCTTAAATACAGTGTAGACTGTCACTATCATCACCTCTTGGCAGTCCTGCCTCTCTAGCACCTAATGGAATCTTGAGAAATATTCCAAGACATCATCTATTTCCTTAGAAGTGGAAGAAAATATACTACATTTTCAGCCTCAATTTTGCTGCTATGCTGCATGTGTGTAAATAATTGTTGAAATCTGCAGGTATTGCAAATATAACTGTGCGGCACTTACTAAAATTATCTGAGATTTTTTTATAAGTACAATAACCTGTATCACCAAATGCCGTTAAAAATCCTTGATGAATACAACATTAACATTAAGAAAGTTTAGCGCATAAATCCATGCAATGTCAATCATGTCAGCACACCTACGTTAGAATTCCCCATATTCAGAACTATATTTTGAAATTCAAACTGCTTCTATATCTAGTAGGTTTATATATGTATATACATACACACAAACAAAAATTTATTTTATCATTTATTGAAATGGAACTTCAGCAGTAACTAGTTTGACAGCGGATGGGAGAAACAGAAGAGAAGAACTTAGATAAAAATTAAAGGAAGCCATTTTCTTTGGCTGTAATATTCAGGGAACAGTATATGAAATGTCATTTAGACATAAACCAGCATAAATTTTGAAGGTGATAATACAATTAGAAGATGATAAAAATTATAGATCTGTAGTGGTGCTAAGGATAGTCTAGATTACTTTTTAAAAACTTGTTTTCATTTGTGTGTTTCAATGATTTATTTTTGATTGAAATTTTTTCAATAATATAGTTATTTATCCAGTTCAATTGAGGTGTCATATGAGGATAGAAATTCACTTTTCTTTCATATTTCTTAGTTATAAGGGTCTGATTAAATTTATATATAAATTGGATTTGCTTTACAGAATGTTGAAAGAACAAATGTAAAGTCAAAACTGCCAGTTTTCTAAAAAACATCCTTTTTCGTCCTCTTTCTGTGATATACTTATTTCTGACTTTCTTAATTTATTAGCATTAGTTAATACAGCATTCTGCACTGTTGAGCAACCACAACACTTAACTCTGTATCGGAGTTCATTCACCATTTTCCAAAGAGGCAACAAACAAGGAATGCATATATACACATATATGCATTTATGTATCTATTTACCCACTTTATGACAAGTTTCCATACTCATTTTCACATTCAGACGCTATTCTTTCTGCTTAACTTCTGCCCATGGATTTAATAAATATTTATATTCATTTCAGATGCCATTGTCAGAAATCCAGGCCTTAAAATTATTACACAAGAAATCATTCACACATTCTGGAGGATAGCAGCTAGAGCTCTGTTTTTCCATTGACTAATATAAGTCTATTCCATTCAAACTAACAATGACCATATTTATTATTTTGGCAAAGTTTTTGTCTTCTAAGCTGCACCACTGTAACTTCACCAGCCCAGTTCTGCACTTCTGTAAAAACTTCAAAAGAAAACAACTTTTAAAACTCCTAACAAATGAGGTAACATCAACAAGCAAGTACCTGAGCTGGAAATCAAGTGCTGTCACCAGCACAGAATGGATCAGATCTATTATTATGCAGACCAATTTGGATTTAAAAAAAAGGGATAAACCTATTGAAAGAAGCCCACTTTAGAATAATGTAAGCACAACATGGCTGAGCATACAAAGAATCACACCTCTTTTTACACCCAAAGAAAATATTTGAAAGCGTCCATCCTGATTTGAAAATCAATATGACAGTCACCTGATCCAGTGTACCAATGACCAAGTTCCATATCTTGTTTCTGACCTAGGGTTTTTTTCAAACCAATTTTAATGTGCCTGCTAGCCTTTCTGCTAATCATAAGGAGGAAACAGCAGAATTATAGTCCCACTTGTAGATTATATCTTCTGCAAACCTAAACCTGATCACACTGTACCAACATTTTATCTATACTATAGCATCTATGTAATACTGTTCAACATCAAATATAGCAGAGAAACAACATATATTTTTGCCTCTCAGAACCGCAGCATTGATGTAATAATGATCTGCTCTGTGCAACAGTCGAAAACTATTGACAAGGAAATAACATTGAATCCTGAGTCTGTCACCATGCCTTCATTTTTAATGTTGTCTCATGACAATTTGAAACATGGCACTTTTTTATATTTGTATTTAATATAACAGTATTAGGCAACGTCAAATTACACCTATAGTTGGCAAACATACCTTTGATCTCTTGCATCATATACTTGGCAGTTGTGACTATATGTAGATAAATGTATATATCTGCAGCAGCATAACTTTTTTTTATTCCTATCAAGAAAGTCCTATGATGAAATGGTATGGTGCATTTATTGTATGTCTTATACGTATAAAGCCTGGAATTCTTCACAGAGTTTTCCAAGATTTTTTTTTTTTTAAGACCTCAAATAGGCAGTTTTGAAAATCCAGTTAAACTAGCAATAATCAGAAACTACAATTTATGTCACTACCTTTTACCATGTATGTTATTTAAAAATTCTTCTTGTTCAGAAAGTAAAGCAAGTGCCTTGGGCACATGCCATAATTTATCTGGGTATCATGGTAGACTCCACAGTAAAGGTTATAACGTGTCTATTTTACACTACTCAGCTTTAAAAGCTTCTAGAAAAGCACTGACGATCCTTGTGATCCTTGATTCCAGAGAAATGGTTACAGGAAAGCTTATAATCAATCTGTCTCCAGAGATGACAGTGGTACAAGAACACCCCTGCATATTTCATTATAAAAAAAACCAACCCAACCCAACCCAAACACCACACACACACCACCCAACAACCAAAAAAAATAAAAAAAAAAAAAGGAACTCCTGATTTTTTTAATCTTGTATCTTAGGGAAGACCAGTCATTTCACCAGTGAAGTGGACTTCATGGGATGAGCGCTGATTTGCACCTAGATTTGAAATACACTTTAGGATAGCAATTTTGCAATCTTTATTTAGTCAGAATTAAGCTTCAGTGCCACCAGTCAGGCTCTGAAGACTGAGATTTTTGTAGCATTTTTTTTGTTTGGTTGGTTTTTGGAGTAAGTAGTACAGGTACTTCTCAAAAAAAAATTATTTCCTTGAATGCTGTCTTCACTTATTCACATCAGCATTTTTTGTCAATGCATTTTTCTATTTTAAATATTCATGTTTTGAAGAAGGAATCAAATGATTTGAGTACAGAATGGCTTTTGTATTCTCAGAACAAGATGACATTTCTTTGACTCACTGTGGCCTTTTTGTTTTAAATTTCTTCTTGAACAGAATAGCAGTGGTAACATTTTAGAAAAGCTGCATCACTCCTTTTTACTCAGGACACCTCCACCTAACTTCTATTTAACTATCACCTCAAAGGGAATTTATTAAATGATTTCTTTACAACTATCATGGATCAATGTGCAGCTGAAATCTTGTCTCAGGCTGGATCGCTGGATTTATTTTATGGAATTTAGTGTCTGAATGGGAAAGACCCACTTTGGATGCTGAATCCCATAGATTAGCCAATTTATCAGATAGTATCAAGAGAAAATTACAGTAATGTCTGTGTTCTATGTTAATATTATGGTGTCTACTTGTTGGGGGTGGGGTTTTGTTTGTTTTTTAAATAGATGCCCTATCTTTCTCATTAATACTAAGGAGAGGAGAGGGGCTGGTACATAATAGTTACTGAAGTATACAGCTTATTTTGTGACCATGTAGTTTGGAAATGTGAACACTAAGCAGCCTGCAGTTTGCCTCCTTCCTCTAGTAGACAGAAGGTATAATTACACTCAGGGTAGTAATAGCTCCAGTCTTGACTGCAGATTAAAACAGCAAGAACTGTTTAAACAAGTAACAGGATAAAGGTGAAAATATAATTTAAGCCTGTAATATTTTTATAAAATGGAATTTTTCAACTTGACTGAGAAAAGACAGAATCATTATTTTCCTTTGTATACCACACTTCATTTTGCTATTAAAACTTACAACACTATTTTCTGTCTTAGAAATGCAGAGATCTATTAACCCAATCTACATCTAAACATCCCCAGAAAAAAAACGTACCTCCTGTATTTCCATGTCTCATTCATAAACCAGTATTTAAATTTGCTATTTAATTAAATTTTGTTAGATACATTCTGCATTTTCCTCAATTTTTAAAATTTTTATTCTGTGATCTTATACTTCATTTTATATCTTTGGAGATTAAATCTATCACCATAACATGTGGAAATACACATACATGACATTCAACTTTCAGTGCCGTTGTCTTCTAGCTACAGTCAGAGCTGCTCCATATCAAGGACACATGGCTTTGATTCAACATCCTTGTTTTCACAGTATGATAATAATTAATCTTGTATTGCAAGGGTACTGTTCTGTGGATGATGCCATCACATCTGTTTGTGAGGTCACACTGTAAATGTGATCAGTGAAACTGATCAACAAAAAATAGCTCATTTGGAAGAATGTCAGTGAGCAGCACAGGAAAAAAGAAAGAAGGTTTGGAACTCTAATTTAGACTTTTTACCAAGGCTATGGTAACTTCAGGCTACTTCTAAGCAATGCATGAAACAGATCGATACATAGTAAAATTAACATAGGATTAAAATCAGGTCTCTGCTATGTTTGTACAGTGCAGTGATAACTGGATTACATAAACAGTCAGCAAAGAGCACACAAAAACGCTCCAAAACCACAACTCACCTTTCCTCTCCTCCACCCACATAACCAACAGGATTTCTTCATGCTTCTGAAAATAATATCTGGGGAAAAAATGACCTGTATTCCCACTCGCACCAATAGAAAGGATGTATTTAAAAAACTAATAGGTTGTTTCCTAAGATCACCTAGCAGTGGTTGTATATGTTAGCTGACATGCTGCTCTTCTCCTTCCCCCTACCTCCTGCCTTCAACATCTCAAGTCTCTATAATGGATTTTGTCTCCTCTTTTAGCATCCTCACTCCTTTTGATAATTGTGTTACAATATTTGGCAGCAGTTATGGAATAACTGTATACCTCACTGCACAGGCAAAAGAAACAAAGTTAAGACAAGATGAAAAAATACAACACTAAAAGTACTTACAGAATTATATTTGTAACTGAAAAAATATTTCACAACTCCAAGCAATTTACTTAAAATTTTAAAGTCTCACCTGTATAAAGCTTCCAATTCCTTTCACTTATTGCAAATAGATCATCTGATACAAAATGCAATTAAAATTTCACCCCTTCAAAAAGACCCATACACTGGAACTGAGTACATTTAATGTTGTAAAATAGCCATAAAACCTTAATATTCTTTTAATCATATAAAATCTAATTGGAAGCAGGAAATACGCTGACTTATGTATATTTTTATTCATGATCTTACTCAGAGTAACTACTTTGGTTATTTATTCATTACAGATATTTGAATCCTGAGCATTACTGAAATTATTCTAATAGTGTAAACAAGCATTTATATCCTAGAAGGTTAGTTTTTCTGATTAAAAATACAAGCTCCAGTCCGTGAAAGACCATTGCAGACTCTACTATAGCACTTTGACCCTTGAGGAGAACGGAACACAGTATGTAATATAAAGACAATTTTTAAAAATCTATGAAAAACAAACAGCAAATATATGTAACATTTTAAACCTCACCATTAGAATATTTACTATGTAGATTTAGTGTGGTTTTAATTTTCCAAGAACAAAAGTATTTTTAAAATATATGTATATAAAAATAAACACTTCAATATGTCAAAATAACAGCATTGTCACTTCTAGCTGTAGAAGTTAAGAATGTTGTATTGACTTGTCTGCATGAAGTTATTCTCCAAAAAAAACTTGCAAATCATAAGGCAGATGACCAGTGCATACCAATTAAGACCTGTCAAAATGTTTATTAGTCTATCTATAAAATCAGCATTGGCATGGGTGTGTTTATCAGTAAATCCTTTTTGAAAGACATTCAAAAAAAAGGGTAATATGCCAGTCTGTTAAACCTATTATTTCAGCTCTGCATGCAACAAATACCCTGAGACACTTTTAGGCTACAAGAAGTGTTTAAGTAAGTATTTCTTTCAAGAAGGGTTTTTTTAAGCCATACACATCTGGAACCAAGAATAGCAAGACAGAACAAGAAACATTAAGCCATTGACGCAAGATGATAGAACAATCAAGGAAGAGCAGTTTGAGATGAGGGTTTTATAAGACAGAGAAGTTTAAGAATTGTTGTTGTATAGTCACTACAGATAAACTATTTTGACAGCATCTTGCTGTGAAGTTTAATAATTAAAGTTTTAAAATTAATATATATCCTTTCATACACAATTCTATATTATAATGTTGCAATTCAGGCCTCAGCTCTAGGAAGTGGGCTTTGTAATGGAAATGTATTACAAATACCAACACTGAATCAAGAGGATCACATCAACAGGAACATCAAGGATTTAGAGGAAGTATATTTTATGTGTGTAGGTCTGATGAACAAAGAGACACAACAGCAGGTCACAAAACAACTAATGGAGATAGGATACTTAGAGGAAACATGCTAGAGGATTTAGACAGCAACAGCTAGATCATTCTTTCTGGAAGGTGCATTTCTAGGTGTCAGTCATATTACACAGCTGTTGATAAAGATGGCCTTTTTTTTTTTTTTTTTTTTTAAACTCTATCTTCTTTGTATTACCAGAAATGCCACATGCCCTAATCATATTTGTATGGGGAAGATGACACAGATACCACTTTACCTCTTTATTTCAAGAACAGTGAAAGCATTTCATGTCCAGGATTTATTACCTTGGAAAACCCTTCTGTTTCCAGTTTGCACTTTAGGATAATCATGTAATTTCCCTATTGTTCAGAGGATGATCATCTTCATAGCAAGGAAACAGCAAAATAAAAAAAGTGTTTGTCAAGCTGTTCCAAAATCATTTCTTAATGAGCATGCCCTAGAATTTTTTGTGTAAAGTAAACTGAAAAGGCACCATGAGAAAGCCCTCAGTGGAGAAAGGGTAATTGTTTCTGTAAAATCTTCAGCTTAAGTTGAACCTGCAACTGACTGAAATGATACCATTTGTGAAATCCATTTTCAGAATAGCTCTTAACTAAATCTCTGACTCACAGTTACCTTACAGTGAAGCTAGATGCTGTCAGCTTTGGAGCAAAAGACCCAAAAACATGGGACAGAACTCTTTCAGCAAAAATACAACTGCCTAAATGTTAAACTCAGACTATTTATGAGTCTTTCTGCCTCTGGTGCAAAATTGAAAACTAATTTATGTGACCTAACTTTAAGCTAATAAATAATATTTTTTTTAAAACAGGAGAAAAGTGAAGTAAAAAACAAGATTCTTTTAAAGGTTTTATGGATGGGCAAAGGGTTCAGATACCAGGCAATAAACAGTGGAAAAATATTAGCAATCTTCCATATGCATGACCTACAAGTTCAATACATAAGCATTTTGGTGAGCCAAGACTTTATCTTATATCCTATCTTCTCTTTACTGGATAGCTTCACCTTACCTGACATTGCACTGCTGTGTAACTGATGCACTTTTAGCAGGAACTATTATCGATCTGTCAACTAAAAAAAAGTGACATAATGGTGATATTACAGATTAGGGATTAATTCAGTGTACTGCAGTCATGAAAATAATCATATTGATGAGGAAGATTGGCTTTTCCCAGTTTGGCTGATAAATCAATTTTTTTCTTCTTCATTTCTTAGCTGTGTGATGCCTTATTTCTCCTGAAATATCTTTATCTTTGAAACATTCTTAAATATCTTTTGACACAGTAATGATTTTTATTTCTTTAATGTAAGGATTTGATACCATTATATAAACATGGCAGTGTTTCTGCTCACTTAGTCACTTGTTGAACACGTGAAAATGAACTAGGAATTGTTAAGATGCATGTGAAATATATCTTGAACCACTATTCTGGATAAATGCATGATTACTAGTATATAAAATTTAGTAAAAGTGGCACACGATACTGGATTTTTACCACTAGCTAGATTAAAACATTCTCAAAGGATTTTCTTAAGGATAGGGTGAATTTTCCAGAAAAAAAAATGGTGTAGAACTCTAATGAGGCTTTTACAGTGCGTTATTATTGTCCTTTCCTAATCTGTTTTAGAAAACTAAATGAATTGCTTTTGCTATGAGCATTATTTTATATAGAAATCAATCAAGACTGTTAAAGGACCTAGAATAGGAAAATCTCCCAAAACATTATTTTCTAACATTATTTTATATTGTTTCTTATGAATAGATGGGCAGCAGAACAGATTGACAATTCACACCATTCTAACTGAAGGAATCATCCTATTTCAATTAATCAGTGAACAAGAAAAACTGATATGCTATATTAAGCCTGTTCTAAATTTCTTCACAGGCTAATGCTTTTTTAAGTGCACTTTAAAAGCATTAAATCATTTGAAAGGAGCTCAGTTACTATGAAACAGTATCTGTCATCCAAAAGAAAAGCAAAAAATACAGGAAAAATAGCAATTGAAATTGGCTGTATACTTAGAAATTCCAGTTTGATTTTAAATCAAACTGCCTTATTAGAAGGTGATGTTTTAGAAGAAACTTGTGGTATCTGATATGATTTCTGTAAGTGGAAGAGTGTAATATCAGTTACAGATTTATATAAGCTTTGCTTAATGGACTGTACAGAAATTGGTCATAGAAGTTTGTTGCGTACAAGAAAACTATTCAAAAAGCCAGTAAGCTGTAATGAAAATGTTCAATGGAACAGGATTTTGAGAAGAATATAGGAAGTGAAAAAGAAGGGGCTGAGGAAATGATATGCAGATCACCATAAATAAAGACTTCTCTACATAGAAATTATATGTTCTAAGATTGTGAGTTGATAGGCTTATTTCAATGTACTTTTCTGTGAAGCTGTTTTCTCTACTTTCAAAGTGCAGCAAACTTGCATTTAGGTTGTCTATTCTCTTGTAAATATGTTTACAGCTGAAACACTGGCTCCAGTGTTTCCTCTGGAATTACACGACAGTTCAGTTTCTCCTTCAATTTATCTTACACCCTGCTTAAGCTTAAACCACTATCCTACAAGTCTGCACCTTCTCATATTGTACAAGAGTTTCCCTATCTATATTGTGCCTATACATTGAGCAATACAACGAAATGCATATAAAACTGGTTCCTAAATAGGAAAGTCAACTTTATGAATCAAAAAACAAGATATCATCCAGGATCTATTTACCAATGAAGGAAACAATTGAGAATGTACAGGATTAATAAGAATGTGCAGGATTAATAAGGAAAATGAGTACCAATAAAAATCAGCAATTTCCTCACAGCAAATAATGAATGCAAAGAGCACAGAAGTACAGAAGCATTAATCAGAAAAGCAAAGTACAAAGAATTAAAATCTGCAGCCTGGTTTTGCTCATATTAAAATCAGTGGTAATAATATTCTCATTCACTTTGTTATTTGAAGGATATTGTTATTAAAATGAAATTAGCATCTACAATACAATCTGCTGGAATTCTATAGAATTTCCCAGTACTTATTCCCCAGTAAAACAAAGACTTCAAATTTTAAGCCACATATATGATGATATAAATATAATTATTTTCATCATCTAATTGTATATTTTGCAGGACTGTTTACTAAACCATTCTTTTTTAATACTTTTTCTAATCCACTTGTAAAAAAAATTATAGTTAATTATTCTAGCATCGCCTTTGGGAGTTTATGAAGTTCAGTATTTCTGACAATTTCCCTTATCCTTCTATCAAGCGCAAGCTTTTCATTCCTTATCTTTGAACTGTTTTTCTCACATCTTCTAAGATAGTGAATAATTCACTGTGATGAACACTATAACATTAAAAAGAGCATCAAAAAAGCAGCTGCTAATAAATACTGGAATGAGGGAGAAGGCAAGGATAGGAGTAAGAATTAAATTTAAGTGCATCCTACCATGTATCCCTGATCTGTTTCATCCCTGAAAAAATATAGCAGAAATTGACTGAGAATCTAATTTCTGTCACAAAAACCCCTATGATTCTAGTATTTGAAGTGATTGCATTTAGAGAAGAAATTATTCATGTGCTACTGACCTATGCTCTGACTTTTACAGAAGAAAATAAAAAGCAGTGGGTAACATTAATACTTACCATCTGGTGATAATGCCCTGAGTAGCTCATAAAACCTAGCATTCAGTCAAATGCAGATACGGAAGTTTGCGATGTGATCCCTGTAACTACAATACAAAGTGTATCTCTTTCTTACTTTTCTTTCCTAAATAACACACAGAAATCTTATAGTAAGGTCTAGTTATATAGGATGACTTTAGCTGCTCTTGATAAATCAGTTGATGAATCAAAATGGGGAAGTCTAACTTATCTACCTTTTCATTTTCCTCTGCTTCTGGACATGGGATCCTACTGTTTGTGTTAGATCTGGAACTCGCTGGACTTCTCTACGAGTGATATACTTAGGATTCCAGCAGAAAATCAACCACACTGAAATACTGGATAATACTGGCAAAGGGCCCAAAAAACAGTAGGGCTTGCACAAGTAATAAGGTAGAAGCATGCAGCAGAGGTAGCAGTAGTTGACTGAAAAGTTGAACAAGCAAGAGGGAATGAGACCTCCCTTTGTTCCTAAGTGGTGATCTTATAGATGATCTCAGCAGGCTCATATAATTTGATATATACATTCAATATGCATTTTGCCAAATGCATGTTATTCTGCTTCCCATATGCTCTGCTGTTTCCAACAAAAAAAAAAAAAAGAAAAGAAAGAAAGAAAGAAAAAACCACACACAGAATCCCTTTATAAAGATGGGAGATCTTAAAATGGAAGGATTTAGCAGGAGTGCATTATTTAATTTGTAAAATAACAAGGCTATAGTTCAGACTTTTATTTCATCTGTGCATAAATAAATATTAAACTGAAAGTATCATGATCATTGGATCTTTTGGTGTAACTTCCATTTATCACAACTATGGTCATTTCCATCTATGGGATTTTCCATGTTCTAAGCCTAGTCATTTGTAGCTGTTGATGGCTGTTTGACTAAATTCTATCTTCCAGAAAACCTGTTTCAACTGGTTCAGCCTCCTACCTGAAAAAATATAATTAAAAAACAAACAAAAAACCCCATTTCAAGTTGGTATTTATCTGACCTAGCTTCTAGCCATTTGTTCTTATTTTGCCTTTCTCCATTAGATTATTTAAATATTGAGCATTTTTTCCTCCTTTAGGTACTTATGTACTAAGCAGGTACTTAGCAATCTTTTTAGCTAAACAAAATGAATTAACCTTTTGAAACCTTTTTAAATGCTGTAAGTCTCAGTCTAGATTTCTGGATAGCAATGACAGCCAGATGCTCTGCAGAACACTGCCTCCGGGACATTTTAGGCACAGCCACACTGCATTTAGTTTTGTCAACCTTTGATTTTATTTTTTTTTTAACATATCTTTAACCTTCTTTATTAACCTCTCACATTTCCAATTCATTTTGATTGTTTTCCTTTTTCCATGTATGGTTTATTGGGTTTTTATTTATTTATTTCTAATTATTGCTTTCATTTGATCTGTGAAGAACAGCAAAGGCACAATGCAAGCTACTATTAGAACCATCCTTTTCTGTATCACTGCCAGAATTCATACTATTGGACTACACCTAATACTAAAATGCATTGTAAAAATTAGACTACTCTGACAAGTCCAATGACATCGCTAGCCAGTATTATCAGGGCACGACTGTATAAACATTTACACCTATGTAATTCCAACTGATTTTGGCAAATATTAATGGAAAGAAACTCTCAGTGCTATGTCATAGTTGCAGTGAGGAAGCTCAGATTGCTAGAAACACTGCTAGCTTTGGCAGGACACAGCTGAAGCAAAGCTCATTGTCAACTGATATGACACTCCACCATGCCATGTTGCCAGGGAAACAGCAGCAGAAGAGAACATAAGGTTGTTAAACTGGAGGGGTTCTTAAAAAAAAAAAAATATGCTCAGAGCCAGGCTGTCCTGAAGTAAATGTAGCATATGTATGACATACCATCATGTTATTCTATGAAATTAGTTTAGTCATAAGCTTTCTCCCCATAACTGATGGACTGAAGGTTGCTTGCTTCTAAAGATGCTACTTCTATTACATGGATTTTATGCTAAATTGTGTTAAACTATTATCAATAATTTATTTCTACTGATGATAAATGGTTAGGGGTTGGTTCCTATTTATAAAGTAAAATATGACCAATTGGTAAATAATGAGGAAAAGTACACGGAGAATGAGTGGACTGTATATTTTGAAAGCAAGTTGTTTCAATCAGTTTAATAATGGAAAGAAAGGACAGTATCAAGATTAAATATCTAAAAAATAAGTGACAGGAGTTAGAGAGCTGAATTAATTGGAGTAGAGGAGTTATTCATCATCTGCTAATTTTGAAGTATAATCAGGGGACACTGTCATTGGTTGACAGGTTCAAAATTTAACTAAGCCTATTAATAGCTTTAAAAAATTCATTTTGATACTCAAAAATCTATCCCAAGAAGCAGGCTTAAGTATTCAGTCTTGGCAGCACACAATAAAAATAAAATAAATCCATGGCACATGCATATACTGTCTCATCAATTACTTTTCGTAAGGGAAGCGGGGGGGAGGGGAAGAACAGCCATCCAAGACAAAGATCCATCTAACTGAAAATCCCATGTCTTACACTGGCTAATAATAGATAATTTGGGGAGGGGAAGAAAATTAAGATCTGGGGAAACACAAATACTTCCCTAGTATTTTATCTCTGCTTCTCAAGATCTGGTCTCAGAACTTCTAAGTCAAAAGCACTATCCTGACATATTTTTCTTTTATACATTTTTCTATTCCTTCTAAACTTGTGCAGAGTTTTCGCACCATGACATACTCAGGCAGCAAGCTCCATAATTTCACTATATACTGTGTGAACATGCACTGCCTTTACCTTGTTCTAAGGATCTTAGCTAATAATATCATTCAGTATCCTTTGTTCTTAAAAGAGACAATAGATAATGATTAGTAATCAATTTTCAGTAAGCCAGTTGTCACTTTATAAGCTCATCATATTGCCCTGCTCATCTTTCTTTTTTTCTGGGGGAAAAGGTGCCCATCTATTATTTGTTATATTTATTGAAAATATTTTGTACTTTAGGTCGTGCTTGCTCTAATTCAAATACATTTTCTTCAAAATGGGAGAACAAGAATTTAGATAGCATTCTGGAAGCAGACGTGCTTTGCATTTTCTACTGTTTTCTGATTTTTCCTTAGTTCTTTCCTAATCTCGCTTTTTTGACCACTATTGAACAGCGAGTTGATATTTTCATAGACCAAGCTGTTACAACTCCAAAATCTTTCTGCTATGTGCACTGTATGATAATGAGTCAACAAGATACTGAAGTGTCTAATAGTATCTTTGAAGAAATTAAAGTTCCCATAAAAGCTTTGTCACTCTGCCAGAAAAATGGCAGTTACCTAAGTGTTCTCTGTATTAGACACCATTAATTTTTAGTTAAAAAAACCACTGGAATGGCAACGCTGTAATGCAAGCATAAAAATATTTTTATTTGTGTGTGATTTCTCTTCCTAGCACCCGACTTCTGTTCAAAAGAACCTACTCTTGAAGAGCCAATGTAGAAAAACCACATACATCAAACAAAAAAAGCAATGATACTGTAAGAAACGTAAGGAATTTTGAGTTCACAAAACCAAAAGCACTAACACCACAAACAAAAGCACTAACACTGCTTATCGTATTACGCTGGCATAGTTGCAGTACCACCTGCAATGGGCATGAGTATGCAAGTGGCTTATATGCACATCAACAATTTCAAGGTGATGCAGGTCTTAATAAACACACCTACTGAAAAATTGTGCTGTGATATTCTGGGTTACTTTGCTTCCAGTACTCCTTGCTTTTACTTTCATTTAATTGTGAAAATATTGCTCTTCTTACTGTGCGTTGTTATATGCCTTCAAATTCATGACATAAAAGAAAAAATGTTTTTAATTTAATGTAGCCCAAAACTTAAGTGGTTTCTTGAATTTGAGATATGAGCTCATACTATCTCGTGTTTTGATGGTTTATTTGCTTGACCAAGTTCTCATTTTGTGGCATGATCTGAATATACAAAAGTGTAATGACATTGTAATCTTTGATAAACCACCTGTCATCTCTCTTGAAGAGTCAAAATTTTATATTGTATATAATAAAGATAGGTGATGGGAGGACTTGAAATTAGGAAAGAAACCAATTTAGTTGATTTTAACCCTGGTCTCAAACAAGGTTCAGTAACATCTTCCAAACATTGTTGTCTATTTTCCAGTTTTACAAATAACTATTTGTTTTTACCTTAACTCTGGTTTGTGTAAGTGTAGTCTTACAGTTCCTAACAGTACAGTAGAACATCATTTCTATAGATATGATAATACTTAAGATAGGGACAGCAGAACACACTGCCAGTGCCCAGGATCCCCAAAACATTCCCCTAGGTCACCAAGGAGTAGGTTTGTTCAGTAAGCTAAAGGAGCTAGTAGAACAGGGTAGATACTGTGGCAGAATCGTTTTCTGATGGTCCAGTGTGCTGAAGCTCACTCACTGACAGCCAAATAATACAGTCTGAACTCTGATGGAGTTTGTAACACCATCTATCATATACTGAATTGTTACTAGGGATGACTTTCCAGGAAGTCTCTACATCCTGGCTCTACCCATATGCCTTTGAATCAGGTGAACTGTGCATTCCTCTTTCTGTGCCCAGTGTGTTACACAATTATATGCAAGTCATTTGAAACTGTCACAGGTATTATATTTACCAAATTCTTCAGGTTTTATGCTGTTTTTCCTCCCTTGTTATGTGGAGACCCTGCATAAAGAATAAGCTCCTGGCTATGAAGATTATTCCACCTATTGAAAATGGCTGAAAGAGCAGTAAAACAGCAGCAAAATACTAAATATACGCAAATGTATAGGCAGATTCTACAGGCATCTGTTCAATGTCCAAGCTTATTTAATATCTTAGTTAATGACAGAAAGAGTAACTGTAGTCACAGATAACACTACATTAAAACATACCATAAACACCAGCAAGGAGAAAGACCATAATATAGCAGAATTAGAATTATAAGTAATTCAATTTAGGGATTTTGCAGAATGACAGAGATAGGATCCACTTATGATCCTTACAAAGGAAACTCAAGCAAAATGAGGTTCAAGTTGGGATGAGGTTTTGCATCCACAGAATATTCTCCATGAAAAAAGAACACAAAAAAAAGTTGTACTTGAAAAGGCTTTAGTCTAGACTGAGTCCCACTTCAAACTACCCCTATGAGAATATTACCAGATATGTTTCAGTGGTCAAATATTTGTATTTGCAAAACTTTATAGATTAAAAAAAAAACCACACAACCCCACCCTTCCAGCATGTATAACAAATACTTACATTTTCTTAAATTGTCAGGTTTCTGTTGGGGGACTAAAATGGCCTCCTTTTACTAACGCTGTCCAATTCAGCTAGAATATTCTAGTAGTATAACCACCAAATGGTTTTGAAAGCAAATACAGAGAGAGCAATGAATGGGTTAACTGTATTAATGTTGTTAATTTTGAATTATTTAGTATAAAAGGTTATTGGTATAAATATCCTATACTAGTATAAAAGGCAGTAGATAGAGTTAGTAGTAAAATTTAAAAAACGAGAACATGATCAAGAGGAATAAAGGCCCGAAACCAGTCCTGTAGCACTCCACAGAAAAGAATGGTCATGGACAACGTTGACCTGACAAGATAATTCATTTGACCTGCAACCACTCAGCCCCAAGCCCTTCTGGAGGTGGCAGCAGCCAACTACCATGAAATGTCTTTTATCCTGCAGTCTCACCTGCTCTGTCCAGACATGGCACTGTGCAACCGTGCACAAAGAGAATGCCTATGCTGCAGATGTCCACTAAAGCCAGCCAGTCCTGGGAACACACAAGGCTTCCTACAAATACACAGTAAAGGCCTTCAACACATGTCCAGAATGCACTATACGTGCAATAGATCCTTTATACAGCAGTAGAAGGTGGCAATGTTGCTTGAGGTGTAACTATAGGCTGCACTGAGAGCCATGAAAGAAAGGAGAATGAATCAACTGCAAGGAAGTCTCTTTGCTTTCTGCAAGTGAGAAGCTTCTGTGCTACTGAAAAAATTAAATAACTTTAAGATAAGACAGAATACCTTAACCTTTTGTTCAAGATGATAACAGAGATAAGATTCTTAAATACCACACTGAAAGACATTAAGCAATGGTGAGAAAGTCAAAAGTATAAGTAATGATTAAAATATTTATCCAAAAGATTTTCAAGAACATAAATACATACTTTATAGAAGAGAAATGATAAAAAAAGAAGATTGAAAACAGGTATATTTTTGTACAAATAGATATAATTCTCTTATTAATCCTACCACAAGAATAAATTTTTAGAAAAATTCTATTTGTTAAGTGGAGTTGATCAAGTATCCAGGAACATATCTTTTGACAATTTTTGACCTAGTGTTAAGGTTGGTGTTCTTATAAAGCATCATTTGATTACATTCCCCTAAAAACAGAGATTACTTACTAGTAATATTTAGATCTCTTCCAATTATTTTCTGTCATCATTCATATTTCTATTGTTCTTCTGCCCATAAAATTAAATCAAGTTAGTTATTTCTTAAAAGTATTTTAAAAATTTCTACCTAAAATTCTAAAAGCATACACACCAGAGTCATGGCAGATAGCTGACATTCATGCTACCATATTAACAAGATCCAAAAGAACTATTAAAAGTGGAGAAATGGATGCAGAAAAACAAACCATTCCTTATGCAAGGCACCATCTCCAAGGACAATAGTGATATATAAGATAAACCTATGCAAGGATCTAGTCTTTCAGCATGAGAAAAGGGGATATTTCTTCTTAAAGCATAGCATAGAAGAATAAATACCAGTAAAAATCCTACTGAAAATATCAGTAGTGGTTCAGACTGAACAGCATCTTTTTAATATCATTCAGGAATATGTTAAACAGTGTAAGCTACTGAGCATCTATTGCTCCTCTTCTGTCTCCTTACACTGAAAGAATTGTCCATCAGTTCCTACTCCTCCCACCTTTAATCAGCTGTTTGTTCAGGACAAGCCTTCCCTATTGGTGCAGGAGAAAGCCACAGCAGCCTAGCTTCTCTCAGACAATCTTTGTCAAAATCTTTTTTCCAAAGTAAAATGGTTTCAGTATTGAGATTCATCTCCTTACATACTTTCTAATTTCTTTAAAAAAAACCCCAAAACCCAAAAAAACAAACCAAAAACATACCACCAACCCAAAAAAAACAAAAAAAACCCAAAACCAAAAACACAGAACCACCAAAAACACAAACAAAAAACCACACCAAAAACAACAACCGACCAAACCCCCCCCAGTTATCAACTTCAGGTGTGACTTTCCTCTGTAAGAACCATATTTATGTCTGCATATTCTAGTCTAAGTTAATAGTTTCTCCCCTTTTTTTGACCTTTGCACGCATCAAACAACAGCTGTTCTTGAAAACTATTTTAAACATGATTACAAGTAATGTGATGTTAGTAGTAATACCTTCAAAGTGATTAAGTATTTGCTATTCACCTTGTTGTGCTTTTCAAAAATGGGTACTNCTAATTTCTTTAAAAAAAAACCCAAAACCCAAAAAAACAAACCAAAAACATACCACCAACCCAAACAAACAAAAAAAACCCAAAACCAAAAACACAGAACCACCAAAAACACAAACAAAAAACCACACCAAAACAACAACCGACCAAACCCCCCACTAGTTATCAACTTCAGGTGTGACTTTCCTCTGTAAGAACCATATTTATGTCTGCATATTCTAGTCTAAGTTAATAGTTTCTCCCCTTTTTTTGACCTTTGCACGCATCAAACAACAGCTGTTCTTGAAAACTATTTTAAACATGATTACAAGTAATGTGATGTTAGTAGTAATACCTTCAAAGTGATTAAGTATTTGCTATTCACCTTGTTGTGCTTTTCAAAAATGGGTACTTCGTATTTTTAGATTTCATACGTGATTTTGCCTGTTATACTATTTCACTGTTTTGGTTTCTCTTTGTTACTAAATCCTGTCAAACCTTGTAGGGCTTCTGGTATTCAAGACCACTTCCTATTTTTTCATTTCATGCCACACAATTTTCTTCACTAAAGCTTGTCATATATTTTACCAGTTCTTCTGTTACTAACTTCCAAACTAGATAGTTTTAATAGGTGAACATTATAGGAGATATTTGCTCACTAGCCAGCAAGAACAATAAGTGCTATGGCATTTCAGGAGTAAAGTTTCAGGTCAACCTTTTGGTTTCTTGCTCTCTAAACGATAAGGGAGCAACTCCACCAAATAACAGCAACGAGAAAAATTCTATCAGCCTCCATTTCAGGATGCAGTGTCTTTCTATATTCACAGGTAGAAGAGCTATGTCTGATATCTCTGTACTTCTAAGCTAGGGAGCCTTTTAAATTCACACATTAGGAGTAAGGCATGTGAATAAATTCCCATTAGGTATGTTTTTTATGTTATCAAACAAAGCCAGCTGTCTGGTGAGTCAGTGAGGATTTTGGATACACTGAAAAATACATATTGGGAATACATACTGAAGAAGTGTTCTAACAACCTGGAGGGTTTTTAGATTGCCATCCCAACAGTATAGAAAGCTCAGGTGTATGCCAAATTACACTTGTATTACTGGGGAATGTGGGGGTGGAATTACAGAAGAATATATTTACCTAAAATATGGACTTGTAATAATGCAACAAAGTTCTGAAAAATCCACCACCACCAGAACTCACTCTGCAGCTGTATTAAGGATCCTCCTTCTTTGTTCCAGCATCTCTGCTAATTTTTAAGGCTAATTAGAATCCACTGCTTTCTCCAGGGTTGGCATACCACAGCGAGTTCTTACAGCTTTTTGTCTACTTTTTTGTTCAGAACAGTTGCAGAAATAACCAAAAGTAGTTGCTTTTCCAGACCAAGATGGAATTTTTTCTACCTTTTTTTTTTTTTGTATTGACACGTTCCTATTCCCTGTGATTATTAAGTAGACAACATACAGTATTATGAGAGATGATACCAACACTTCTCTAACCACTTGATGGATTCTAGAAGTGTTCTGAACATAACCCTCATTAGTCTATTCCTGGCATTGGGCTTCAGAGGGATCTTGGCTCCTTACAATGCAGTCAAGTGAATTTCCAAACTACATATATATCATTAATGTTTCTCGTAATACATCTTTCAAGAGTTATGTTTAGATTATTGCAAAGTTTGCATAAGAAGCCTATTTTTTATCAAACAGAAGTAAAAACTGATTGGAAACTGCAATTGCTTGAATTATGCCACTTAACTTCATATGCATTAAATTTCAGAAAATCTAATTAATTTCCTCAAATTTTCACTTTAATTCAGGAAGTATAATTTTAAGTTTTTCTCAGCAGAGATATTTCTGACCATTCATGCTTAAAATATATGTCCGTGTATCTTTGCATAGCAGGAAATCTCAGAAAATACACGTATTTGACTTGGTAAAATATTTATACTTGATACTGATTACAAACCATTTCTTGAAAATTACCTAGTAGTATTTTTTAAAAGGTAATTTTGATAACAAAATGCCCACTTAATGCATGTTTTGGTAATTGTTTTCTCTAAGCACAGAAAATATTTTTTGCATGTTTGTATGATGTTAATAACCGGAAAAAGCTAATGCACTCAGTAAATTAATCACATTGTTCCATCATGGTCTCCTTAAGGTCCAGTGTTCTTAAAAAGTTATTTTCAACTTTGTATTGAATGATCTATGATGGATAGTTGTTCCTCTGAAATTTAAAGCTCTACATGTCCAAGAAGCATATTTTCTAAAAGGCTAGGCCGTGCTTGTCATGTATGCCTCACAGCCCTAAAAATTTGCGGCATTCGTTACTGTTCAAGAGGTTCTACAAGGACAAACAAAGAATTAAGCAAGTAATATTCAATAAAGTTATCTAGAGAGTATCATGTAAAGATGGCAATTTGCTGCAGGAGAACCTTGTATTGCTCTGGTGTATCCCCCTTCTAACTCCTGTATTTGTCTTGTTATAAGAAGTGCTCTAATTGCACTTTTATCTTTTCTGTGACAAAATACTTGGGAAGAAGATCGTGACTTTCCAACCCAGTTGAGAGAGGCTGAGAAATTCAGTTCCCTTCCTTCACAGACTGTTTCTTTATCAAATAGATGCTATCCAGTTTATACGATCAACTTTGCCCATGAAACTGATATGTATAGGAGGTGCTTTCTGCACATACTGACTAAGTTAACTGGACAATGCCAGTGGCTGTGCTACTGACTCATTACAATACTCCAAGTGCTTGACAGGTGTCTTGTGCCCATATATACTACTCTAGTGGCTCGTTTAACCCTGTAATTAAAAGCAAGTTCTACCTACACACTAGATTGATCGGCATTACTGGAATTAGGTTTGGGGTTTTGTTTGGTGTTACTGAATAACTGAGATTTTTACTGTAAGTTCTGTTTATTTATCTGTCAGTACCCATATCTCTCCACCTAAAGGCTATTCTGAGCCTGAAAGTTATGGGATATTTAGGAGTATTCTGCCACTCCTGATGTCTTAGTATTTTATTTACCTCTGTACTGTCATGCTCTGAATTAATTTAAAAATCACAGTAAACCACCTTACCTAGTCTAGGAGTCTTGAATACAGCCTGTCACAGAGACCAGAAAAGATAGCTATATCATCTTTCAGGCATTTTTCATAGGGGGATTTGAGCCTTTCCCTGCAGTTACCTAGATACGCAGGGAAATTTAGTCATCTAATTCAGACGCAAGTCTGACAATCAATATTAGATACCAAAGCAGATGAATACTACTCAGTAGGTCCATTGCAGGAATGCTGCAGTAATACAGCACTACTTTCATGCCATATATTTCCAAAATAGGTAAAAGTCTTCCTGTTGTTTTCTCTCTGAATTTTTTTAAATTAAGCCCACTGTTCTACAGTGATAAAAATACCAATTTATCTTCAGGTTTCAGTACAGCTTTGTCTTAGGAATTAGTCTATCAACATTAAATAGATAAGCCTCACAGCAAAACTTCTCAGGCTTTTACCATCTGATATTGGCATCTTCATCCAATCAATGTCATTAGAATGAGTATATCTTTTATATTCCACAGTGTAAAGCATTATCATATTTGTGAACTTTTTGTTTTTGCAATTAAAGGAAGTAATTTAGTAAACATCGGCAGAATAGTTTATGTATGAAGTTACTGTTAGTATCTGAAGTTACATGGAATATAAAGTTCAAGGTACGGCAACTAGTCCAAAATACAGAAAATTGCTGTCCCATGTGTTTTATGTGTAGATATCCATATCAGAAGCATACAATTACAGTGAACAATGTAACCAAAAATAAACCTTCAGACTTGAAATAATGTATAGTAAAAATAATTGCAAACTGGGAGTTTTATGTGTATTCATTATTTTACTAATATTTACGTAATGTAGAATATATATGCTTGGATACAAGTCTTCAGGCTGGCAACTTGATGTATCACTATATAAAATTAAACTTTGGTAAGGGAATATATATTTCATTTAAGTGAAAAAAAGGCAACGCTAGAATTCCATTTGCAGTGCTGAAAGATTACACACATGAATACTGATGTCATCTAGGCTTTGCTCCCACACAGAGTTCACTATGAAATATCTTGAAATGGAAAGGTTTCAAAAAAAATGAGAGCACCTGAACGGTTTAGGTCAATCTTTTTCTCAGATTCCCAAGAGGCTTAGTTTGTCAGAAAGATGTTTGATGATACAGGTTTTTTACCACTGATACTAACAGGTACCAAGAGGGCTGTGTATAAAATGTATCACAATTTCCCTTCTATCCTGACTGTTATTAGTATTGCAGGAAAATAGCTGCATGGCAGAAAGGAGTTTTAATACACTGTACTTTCAAAAAGCTGAAGTATCAGGAAAGAGAAGCAACCTCCTTAAGTATTTGGTTTCAGAAAAAAAAAAATTAAAAGTTTTGTGTACTTGATAAAAAGTTTCCTGGCAGAAACAGGATTTCTCTTCAAAATTCATACAATTAGCATAATAGAAGGCTCTCCAGGTAAATTATTGTTAGATAATTGAGAGTTTCCATTATGACCCCAATGATTTGTTTTGCATGAGGCTCATTGCAGTCTGAACTGTTTGCTGCAGTATTTTGTGTTTTTCATCTGCATCTTCCTTTTAACAAGATGCTATACTAAAAAAAAAAAAAGCCTCAAAAAAGCCTAAAATTTCATTTCTCCATTCACTTGCAATGGCTGTAAGAAAGAGAATAAAAGTTATCTGAACCTTAAGTTACCTGCAAGTAGTTTTCCCTTAGCATTCATATTTATAAAATTATTGAACTAGTGTCATTTTTAGAAAAAGCAGACGTGTACAGCCTTTGCTTGGTATCTCCTGCACCATATGAATCTGTTGCAACTACTGACCTCAGGAATTCTTAATCATAGATTCACGTTTAACTCATTTCATTATTTACTTTATTATTCTATCTTTGAACAATCTTTCTAATGGTCTAGGACCCTGTTGCAGCTATACACCTTAGAAGAAAAATGAAAAAATATCCATCAGAATGCATAGCAGGTATAAAACACAAAACAGAGCGCATACAGATAGACAGATGGGGAGACTCACAAAGAAACTGCAAGACTACTTTTCAGGATGAGAGGCAGAAGTACTAACATGGGAGAGTAAAGATTATTTAACATTCTCTAGCACACGTTAATTTAAGGAGAAATTTAAATAAAGATGAGACATTTAGATATTAACAGGCAACTCCTAAGTGCAGGATAGAACATGTAAGAAGACAGAAAAAGAAAAAAGATCACTTGATAATTTAACATTATCAAAGGCCACAGATGACATCTTATTATGTAATCAAAGATAGAATGGGTCAATGAGCTGCTAAGGACCGTGAAAACTAAGCCAAGTCATTTATTTGATATGATAGAGAAGAAATCAGCATGGGGATATAAAAAGCTAAGGCAACCTTCTCAGAGTGCTGGTCAGGATTAATAATCTTATAATAAACCAATAGCATCCCAAGGTATTGTACAAGCCAGTTTTGCAACTGTGTCGAAAGGCAGCTGTTACCTAGTTGAGTCATACTAACTATGCGCATGAAAAGATAAAGCTATATTTATTACATGTTAGGCAGAAAAAAATGTGTAAGACACTGTGGAGATGAAAAGAGACACAGATCACATTTGCAGATAACCCTAGATAAGCAGGAAAAATATTGTTATAGAGAGTGACAACGCACCAGGTTGGGGGGGGGAGGGGAGGGGAGAAGTGAAGAATTATAGTTTTCACTGCCTTGCTCTTTAGTAAGCAGCTAAATATCACATATTTTGAACAGACAAGTTAAAATATCGGTTTAGCCAGATCTGCAAGGTGTTAACTCAGGTGATTTTGTCTCTGCACATGATGTCATCCAGAATAAAGCGTACCAGGAGAAAGACAAAGGCCCCAGAAAATTTCTGTCTTACCCTTCTCTCATTTGTTTCCAGGCAGTATAATGTTTAACTTATTTTGTCTCTTAATATTACGCACAAAGGAAAAATTGTCCAAGCAACTGAAAGTTTGGACATCATTTTTGTTCGCCCTTCTGCTCATTGGTGTCACTGCAGTAGTCTCCCCCTGAACAGACCTCACGGGTTAGCTATATTTGGGACCTATCAGCATGCAGAACTAGCTCATTCTTCCCCTCAATTTTTAACATATCTGTCAGTCATTATTTTAACTCATCTTAATAAAGACAGAGCTTACGCATAGCATTTATCCACTGCTGTCAACAGGAAGCACAGAAGTTGTCATATTCATATAGATCACTTGCTCAACTTTTGCAGTTTATAAATCAAGCAGATGCTTACGCACTCTGTCAAGTGGTAAGTTATGTTTGACAGTAGATTAGTTTTATTTAATAGTTCCCTTCACCATAGATACTACACCAGGAGGCATTTTAGACTCAGCAACGTTGTTATTTGTAGGGCTTTCTTCATGAGTGGCAGTCCCAGAGTTGGAGTTCAAGTGATCTACCAGTGTAGGTACTTCTCATAGTTTAGTTATCGGTCCTGTGTAACACTGTATTGTTTATTCAGCAGACCTGGAACATGCCATGCTCTACACAGTAAAATTACAGATGTATGTATGGATAAAGTGTAACAGCCAAAGAAAGATGGGTCAAAGAGAACCTGTTCTTTATGATTATACAGTCAGGTTCCCCCTGAAATGCTATTAGTGTCCGCCTCCTTTTTGCCACATAAGTGGGAGCTTGAAGAAGATGACTGTTCTCAAATATTTCATCTGTGCTCAAATTTCTTGACAGATCATAAAAATATGTTTGCAGAATTTAATTTTATAGATTGATTTTTTCCCCCCTTTGAGCTAGTTCTTTTTGATTTTTAAATCTGAAGACCGAGGCAGGAAAAGTCAAAAGAATTGCAAGAAACCAATTAACTCCCAGTCAGGGTGTAGATATAAATAAGATATACTTTTCCTAATGTCATTGAAAGCAAAGAGAAAGAATTAGGGGCAATGCTTCTCTCATGTCAAGAGGAGGTTACTAAACAAAAAGCAAATATAGAAATCTGTTACAACAGGAAGGCACTAATGGCCAAAACAAGAATATCCAGATAATGAAGCATATGTTCACGTGTAGGACAGTGAGTGGTGAATCAGTTAGTGTAGCACAGAGAAGAAAATGGATAAGCTGTAAAATCACTACATAAGATAAGAATAGGGAAATATTATATATGTGATAAGCTATACCAACAAAAAAGGGCCAATTAAAACAGTGCCAACAAGGATTATTGGAAATATTTTTGCAAAAATCATTTAAGACAGAATTCTGTACTCATAGAATAGCCTCAGACACATGGAGACAGTGATGGAGGCACAACAGAAAGATCTAGAGAAACACGACAAAGCTACTAAAAATTAGGTAACAATCTCCGCCCCCCCCTTAAAATAAGTTTCTCTGGTCTGATACTTCTCATGACCTAGTAAAACTGCTTCTCAAACTTGTCACTTAGCTGTCTTCTAATAAGAAAAATCTTTGTAAAAGATTTAGTACTCATAATGCTTACTTCATTTGCAGTAAAATTCAAGTACTCCTGAAAAGTTTTATCAAAATTCAGCTTAGATGAATGTTCTTGACCATAAGTTTTTTTCCCTTGAAGAATCATAGAAAGTGCATGCAAAAGGGAGTCAACCATATAAGGCAAGCTTGTAAAACAAAGGGAATATTTTTGGAAACGATTTTGTAGTCTTGGTTCAAACCTAAGCATAATTGCTTCTCAAACTTACCACTTAGCTCCCTTCTAATAAAAAAATCATTGTAAAGAAACTGCATTAGCAACCAAAAATACTGACAAAGGAATTAAAAGTAGAAATTAGTTGAAATAATTTCACATCGCTCTACCAATAACGACAAAGGATTGTATGAAGCAATACTTAAAGAACCCCTTTCCTACATGCATGGGATGTGAAGGGAAGTTTCACATATTTTCTCTGGTTGGTGATCTTGTCTTACACTGGTTTGGAGGGAAGGAGTTATTGCAGAACCCAGAACTCGAACAGGCAAGACTTTACTGAGAGGCATGACAGTAAATACAAACAAGCAAACAAAAAGCCAAGGGTGAGAGTTCTGGGAAGTATTGCTCTACAGGCTGTGTCTCGTATTTGTTTCTTTTTGGTTTGTGCATTTTTCATACAGCTTGGAAGGAAATATTAGCGTCTTCCTCCAACTCTACCTCAGTGACTGCTGTCAACTTCCAATACAAACTCTGGAAAATACATCAGCAGTATCACCTGTGGAACTGCTTTCTTTAACCTCTTCCATCTCATGGAGTTGCTCCACCTCAGTTGCTATAAATTGCTATCACCAGAGCTGTGGAATCCGCTAGGTCACTTGACAATATTTTAATCTGCACTGTGATTCTATGATAAGCGATACTGTATAAACAGCAGACTAGATAGAAGGCACTGAAATTGTTTCAGGTACCGATGTAGTTCACCTTGCCTCAGGGATCTGGTGAATGGCATGTGTTATATAAAACATGTGTAATGTTCAGGAGGCTTTCAAATTTAGGCATGAAAGCCATTGCAGTTATGCCAGTCATTGTCAAAACCATGACCACGTAGTTGGCATCTTTAAAGAGCACAGGAGCTCTCGATAAACAATTTTTGATTAAAAAATCAGGTATGCAACTATGTTGACATTACACAAGTCCAGTACAAAATAAACAACAGTGAAGAAGGTCACAGTTGGCCCCTTCTCCAGGACAGGGGAGCGAGTGGAGCTTTTCAGGGTAGAGGAAATTCACAACAGAGAGATCTGCACTGCAACAGACATCTTATGTAGAGCTTCAGTACTCCCTTCCACTGAGTCTGCTTGTGGAGGAAATTCCCCTTTCTCCCAACCTGTTCCCCCACTTTATCATTTTAAAGAAGTCCATATGAGATGGTAATCAGTCATGAGAGTTTCAAGGGTTCTTTGAAATTATTATTTTAGGGCAAAAGGGAACAGGAAATAGACGGCTGCATATAAAGTGGTGTCACACCCATACAAGCACTAGAGGATGTCACACAGATGATACAGCTCTTACCCATACATTTGCAGTATACTACATTTGACTTAGATACTCTGTAGAGAAACTTTAATATAGATGTGTGTACTACACAGAAATGGGGGGGAGGAGGGGTGGTGTCTGATAAGGAACAACAGTTAAAGCTGATTAGTAATACTTTTCCATAGAGGACTGCCAAAACCAGATCATTAAACCTGGCTGAAAGATCCCTTTCTGTAAACTTATTGACATCCAGTTAGATTTGAAACATCCTATAAAAATTTCTTGGAACACGGTGTCCAAATTAACCATCCCTATACACCAGGATGTCACTACTCTCTACCTTTTTAAGTGATGTTTGGAGTAACATTAGAAAACATTGCCTGGAGTAACAGGCAAACGTTTAGCAAAAAGGCACACACGCACAAAAAAAAACCCAACAAAAAACCTGCTGTCATTTGAAGACCACCTCCATTTCCCAAAAGTAACGTTAAATAAATAAATAAATAATCTGTCGAGAGGGAAAAACTATCCAAATAAAGGAATTGTAGCTTCTGGCATTTTACTACAGATTAGGGGCAAGAGGAAGGAAATCGCATTTGGGGCTGGGAACTCAGGGATTACTGCCTTGGGAGGGTAGGAATATGGGGGAGAAAAAAAGACCAAACAGTGGGTTGGTGGAAAGGAAAAGAAAGAAAGATAATAAGGAGCAGAAGGCACACTTACTGTTTGGTTATCTTCATACAGCTTCAAGTCATATCCACTCAGCTCCACACAGAAAATTATTGCTGTAACCCCCTCGAAACAGTGGATCCATTTTTTGCGTTCAGATCTCTGTCCACCCACATCCACCATTTTGAAAGTCAGTTCTTTGAAGGTGAACTTATTTTCTACAATCCCTGTGGTCATGTCCCGAGAACGCAGAATATCTTCCACTGTAGGGATGTAGTCCAGTGCTGCAATCCTTTCTAGGTCATTTAAGTAGTATGCAGCATTATCCTCTAGGTGGTACTCATTGGAGCGGCAAAAACACTCCTGCACACCAGGGTCAGCCCAGAGCCGTTTCATGACTCCCAGAAGCTCAGGGGTAATCTCACCTTTGCTCTCAGCTGGGCCTGTCAGGGCAAAAAGCTGCACAGCATCATATGCTCTGTCAGGATTGTGAAATTCTATCTTAAGGGTGGCTAGAGCCCGAATGATACGTGTGAGGGAGTCAATTGCATTGTAGATAATCAGAGGTTTGTATTCTTTGCAAGCCTCCAAGTTAAAGCCACCACTATGAATGATTTTCATCTGCTTTACAATAGTACTCTTCCCAGAATTGCTGGTACCCAGGAGGAGGAGTTTAATCTCTCTTCGTTGTCGCTGACTTTCAGAGCGCAGGTGGCGGTCAATCCTACGGGACCGCCGCGCTGCCTCTTTCTCCTCAGAGCTTTGCCGACATCCCATGGTATAGCAGGCAGTTAAAGAAGGGAAAGGTTGGAGATTGTCTCGCTCTTTTTGTGCCTCTGAAAAAGATCTGTGATGTCTTTCAGCTCTTGTGCCAGGTACACCTTGAACAGGAAAAAAAAGTCGCTATCCAATACCTGATGATCCAAGATGCCTGTACCACCTAATTCAGTCCCAGCAGGGGTGCAAACGCATGTAGATAGGCAACCACAGAAATAGTCTCTTCAGTAGGTCTCATGGCACTCCCCTTTCCAGTGCATAAACAGTGGCACATTCCTATTAATGAAGGGACACTTGCCTTTGCCACAGTTTGGCTAGATCCTTCAAATACTCTTTTCTGTTCTGCATAATTATTTTGCTGCCTTCTGTCCAAAAGTAAGGAGCCACACTTTCACCTTCTCTGCTCTAGCCCTTGTCTTTTAATTGTATTTTCTGGTTGCTGTGGTGATGCTGCTAGATAAAGCTGAAGCTCTTTTCAATGGTGCTGTACTTGTTTTGTTCTCTTCCCCCACTTCTTCAGCTGATCCAGTTCAGCTCTGTAAATCTGTGCTTTCCACCTGCCAAACAATGAGAAGAGAAATGAATGAAATGAGAGACTCTGCTTCCTTGCTGCAAACCACTCACTTTCTTCTCCTCTTCTAGACTTCTAAACCTTTTATTATCCCAAACAGAAAATACAGATGGAAAAATATGTAAAGAAAAGCAAAAATCTAAAACCCTCGCAAAAACGTTGGGACAGCTGAAGCTTGCAGAACTAAGAAAATGTGGTTTCTGAACAATAGTAAATCAAATCTCCCTTTCAGCCTTCTGTGTTTTATTATCTAAACCTACATGAAAACAAACAGTGCTGAGCTGTGCCCCAATTTCTCCCTCAGCAAGAGCTTATGGCAGTGCTTTTCCTGCACAGTCCTGTTCTGACTAGTTTTCCTGAAGTAGAAAACGGGCTCACAACTCCTTTTCCCAGTCTCTCTATTTTTATCAGTATCTTGTACTCAGACAGATGTCCTCCTGAATTTTCTTTCATCTTTTCTGTTTGCACTGAACATTTAAATAACTAAATTAGGAAGCAAAAGGAGGTGATTATCTTTACTTCATGATTTTATAAAAGGGAGAGTTACTGATCTTTGCAGAATACAGTAACAGGTCTTCTTTCCTCTTGGAGAACAGTACTGTTCAACATACTACCTGCATTCTGCTTAATCAATACAGTGATGCACTACTACAACAAACTTTGTAAGCTTCTTCCCATAGCCAGGCTAAGTGTTATTAAGTCTCCTCTCTCCCATTTTTAATACAGGAAATTCTGAGATGCAGTAGAAGTGAACAGTGACTACAAGGCAAATGTTTCACACAAAAAGCACAGGAAATGCTATCCCAAGCAAGGGCTGACAGCTTTTCAGTGACTGTTAGAGCAATTATTCTTTCCCAAATTAGGGGTTAAGCCTACTGGTTGGAACTCTGCAGAAGGCAACAGCAGGAAGCAGTTACCTCTTGCAGAGGGAAAACACATTACTAATAGCTGATTGGCGATAACTTGTCTCTTTTCCAGGAAGGGCTTGCTGCTCCCACTAAGCTCTAAGCGCAGTGGGCGGCAGAATCACAGATGTCATGGCTTCCTCATCATATGCTGGCCCCAGCCCACTTTGGCACCTATATTGCTGTCTCTTCACTTGTGTCTAGAGGGTCTTCAGTGAGTATTTTTACAAACTAAACTACGTGCCACTGAGATATCCTCAGAGGTAGGCTTAAGAAAAAATTCAGAGCCTACTAAAGAAACATAGCTTCTACTACATTTTAATAAGACTAAGTTTCTCAAATTCCTTTTCAAAGCTGACCTAGAAGTCTTTGGAATTTTTTCCCTGCATGAACTTACTAGCATTTCAATGTAGATGTGACAAAGCATTAAAATACATATTGAAGAGGATGATTCCACACTACTATGCGAGGGAAAGAATGATCCACACCAGATGTTAAACCTCTGGCTTTTGTGAGACAATAAATTAAACTACAACTACTTGCAACCTCATGTACTTTGCTTTCTCTCGTTCTCAAGCATCACAGCAGAAGTTTTAGTGAACAAAAGATATTTCAGCACCGGATTTACCAATATGTATTTTTTCTTTCCCCACATCACCTACATCATAGGATAAGATTCACTTAGGTACACAGCAGGATGGGTTAGGTCACATTCCTACTTGGCCTTACTGCTCTGGTTGAAAAATATGAACTTATATTTACATGACTTCTCTTTTAGTGTGTAACGTGTATTTATTAATGTGTATACATTTAATAGTACATGTTTTATAAGATACTGTTTTATTTTTGAGGATTTTAACTCTTGTTTTTGGTCTTGCCAAAAGTCATTATCAGCCAGGGATTTCAGTGAGATCTTGCTTTACCCTCCCAGTTGCTGTCACAGTAGTAGAAATTAATTAAGTCAAATAATAGTTTTAGCTAACCTTTAAATAATGTTAATTGAGATACAGCACAGCATAAAAACTTTGAGGCAGGCGCTTCACAGATATAGATAAAGACTATTACATCAGCTGCAGTACTGGAGAAGGGTTATATGGTTAAAATAAAGAATAAAGCTCAGCTTTTTGAGTTTCTTAGCATCACACATTTACACGAAAAAACATCATTCTTAGAAGGGGGAATAAATGATATATCTAGGATTTCATTCCTCAGATGGTAGAAACAAGTGTAATGATCTCAGACTCTTCTGTTTAGCAAGAGGCATTACTATTCTTCTGTTATTTGTACATTCTTTGTCACGGTAGGCTATCCTAATCTTAGTTTCTGTATAGCTTTATCTCTGAACATATTTAAAGTCACTTACAGATCTCTTCTGATTTATCATGAGCTGAAAAGCGAAAAGGTAGAGTATATGTGTCTGCTTTCAGATCCAAGTCCCCACTGGTATGCATCTCTGAGGTCTACAATTCTGTAACAGCATCTCGGCATTAGGCAGGTTCTTGCAACACACTGGATCCATTTTCAGCAGTTTCCAGTACATAAACGTGAATGTATCTGGGAATGTGAACCGTGCGTGTATGGAAGCACAAACAATGGCAATCATTGTTAATCCCTTAACATCAGAGAAAAAGGTATGGAGACTGAACAGAGTCAACGCATGACAGTTTTACATATTCATTCCTGAAGTTTCCTGGGATGTTAGCCTGGGACAGTTGAGCTTGCAATCACTCACTCTTAAATACTTTTACTGATTCTATATTTATCTTTAAATCCCTTCCTAACTCTAACCCTGCTTAAGGGAGATACATAGTTGAACCAATGTAGACCTGGATACAATTCACAACTACCAGGATGAGTCAGTATAGGTCAGGATTGATACTGGTGTATTGTGTATTATATTTTAGTTAGGAGAAGATAAATAGATGATTAGTGGAAAATTCCACAACTGGAACTCTGACCACAAAAAAAAGTGAACACTCAAAAAACCAGTATGTGCAGTATACTGATTAAAGTGTGCTTTGATATCCCAGTCATTCCCATCTTTCCTTAGATTCACAGAACATTATTAACATACACATTTTCAGAACAGCAGCTTTTACTCAGTTCTGAAGATCTCCTACATGGTATTTCAACTTCCCCTCTTCTTTCTTGCTCCTTTTTAAACCTGCCTTCTCACTGCATTCTTTTAATCTCCATGCTCTAACACTTGCCTGTAAATCCATCCCAAATCCATATGCAGAAAATTAATTAACTAGAAGAGGACTTCTGCAATAACCAATTCCAAAAACTAACCATGACAATCTTATTCTCAGCTGTTCTAAACTAGTTAACCAGTCAGTACATCAAGTCACCTCAACATTATTTTTTTGCCTCAGTCTTCACCAACAAGTGATCTAGCCACATCGCCCAAGTCACAGAAAGCAGACAGAGACTGTGAGAATGAAGAACTGCCCACTGTAGTTGAAGATCAAGTATGAGACCATCTAAGAAACCTGAAGGTGCACAAGTCCATGGGACTTGATGAAATCCTTTCGTGGGTCCTGAGAGAACTGGCAGATGAAGTTGCTAAGCCACTTTCCATTATATTTGAAAAGTCATGGCAGTCCCGGCGAAGTTCCCACTGACTGGAAAAGGGGAAACATAACCCCCATTTTCAATAAGGGTAAAAAAGAGGACCTGGTGAACTACAGGACAGTCAGTCTCACCTCTGTCCCCGGCAAGATCATGGAGCAGATCCTCCTGGAAATTCTGCTAAGGCACATGGGAAATAAGGAGGTGATTGGTGGCACCCAACCTGGCTTCAACTAAGGGCAAATCACGTCTGACAAATTTGGTGGCCTTCTATGATGGTGTCACAGCGTTGGTGGATAACGGAAGAGCAACTGACATCATCTATCTGGACTTGTGCAAAGCATTTGATGTAGTCCCGCATGACATCCTTATCTCTAAATTAGAGAGACATGGATTTAACGGATGAACCACATGGTAGATAAGAAATTGCCTGGATGGTCACACTCAAAGAGTTGTGGTCAACAGCCCAATGTCCAAGAGGAGTCCAATGATGAGTGGTGTTCCTCAGGGGTTGGCACTGGCTCCAGGGAAACCTTACAGCAGCCCTCCAGTACCTAAAGGGGGTCTACAGGAAAGATGAGGAGGGATTCTTTATCAGGGAGCGTAGCAGTAGGATGAGGGGTAACGGTTCTAAACTGAAAGTGGGTAGATTTAGATTAGATATTAGGAAGAAATTCTTTACTGTGAGGGTGGTGAGACACTGGAACACGTTGCCCAGAGAAGTTGTGGATGCCCCATCTCTGGAGGTGTTCAAGGCCAGGTTGGATGGGCATTTGAGCAACCTGGTCTGGTGGAAGGTGTCCCTGCCCATGGCAGGGGCGTTGGAACAAAATGATCTTCAAGGTCCCTTCCAACCCAAACCATTCTATGATACATGGCACTTCAGAGTGCTTATCTGTCATCTTTGCCTATGGACCTTGGCCTATGGACCACAGTGTATGAGCAGGCTTGTAATTTAAGCATTTTGGGTACTTAAATATAAAGATGGCTGAATCCTTTGCCCCAAATGCACTGTGTATTGCTATTACCTGGTCTAAAATTCTACAAAAAAGTCTTAATATCAGCTGTATTGTGTTACTTCCCTTTGCACATCAGAAGGACATTAGCACATGAAGATCATATTAATCAGCAGAAAATTAAAATAATAGCATAAACATTAATAGAATAGTAATTACCACAACTTTACTTACTCTAGTACATCAAAGATGTGAAAACCCCCCAAAATGAGGAGTTATACTTTCTTCAAATAATTGGCTTTTTCCAATGGTCATAGAAGATAAAAAATAAGAGTTGAGGAAGCTGTTTCTTAATGAGTGTCTTTCCAGCCACACAGAGAGAATGAAATTACTGTATTACATATCAGGCCAAATTCTTGTTTTAATTATATAAAAATTAGAGTTGGCTCCCTTAATCATGCTTATTCTGGCACGTTCAGAACATTTAAAACTGGTTTTCCTTTAAGTCCTGATCATTGGATATTTCATTTTCATGTAATTGATTAGACCACTGGTCAAATTCTTTGTGACATTTTCTACAAACCTCTGTGTCAAAGATTAAAAACTTTGCAGGAAGCACAGATGGGTCTCCGTCTCCTCTCTTTATTCACGTTTCATCCTGAAAAAAAGATGCTTGCTAGAGACAAGAGGATGCACATTACTTCCAAAATGCATCTGTAATTATGATAAATCTGGAGATTTTATGCCCATATAAGATAAGCAAATCTTTTTTAAACTTTACATTATTGGCCTCAACAATCGCTTATGACAAACGGTTTGGTAGAAAGACACTTTCAAGAAAAAAATATTCTTTTCAGACAACTTGTACATTCTGCAGAGTGTTTCCTACTGCATATTTCTGCAACACATTCAGATGCATCATTCATATCCCACAGTGTTTTACATATCAACTGTCCTGCTTGCCATTCATTAATATGTTTAACACAGAAAAGGATACAGTAGCACCTCCTTATTGAAGGGAAGATCAGAAGTATGTAAACACTGTGTAAATGAGTTTACACTATTGATTTTACATTTTTTTGGCTTCTAGTCATTCCTATTGCATATATGGCAATGATATTTGGATGTCACTATTTCAAGTAGGAATACAATGTGGTGATTATATTACTGCTTTGTAAAGCAGAGTAGTAGATACTATTTCCAAATAGTTCACAACAGTAAGAAAGTTTGATTTATTTAAAGAAGTTTTCCCACATACACTGAAAAGCATCTTCCACACTCATGGTTGCTCCTTTTTGAAGTTCAGGAAAAGAATAACTTTACAAACTATTATGTTACTACATTTTACTGTCCTGGCTACATAAAGATAAACTTCCTCTCACCAGTTTTACTTTGTCTTGGAACACACTCAGAAAATAAGGCAATGCAGAATTTGTTCTGTTTTTTTAGATCAGATTTCATATTAAAAATGTAAGCGTTTCATGGCTGTAAGGTTCTAATTAGATAAAAGTCTTTTCAGTTACTCTAATGGAAAGCCCTATTGCTTCCTTCCTGTGTGCACAGTTCTCTCTAAACTTTTTCTTAAAAAAAATCTTATTCTGTGAATGACCGCATTATACTGCATATGTGCATCTAAACTAATACATCTACCTTCTTCTGACAATTGAAGCTGCTCAAAATGTTAAGAAAACATATTTGTCAAATCTAATTTTATATATATGGGCTATCTTGTCATGACCAAAATGAGTAATTGTCCCCCAAGATAAAATTAACATGCCCCAAATCCTGAGCTAACAGTGATCTATTTTGACTATCGAAGAAGTAATGCCAAAAAGTTCGGGTTTTGGAGTGGGAAGGATACTCGAGCAAAATTCTGCACTGGTTTATTATATAAACCTGCTGAAGCCCATTTAACTGAGCAGGCTGTTTATTACTAGCACATTCTTCTGTCCATACTTTTATAGTCAATAAAAACAGTCATTATTTTTGGTTTCATATCTAGGCTTGCTCTTTGCCCTCACCCATCACTACTGTCTTGCTCAAACTGATCTGTGTGTTTGCAATCATAAACACTTATCCCTTTTCTCAGCATGTCCCTAAATAAGGGGGCTGGGGAGGAAGGAGAATGACACTACAACAACACAATTCAATTGTAAAAATTTCCCTAAGGAAAGATCCGAGTATTGTTGCTTGTTGCATTAGCTACTGGCACGTTATCATGGAATGCAGTTACAGAATCTGCCTTGAAAGATGTCCCCCCCAACCCCCCCAAGATTTTATTGAAAGGAAGTGGCTCCTAGGCTGAGAATAAAGCCAATTGCTGTGACTATAACAGTCAATATAGAGACTGTGCATACAGTATCCTGCTAGCAGCAGAAATTTGAGCTGGCATTGTAGGCACAAAGCTACATTCTCCCTCCAATGCAAGTGGTACCAGTAGTCTAATAATTTAGCTTCACCACCACCAGCCTGCACACACAGAGCTTTAGAAGCCTAATCTTATTCAGCTCTTTACAGTATTTCCATCCTAGTAGCCAGACGATACATACAGTTTTTCCCCAGTAGTACCTAATTTAAGGAAGTAAAATGAAGTTCAAAAGGTTGCGGCAAACTTTCCACAGCAGTTTTAGCTGTAGTTGCCAGCAATCTTGGTTAATTCAAGACTGATATTCTATGCAGTATCAGAGAACATATACTACCAGAGGAAGAAAACAAAACCTTACCCAAGCTGTACTTTCCCAGCTTATTGGTTCTGATTGCTTCTTCTCTCTCTTTACTTATCTGAAAGTTTAGAGGTAGTGGACCTGCTTGTTTGAGCACTTACCCACGTAAAAGCAAATACAAGCAAACCTAGCAAGAAATAGCACAGCACACATCTAAGACTTACAAGCCTAAGCTAACCTAATGTAATCAGTTTCTAATGATTATACGCATCCACAGGGGATTCCAGTACATTAACAAAACCTTATTTTTGCAGGGTTTAACTTTCAATCACTTCTTACACTATTAATGAAAGAGAAAAAGACATAAGGGAGTATGATATATAAGGAAATACCCAAGGTGGTTTACTGAGGAAGAAGTCAAGCATTCTACTAAGCAGGCATCACTTTTTTTCTCTCTTTTTGAGAGAAAGAGAAACGGGGGCTAGTAAGGAATGAGGAAATTGGTTCAGAGTTTTGCATCCAGGAAAGCAACAAGAAAGAGTCCCAGAAATGCATGCAGTATAAATGAAAGCTTGAAATAATTTCACAGGAGTTAGTTTACTGTTTAATGTATGGTGATTAAAGTGCATTTATTACAGAATAAAGTTATTTTAGAACTGTGGCCACAGACATTACTAACATTCTCTTTAGACAATCATTGAAATCTGAAAGAAGAGGAAGGAAAAAAGCTGACTGAGGAAGAAAAAGACTGGATAGTTTTTTTCTTAATGCAACCTCTTAGTTGGTAGTACAACTTTTTGTTGCAGTTGGATGACAATATTATTTATGTTGCTGTTTTCCATTGCTTAAATCCTTGGGAAAGTAGTTACGTTGAAACTATCTCCATCAGATATCTATCTGTAAATAAATGTCTGGGGAAATTTTTCATACAAAAAACGGCTTGGGCACTTCTGAACAGAGCACTTGGGGAAAATTAATTGTTTCATCCACAGTAAAAAAACTGAAAACTTTTCTTTAAAATCCTGCTCCACCTTCAAACTTTGAGCCAAGGACATGAAATTCAACAGATGATGAGCTTTATGGTGTGGATGTGCATTTGCCATTCTCACAAAACAGGAAGTTTAACTTAGAGACTTTGAAAAATTTTAGTTTTAGCTAGAGTAGAGAGAGATTCCACCTCAAGAATCCACTTGCTAGGCAAGGGTAATTGGATGTGCTGGTCTAGAGGCTTAGGAGAAGGGAAAAGAAAGGGGAAAGAAAAGATTTTGTATTAAGGAAAACCAGAAACAATATGTATCCGCTAGAACACCTGTCTCTGCAGAGCCAGAAGCATAAACCAAAGTTACAAACCTGATCATGAACTTTCTGCCTGTAACTGTTTGTGGAAATCTCTGGTATTCCCTCTGTCTTTCGACATATCGGGTAGTGGTGTCCACTAGCTAAGTATATCACCCAGTCAAAATTTAACATACAGACTTGATCCCAGTTTCAGGAAAATGCAAGAACCTATAGTGAAAATAAAGTATTCCTTATAAACCAAACATTCAACCCTTGCTTTTATAAAGATAGATTTTGATCTTTAATTAGTGGCATGGACATTTGCACCAGCTCAGGTAAGATCCAGACCACAGCAGAATACAAGAACCTATTAGTTATTTTTCTTTTAACTATGCACACCCCACTTACTTCAGAAAGTAGGAAACATAAATCCTATAAAGCATTAATACCTAAATACTTGGTAGGCATTTAAATATGAGCTGTTTTAGCAACATCCACAAACTAGCATGAAATAGTGAGAAGACAACCAGTACATAATACTGACTGATGCTTGAGTAGAGCCAAAAATACAACAGTTCTATTCTGAGTTGTGTTTCTGAAAATCCAGAGTTGTGTCAGTGACTGCATATGGAGTCGCCTGTGCTCTATAGTGATTTAACTAAGACTAGAATCTCCCACAGCAGTCATTTTAGAGGTGACCTTTAGACTTCCATAAAGAATGTTATACTACAAGAATATTACAGTGGATCTAACAGTGGGTGTGCAGAAAAATCCTGGCTGCTAGACAAGGGCGAGGAGAAACAACACACATAGCATCTGCTTTAGGGACATACAAACATGAGACTCATTTAAAAATTTGTATTAAAGCAACAAACAAAACGCAGTACCCACTCAGCGGGCACCTCAGGTGATGACAGTGTGGTGATGACATAACCTAGTGTAGGTTATGTCTTCATTAGAGTTGCTGTTTAGCTTTTATCATCGATGTTACTATAGTTCTTATGCAGGTGATTCATGAGCTAAGGCTCACATACCACAGGGTTGCTCTTTCACAGGTCTTACGGAGCTTAAAGAGATGACTTTATTACATTAAAAAAAAAGCTAGTAAACATTAGGTTTGGTCACGAATATAGCAGCAAATTTCCTATCATTCATTCAACCTTATTCCACACAATACCTTATGAAAGCATAAGGAAATTTTGGTAGCTATAGCAAAAGAAAGTTAAAGAGGGATTTGAAACAGGATAACAATGTAGCCTTGTAAAAGGAAGTTTCTCTTCCTGTGCATAAAAGGTCACACAGCAAAGCACAAACATGCTTGTTTTAGACTGTTCCAGTGACAAGTACGAGCTAATCAGAGGTCAAAATTAGAATCTCTGTGGTAAGAACCCGAGAGCGGGGGTACAGATAACAGTGTCCTGAAGACAAGAAGTTTGTTTAACGTGATAAGGAAAATCAGCCAGTGAAGACTCAATGATTGAAGCTCGAGGCCAAGCAAGAGGCAAGGAGAAGATGCTCCAGTAAGTGGGAACCATGGAAACAATAGACAAGTTTTATTTGTGGTGATGGATAAGAAAGCATCTTTGAGACTCTATACAGAAATAAATCACAGTAGTTCTGCTTGTGTGTTTTAAGGGAAAGAACCAGAGGAGAAGCAATAATTAAGACAAAGAATGAGAGTAAAGTCACAGAAGCTAGGTAAGATTTCTAGGGTAAACTGAAAGGGTATATAAATACAGGAACCAAGAAACTTCTGTATCCATGAAAAGAAAAGGGAAGAGATAGCAATAGAGGAAAGAAAGATGAACTGAGAAAGCAGATGGGCACATCTTACTATACCACATTGGCAGAAATCAGCAGAAATCTATATAGAGAAGAAAAAAGGCCAGTGGGAGAAGATTGACTCAGATGTTGTAAAGATGGGTCTACACATATGGAATTGAATTACACTAGGAAAAAAAAAAAAAAAGAGGAGAGAATAAATCCATGGTGGAAAAAGTCATCTGGGTCATCAGTTTTCCACCAGAATGGCTTTCCTAGAGAAACAACATTGTCAAGAGTGAGTCAGGGCTGAAAGTTGGCAAGACGGACCTTGCAATGAGAGGCAGAGCAAAAGGTTTTGGAAGGAGGAAAGCAAAATATGGGACACAGTTTCAGTAGAAGTGATGAACACTGAATTCACAGAAGGGTGAGCAAAAGCATGGGAGGAGTGAACTGGCAATGGGATACTGAAAGTTGGGAAATAAGGAACAGAGAATGAGTAATGTTTCAGTGAGAACAAATCAAAAGAACCTTGGTGAATGGAAAAAAAGAAAAACAGACACAGGTTGAGTGAGTACGCGGGAGCAGCAAGTTATCAACACGGGACAAAGTCAAAAAAGAAATATAGGAGATTTCGTGTGAAGAGAAGGAGCATAATGGAGTTCAAAGACAGTAGCTCAAAAAAAGCACAAGAGGAAAGAGCAAGATGATGCAGGAAGAGCATCAAAGAGCTGGTCAAAATGGAAAATAGGAGGAGAGAAAAGCAGGACTGTGAAAGAATAAAGCCAATAATTCTCACAATGGTCTAATTTAGGGAAGGACAAAGAAAGCCTGAAAAACCTGCTGAAGTTACCCACCTCACAAGACATAAATGCGGATTAAAATGTTGGTCCAAATACAACACGAGAAAGAAAGGAAGAAAGAACATGAACATCTGCATAAGAGGCAGGGCTATTATTGGGGATAAATTTGGTAGGTAGGGTAGAGAGCAATTTCCAGCCTTGGGCCACATACAAAATTAATCACATGAACTGTGTCAGAAGATATCTACATTAGAACTATGGATTTCCTAGGTTCCATCTTAACAACTCAAATTAAATGTTATTTTATCCACAGAAGGGGAGATGAGGAGTAGAAGTAGTATTAGACTGCAGCCTGGAGAGGGGGAGACGTATCCCAAGAGGCTAAACAGAATCCACAGCATTCTCTGAAGTGTGATTCATGGGAGAGGACTTGTATGCTACCAAGCACAGATTACAGCTGCAGCCTACGCCTGGTCTCATTCTGCTTCTCTTTTGAAATTCAGAAGCTTTGACAGTCTTACAATCCTGCTGCATGCAAGAGCTTCAGCAGGTACATCTCAGACAGCTGAGCCATTATCATAGTTACTCTCTTTCTCTAATTCAAAGGACTTCTTTATAAGCTGAATATGAAGAAAGTTGTTCATGTTCTGATTTTGATATGAAATTGCTTTAGGCCCAATCAAAAAAACAGATATACTTCGACTTCACAAAACATAACTCTGCAACCAAAAGCATTTAAGTACGCATTGTAAAATGGCTAATTAGCTCCTGGTTTCAAAATCTAAGCTAATACTTTTTTTACAACATTTTGCTATCTAAATATATTAGCCCAGTTGCAGCTAGCCTAGGTAACTGCATTCAGCACTACATTGCACGGGGTACATGCATTATTTGGTACCTGCAACAGAATTTAAGCAAACTTTAGTTGTCTATGTGAAGAACTACAATTCTACCTTCTCATCTTCCCTGTGTACTCAGTAACTCCCTAACCCTAGAAAAAACTCAATTAATATTTACATTGTTGGTCTGAGAATTCTTAAGCAAAAGAGTACTCCGTGATCTACTTTCCCCAAAAGGGCCCTTGCTTAAGCTGCTAGAGGCCTAACTTCTTCCTAAATTGCATGGGGAACCAGAGTGGCACCTTTAGTCCCTGTCCCCCCATGTTTCCCTGTGCTGGCACAAAGCACCCCTATTTCATACCAGTGAGATAGGACACAGTTGTGAGTTTAGGCTAGGGAAGAACAACCTTCATCCTTTCTGCTGAAAGTTGGTTACAGTGCAACAAGGAACAAAAGAAATATGTGGCCAGAAAAAGCAATTACAAAAGCACATGAGTCTGCAGTTTAACAGATTAATTAATAGCTGGACAGGCATAACAAAAACAAAACCCAAAACTTCAGCTCATTTTACATATGAAGAAGTACTATAAAAGTGTTTGGTCTTGGATGATAAAGGACAATGAGCACCCTTCTGGCTTAAATACAGTTCCAAATTTTCAACTGCCAAAAGATCCTCTTTCTCTATTGTACAGATTAGGAATGCCTTGCTGAGCTCTACATATTTTTTTCAATCACACGGTCTTCACTGGAACTAGAACTTGTCACATCATTTGGGCTACGTGAAGCAAAGAGTGAGAGTATTTGCAGTGATCTAGAAACAATCCTCCATCGCTTCTCTGCACTCCTCAAGGTTTTGTTTTTGTCCTTAAGATCAGAGACACTGATGATTTGCTAATACCTTTATTCAATGGGCTCTAAGTATAGAAGTTGTGCATTGGTCTCTAACAAATCACATTTTTAATAACTAATTGGAATTAAAAAAACCACCACACACAAGCTTAAGAGGTTCTCCAATTTTCATTACAAGCCTGAAAGCTCTAATATTGCATTCTGTAATTGTCCTCTAGAATTCCAGTCTTGTGCTACATTGCTTTATTTTTTTTCAGTAAGCCAACTTAAGCTGAATGTTTACAGTTGCTTTCACTAAATTCGTAATTATTTGCTATATCATTTCATGTCACACACTACACTCAAAAGTTGTCCAGTCATTCAAAAGATAAAAACCTGTCAACTGCTATACGTTCAATACGTGCTTGAGAAGCCTTCTACACACAGGAACTGAAGGACTATTGCCGCAAATTGCCATCTTTACCAATAATAGCCTCCCTATTGAAGTTCTGTACAGACCTATATAAAGTAAGTGGGGTTTTCACTCATGATAAAGCAAAGAGACCTTGGTGTCCTGATGCATCAACTTCTTTAGCTATGATTTTCCCTCCACCAACACCCCCTTGAGAAAGGAAAAAAAATAAACCAAACCAAAAAACCACACCAGCCCCCAAAAAAACCCACACCCAAATAAACGCATAACCACCACAAATTGCTGCTAACATAAAGAACCTAACATGCTTTTTAAGGTTTGGCAGCTACTAGGATTTCTCTTCAGTCTCTCCAATTCGCTCTCTCTGGAGGGATGATCACACCTTCCTTACACCCCAGCTGCAGTTACTGCAGTTACACACCCACCACCACAAAGCCAGAGGACTCCAAGTCGCTTTGTGCAGGCTCCTAACCAGGGATTATGAGAAGCCCTGCTAGCTTGTGGTGTTAAACATACATCCAACGTTAGAGAGCACTGGAGTGGTTAAATCCTTTCATCAGACTTTAAAAATGTCTTTTAATAAGCAAGTTCGTTGTGGATGAAGTGAGAGAAGGTGCAGTTTTAATTATCTGAAGAAACTGAAAGCCTAATTTATCCAGAGAGCATAGTTAGAGCAGCAGCGCAAGCATCTCTAGCAGTATTCTTAGCATGTTTTTCACTGCTTATCCTCTGGAGAGATTGAATTTCTTAAATAATGTTAGGTTTTTCCTCTTCTTCAACCTTGTTTTTTCTACTGACATCAAGAATACTTCTACTTGGCACTAAATGAGACTGCAATATGAGCTAGAGGAACTCCACTTCAGTAGTTGTGGTGAACCGGCAGCCTATGATAAGTGACACTTTGGTGTGAGAATATTCATAGTTCTTCCTAAGCAGAATAAATACCACTCTCATTGTTTAAGGTAAAAATAGGAATAAAAAACCCTCAAACTCCGTGAAGTGCTATGGTTGTGATCCACTTAAGGGAAGTCTTAGTTGACTTCAGTGGGTTTGAAATGAGCCTGTATCCTGTTTTGAACAGGATGAAAGCAAACATAATGTATTTAAAAACACTGCAAAGCAGGATACCTAACTGCCAGGAACATAGACAGTTTTACTGATGAAAATTGAGTATTTGGTGCATGATTCATACTCTTGTATATGAATACCTACAGCTGAAAAAATCTGGAAGAATAGATATGAAATCAAATAGTCTAACTTTCAGCTCCCCATTTTTATATGATCTCATCATTACTGTATCACTAGTAGATACTGAAGCATGATCAGTATCAGTGTGTTTTAAGATTAGTTTCTTCCCCACATGCACATGTTCCAAGCCTGGCTTCTGTTGGTATTCACTATGTATGTTTGTTCATAGGTCTATTCACCCTTATAAGAACAGAAGCCAAATTTGACCACACAGATTTTGAGTCATACTATGACAAAACCTAGTCAGGATGGCTTCACGTATTCATAGGGCTATACAGATTTTGTCAGTTTGAAATAGGCTCTTGAATCAAATATTGAGAACTGATATGTTGATTTATGCTACTACATACATGATCCACTGCTACTGTTAATAGTAATAAAAACAAATTTTGCAGGTTTTTCTGCATGAGGCAGTCCTAACAGCTTAAGTGAGAGTTTCACAAACCAGACAAACGTATGACAATAACCACACAGTACAGGTTTAACAGCAGCATTTCAAATGGTTGCTCTTTTGTTCTTTTTACTCTCGGTGACATCTCTTCTTGACTCAAATAGCTGTGGCACTAAAATTATCTTAAAGCTGAAAGGTGCTAATCAAGCCTTTAATTTATTCATTATTCAGCAACGGATCCTTAGTTATTCATTTCTAGTATTGCCAGAAAAAAATACTTATGGTAACACTGTATCCTACTATTAAGACGGCACATAAAGCTGAAGTTTTACCACCGATAAGAAGCCACGGATTCCTAACTATTCTAGTTGGCATTCTGCACTTCGCACGCATGAGATATGCAGGAAAAAAGCTGGTAACTTACCATTTTAGTTCTTTTTGCTCACTAAAAATCTGCTGTTGATACTGTTGTAAAAACAATTATGAGAAACCAGCACAGATCTGGGATAAGAAATAATATATTTGGTGGAGGTTACTCAGAACACATCCATACCTCAGGGGAAAGGTCATATATAAGTTTCTCAGCAAGGCATATTAGATCAAAACAGTGCAAAAGCTATTGCAGCTGGATGGATTTCAGCTTCCAAATTCACCCTGAACTCACAAAGCAGATTTACCAAGTGGGGGCCAATAGCCACAATGCATAGCAGAACAATAATTTATCTTGAAAACTTTGTTAAAAGAGTATGAGGACACCTCCGAGACCACTCAGATTACTCAGCTAGCAGAGGCGAGGTAGGGGTTCTGCATTTTCAGCAATCTGTTCTCAGGTAGCACTGGTTAAGTATCATACCATTTCTTGCCTGATAACTACTCGCAGCCTTCCAGGACAACTGTGCTTAAAAGCATAGGTTTTGTTATGTTTTGGTTCGTTTACAGCATACCTCAAAACTTTTGAATTGAGGTATTGGAGTCAGTGTTGTAACTAAGGAAAGGTGACAAGGGTACTGCCTAACGCCATCTGTGACTTTTAAACAGCTTTTGCATCTTCATTGTTGCAAGACTGAAAAATTCCCCACAGGATGCACCATAGTAGTAAGAGAATAACTCATTATCTAATATCAACCCAAGAAGCTACAGACATTCCTGAAACCAAGGCAGGTAAAATTTCTTACCTCTCAACTCTAGGAGAATGCCTGATATATACCAAAAGCACAAATGAAGGCAATAACTAAACAGCTCACAGCTGACTTAGCTTTCAGCCCAACCCACCTTAAAGCAATTTGAATTTTGTTTCAATTTCTTCCAGCTGGCAGCAATCCCATTAAGATGCAATGCCACTGACAGACACACTTACCACTAGACTCCTTCTCCCAAATTGTATTTTGCACCGAACACTTCAGGGGAAATAATGCAAACAATTTGTGTCACCTCTTTGCCCATGGGAGACTCCATGCATTAGGAAAACATCCAGTAAACATTTTAACTAGTTTTGCTGTTTTAGAGCCACAGGAAGGGCATAGAAATAGCAGAACAAGACAGTAGATCGTCGTTGTAATACAGATTGTGTCTCCTTGACTTTTCTGAGACCTTTTTTTTCCAGTTCTTAAGAATAAGCTACCATTTTGGTTTGTATTTAAGATTCTCATGTCTGTAGTGTAAATGGATGCCCTATACAAAAGTAATTTTAACTGTCCATTCCCATCTTTTGTGTCAGTTGCAGGAGGGAGCTCATCCATAAGGGTGAAATTTCTAAAGGTTTTTGTAAACGTTAAAAGCAAGAGCCAAACTGTAGAAATTTTGCAGACCTGCATTATTTTCTGAAATATTTTAATCTTGACTTTCTACTCTTTATATTCTGTTGATCTCCACTTGCCTCTGACCAATCCTAATATAAGCTGAAGAAATGATTTGTAGTGAAAAATAGTATTTCATATGGATTTTTATAACTAGATAACTCTGAAAAATATATATTCTTTTAAATTAGATCTTAGAAAATATGGAATCTATAATTGATGATTCTGGCAAAACAGATGCAGACACCAAGTAAACAATGAGACTAATATGCTCTTAATGTAACTCCCTCAAAAATAAATCTTCACAAAGTAGGTAAAGACATACAATAAACAATGTGTTTGTTCCATTCACACATCGTATCTCATAGCTGAATAAGAACGGTGCTGCATAGATTGACAGCATTCCACCTGGCCTCCTTTAAAAAAAAGTTTACAAGCACTTCATTATTTTATTGAATTGACTTGTTTATGTAAGCTTTTGATGAGTTCTGTGAAAAATTCTTGATGGATAAATCATGAAAACATAAAGTATCCAAAATCCAAAGTTACAATTGCATAGGTAAGGTTTGATTAATCACAGACTACCTGTATTTGGAGAGTTGCAACACCAAGAATAAGATACTGTACAACGATACCTAAATACTGTATTTTGTCAAGACAATAATACATTAAAATACATTCTCTCTGCTAATATTGTCATGTTTTACCACAAAGTAGGTGAAACCAGGTTAATTTCTGGGGACTGTGCACATTCTGTATATCATTTACTCTGACATGTAGAAACCAATGCAAACATAGACAAAGCAAGTTCAACTTTTATTTAAAAAATACTTTTGGAAATAATTAAGATATTTGCCTAGTGTTATTCTGTAATATTTTGCTGCCCATACAAGCTAGTACACTTTTAATGCTAATTTTATTAGTTGTGATCAAAAGAAAATGTTATTCAATAATAATTTTACAGGAAGAAGAAGGAAAGTGTCTCAATTCTTTTACTTCCAAGTTATTTCCAGTAAGGAATAACAAGTCGTACCATCAGCAGGAGTTCCTACATCCTTTCAGGATTTTAATCAAATTTAGCCTTTCTTGATTCTGACAAGCAAACTCGTCACTTGTCTCCAGTCAGCTCATTTGGGTAGTCCTGTTCAGAACAATGTAGGAAGGCATCTCTAGCCTAATAAAAAATCTTTAGTTCAGACTTACAGGCTGAGTGTGGAATGGGAAGTATGTTGGTTTTCATGGACAATGACCTGTGCTTTCTCATTAAAGGAAAAGAACAAGAACTCCTGCCTTTTGCAATTGGCCACTGCCCTGATAATACAAACTGAAATTACTTTTTAAACATTTAAACACAGATATTTTCTTAGGCAGGGTTTTTTTCCTGTATTTCAAAGGTATACCGGGTCATTGTTAATTGCTTGTCTACCTTATAGGTCCTTTTGTGTGGAGTACTATAAAATTCTATTTGGTCAGCCTTTTCCATTTGATTCTTATGAAAGACCGGTGGAGAAGTATAGAAGTCATGTAGAGTATAGGATCATGCAAAAGTACCTTACTGTCTTTGTACTCACTTGAATTTCACTTGTCTGAAACTCTCTCAAAGTAAGATAATATTATTTGTAGAACTACTCTGAGAGGTAAGAAAGACGGTAATTGTCCTGCTCACCAAGAAGCTCTCCCATCATTCGTTAATTATGTTCACAGTACTTAAAAGTACTCCCAGAGTTCCATGTGACTGTGCGCCCAACTTTCCCTTTAAAGTATACTTTTGCTATAATAGGCATCAGCCATTTCTTTCAGATCAATTCTTACAAAAATTATCTTGCCTAAATGATTTCCAAATTAGGGTACTGCAGTATTTTCTACTTGGGGCTCATTGCTTTCCAGTATCAGCAGACACAACTAGAAAAGCAACATCAATTAGTCAAAAATACAGAGAAACTCACTCACTCCTAGTCTTGATCTGAATAGGGGATCTGAAGTTTAAGATCTGAATAGGGAGAAATGGGGTTTTTTTGTGATCCAGCCTTCATTGTAGAGCCAGGTTGGAGCTGCCTAAATTTCAGCGTGAATTAGAACAGTTTCCAGGTATGATCCCAAGAGGCCACAATAGTGGTGGCTGTTCTTGGTTTCCTTGGCTGCAGAAGTGAGAAAAAGGGTAGAGTTGCTAGGCCAACGACACAACAAGGAGAGAGGCTTCTCTCATTGCAGACCAGGGTAATATCCTCTGTAAACATTTCATTTTAGTTTAGGACCCGCTTGCACTGGCAGAGAATGGGACTATAACATAACCAACAATCCAGTTCTTTGTCTGTGTGGTGGGTTATTACTTTATCAGTGTTTTAACTTCTATTACATAGAATTGCACTGTTCGGGACTGCAATGTACAATCAGTCCTCTTTGGGAAAATAGAGAATCGTAATTTGCAGCGTTAGAAGTCACAGATTCCTACCTCTTGTTGATGTTGATACCTGACACTTTGATTTCTTTAGACCACTATATATTTACGTGGCCTGTGAAATCAAAGAATATTGTACTGATATAATAAGATGCAGTAATGTGCATATCAGCCTAAATTCTTGCCACATTTAAAACAACAATTTCTAATCCCTTAACATTGTTGAAATTAGTAGCCAAGAATTTGTTCCTGTAACTTAAAAAAATTACATAAAGTCTTCAGTATTCTATTTCTTTTTGTGAGCATGCTTGCAAAAAGCAAACTTGACACACCTAGGTAATCACCGTCATGAGGCAAAGTTCAGATTTGTTTTTGGGAACATTCACAGCAGGAAACATAATCAGAGGACTTATGCACATCTAGTCAGGGAATAGAAACAATATGATAATAGAACAATTGTTCAAATTTGAAGTAGGCTAGCCTTAGAATTTTAAATACCAACATAAATGTCACTGAATTACAAATTAAGGTACGTTTATCTGTTCATGGACATAAATGGATTGGAAAAGAGGTTAAAAACATGTCTCTGAAATGACTGATTAAGGTGAGATTCTACCATTACTGAGCAATACAAAATGAAAGCTCAGTAAGTTCTTAGCAATGGTAAGAATATATAAATATCTGCCCGTTACAAAATGGCTTCTATTATAGCACCCTGACTCTGCCAAATTTAAAAGGCCAGGCACAGAAAGGCATCTTGAGAGAAAATCTTCCTGCCAATACCCAGCTGCAACAAAGGTATTTTATGGGACACCGTCAACTCAGTGGCAGTACAGAGAGATGCTCCAGTGCAACAGTGTTTATTCTAGAACATTTTAGTTTAGAATGGATTTGGTTAGTATCATATGCATTAAGTTACTGATGAATTTTAGTGCTTTAAATGATATAGAAAAAACTTTTATGTAGTACTGGTTTGAATCCTCTCCCATATCATAAACGCTAGGGAAGCTAATATTGTGGACTTTCTTTCCTCATAAGACATCCAAACTGAAAAAACACTCTAATTCACATATATGTATAAATGGACATTATACTTCCAAATGAAATCATATTTTGTTAATACATTCCAAATATTTGGCTTATATGACTTGGGCTGGTAAATATCCAGGGAAGAAACTTTTTATTTAAAAAAACCCCAACCTAATAACTCAAATTGTATTATTTTCAGAAAGATGTTCCCTTGGGTGATACGTAAGTATCCTTTTGAATCATACATATATTTCTCTTTTAAAGGACGAAGGATAATAACCAGGTGCATACCCCATCTAAACAGCAAGCCCCACCAGAGCTAAACATCCAGCTGTGTTTATGTTACTATGCCATGACACTTTCATCTGACTTGATTACAATTCAGTTGAATTGTTTTTTCCTTCCACAACACAACTGTGTCAACTGTGTTTGTGCATCAGCACTTGATATGCTGTCTAATTGTATTTGCATTGATGTGTTTTGTGAAGATAAAGGTAGTTATTCCACATTGTCTCAATAAGGTTTGAAAATATAGAACACAGGCACACAAAATTAGGGTAGAAACACACTGGGAATGTGTTAGCTAGAATACTGCCTGGGGTATTATATACTGCTAGGGAAAACTGGAGAAAAGATTTGGAGTACTTGTAATGTTTTAGTGAATTCTTTCCTCCACAGTACAATAGCATTGTTAAGACACAGTTAGAGGAAGAAACCAGAGTGCTAGCCTAGTTACTATCAAAGAAAACAGGGTTGGTAGGTAGGGAGAAGCAATTGTATTATTACAAATATTTATGGTGAATCATAAAAATATCTTCATAATTAACTAGGTAAGATTGGTTAAACATTACAATATAGACAGTAAGAGTGGGATTCATCTGTCCAGATTTAGCAAATGCATGTAGGTGGCTACCTCTGAGCTAGTCACTCAGTGCTCCCCTTGTAGGCAGTGGAGAAAAATAGTCATTTCCAGAGGTCAGTTCATCTCAGACTAAGATAGCCGTCACAAACTAGTCTGATTAGTTGCATTGTAGGAATCTCTTTTTCTCTCCATCAACTATAAGGGAAGCCTTAAGAACTACTCCATATGTACATGTCCACATTATAGGTATCTAAAAGCGATGAAAATAATTCCTCCCAACTGCCAAGTCTGTGGAATTACTATTTAGTAAATCTACTGTGAAAAGATCAGATTAACAAGTTGTAGTTCCTATGAAATTCGCTTTCTGGCCTTAATCATTCATGCATGTGAGCAAAATGAATACTTAGAATTTGAATTCAGCTTTTCAGATTTGTCTCTATGTTTTTCTATTGGCCAACATGGTCACTGGTAATTTCACAGGCTATTTCTGTAACATAGAATTGTCTGGAAATGTTATCACAGTCGTCTTTTTGATGTGATGACTTAGCAATCCAGAGGAGAAACAGCCCTCTGATATAAGGGGCTTAAAGAGAAAACAAGGGCAGAGGAAAATAGGATTTGTTGGGTAAAACTGTGTTCTCTAATGGTACATTGGATGTCCAATACTAAGTAATAAAATGGGATTCCGGGGAGAGCTGAGTTTCTCCTGAACCATAGATAATACTTGGAACTACAGAAGTAAAAAAACACATGGAAAGCTGTTGCCTTCTGAAATTTTGCATGTGTTTTGTTAGCTGTGATTTTAAATGTATTCAATAGTAACAAAGGTGTGAAGTCCAGGTAACATAGAAATGATGGCCCACATCAGTAATCTGTTCCCTCCATCCTACTTCACCAATGCCCTTCAGCGTTAGTGAAACGCAACAGTTGACACAGAAGAATATTTTCTTTGTAGCTTTCATTTCAAGGGTTAAATTCTGTCCTTGATTACACTGGCATAAAGGTAAAAGAACTTAAATTGCTTATATGTATCGACTCCAGATTTAATAACAGAATAAATAAAAGCTGAATTTAGCCCTTCTCTGTCATGTTGTGTATTCCACATACCTTACATTGCCAGGGGACTTTGAGAAGAGAATCAATTTTAGTTGTTTTGGATCAGTCTAGTTTTTTCCCTTTTGTGATTATTCTTCCGTCAATATGGTAGTTGAGATTTGGACTTCTTAATCACCACTCAGGTTCTGGAAAATTTAATAAAAATGTGAACTTTGAGTATAACATACAAAGAAGAAGTCAAATTCTCCGCTCAAGTAGACTGAAGGGAATCTGTTGTAACTATTAATGGACGTGGATTTATTCTGTATACTTTGGGGATCACAAGGAACAAAACTTAGCCTTCTTTTTTCATAAAAATAGGACAGTTTTTCTTACCAAGTAGAAATAATACAATTGTGTCTAAGTATGCTAATATTTTGATTTTGAAAGGCTTTGGTTTAAAAGTTGTCATAGGTAAAATAAAATAGTTAATTGCTTGTGTAGTAAGCTGTTGCTGCTGAAAGTGGGTAACATCAACCTTAACAGCATTTGTGGGAATAACACTACAATTTTCTCAGTAAAAAGAATATGATTACAATCACTGGTAGTTTACAAATTAGAGTTTGTGATGCAAGTAGAGAGTTACTGAATTTGTCATTTAGACCATGACCTCACTGAAATTAGCTATAAAACTGTTCAACATTGTTGTTCCTAGAGGGCACGGGAGAATCTGATCAGTGAAACTATGCGTGCTCGCAGAGCCTGGGCTCTCTCCCACTGAAATTAGTGACCAAAGTTCCAACAACTCCTGTGAAAGCAGGACCAAAACTTTAACCAGAAATAGTCAGATTCAACTCTCATTTTCCATTACATAAATCTGGACAATCTCTTCTGAAGTGGAATTACTGTGATTTAACCCAAAGGAATTGAGAGTATTTTTCTTTAATTCACGGGGCGGGGGGGAGAGAAAAGACATATACTGCCTCACCACTGCGTATCAACCAAGACTCTGTCTGCTGTCAAAATACTTATCTGCTTAAGCTGGAGAGGAAGAGCTGACTTCACCATTTAAGGATTTAAGCTTTTATTGTCTACTGAATTTTCTGTTATCCTTATCCCTCTACTTATCCCCTTCCCCACTGCTCAGCAGGTAGATTCCTTAAGAAGAAGGGGCAAATTTCTCTTTTCTGGTTTTGTCTAGATTTCTTAAAATTTAACGTACCTTATTCCGTTAATGTGTAATCTGAACTGAGACAACCAGAACACTTTCACTTCAGTCCTTCAGAACTACCTGCCTGGTTATTTTTAGATTATCGTTGTTAAATTCAAAGCCAAGGCCTGTAGCTGAAACAGAGCTGGACTGGAGGCTTATTAAATTCAAGGTAATACCTCCAGAAGAGTTATTCAACTCTGTTCACCAGTGGTCAATGAAGTGACAAGCACATAATCCTCAGACAGAGGGGTAGCATTCTTTATGTAGCACGCAGAGTTTATTCATCTCTGTAAGGTCCACTGTCAGAATGAAATCTCCATGGCCTTACACAGAATTAATCTGCTTTTCTTTCCTTATAAGCATGCATATGCGCACAGAAGTGGATTCTTCTTTGAAAACGCAAGTCAGTGCTTTGGTAATGAGTGATATTGTGAGGTTTTCTCCTAAATATGCCATATAACTAACATGTTTTCTTTTGATTGCACCCATCACTGGCTTCTTGAAGAGTGGAACTTCATTATTCTATATCCACAGGCCTATCCTGTAATAATGTCCTCTATCCAAGGACAGGGATCTGTGCTTTTTGCATGATAGCTTCCAACCAAATTATTTGATGGAGACAGCCAAGTTATGGCAAAAAAGCTCTCTGTTCTGCAGAGCTGTATCTTCAGCTAGCAAATATGTGCCCTGTTGAAGAAAAGCCACTATTTCTGCCTATAACAGCACCTAAGCCATCAGCTCAGACTTCCAATGTCCATATCCATACAGTCAGAAGCAATTTCCCCTGAGGAAGTACAAAATACACACTCATTTTCACTCCTTTGTGATCCACAAGTAGATGTTCACAGTACCGTGGTTTTCTACCTGACCTGCTGTTGTAACTTTTGTAGATGAAATTTTGATGGCCACCTGAAGGGTGTGACCCACAATGGCGCGAAATACGGAGCCAAAATAAAAATCAAATTGTGGGCGTAAGAGTATCAGTAAATGGATATAAAGAAATGCTGAAGGGAAAACGAGTGAATTTTTCTCAAATCTTGCACAGGAAAATGATGTCAAGATAGGTCAGTAGCCTCTAGAATAAATACTGCAAGAACACACGTTAAACAGCTTCTACAGTGAAACAGCCCAAACCAGATCAGATCGGTACTACAAGCAGAAATTAAACTGACATATATGTGTCTGTAGCTCTCAGCTAACATTGAAAGGTTGGAGTTTCTGTGTATGAATCACTCACCCAAAACGCAAATGCAAAGATACCAAAAAACTTGTGGTTCACAACTGCAGATGGGAGCCGGCCACAGGTGCAAATTAATATAACACAACCTCCCCGTTCCTTCGCATGCCTGAGCACACCCAAAGAGGTAGGGCACCCAAGCTCCGCAGAGCCACACATCCTTCGAATGAGCAGATGTGAGGATTTATTACAGAAATTCAGCAGCTAGGAGCCTTTCTGATGGAACGGTAGCCAGCCTGCATTTCCCTGGGAGGAGGTGCTACATAGCGTGGAGGTTCTTCTCCCAACAGGCGGAATCAAATGGATTATCTTTCTGAATCATTACAAGAACGCAACGGATCTTAGTAAGGCTCAGGTATTGGATATTAACGGGTTACAATCGAGGCAAGGAAAGGGAGATGACTTAATTTTGTGAAAAAGGGATCCAGCTGAAGCAGCAGCTGATAGAAGGCCAGTATCCCTTGAGAAGGTCATTTTCACTGTATCAGCAGCCTGCCACCCCTTACTATTTTTTTCTCTACACACACCAAAATATTTCTACCTCACAGTGACATTCATCTTCTCTTTCATCCAGCAAAAGCATAGCTTATTGTTTCAAAATGACATCTTTTCCTTCTTGCTTTAGAAGTCCCTTTTTATTTTGGAAATACGTGGAGAGGGAAACGTTCATCACTAAACTGATTTAAGAGAGAAACAAACACGGAATATTTCACTCACCTCTCCGGCACCAGGCAGGCAGGCAGGCAGCCTCCACCTCCTCAATCCATCAGGACAAACGCTCGCATCCACTGACGCTTCTCCTCTCTGCTTTGGCCCTTTTTCACATCAGCATCTATGATGTGCAGCGAGCAGACACGCCGCGGCTGCAGACGCTACCCCCACAGCCCGAGCGGCAGAAAAAACCTGCCCTTTCTCATTTTCTCCCTAGAAAATAAAACGTTTAGAAAACGTTGTCGGGTTTTTTTTAAAGGCGCTAACGGCAACGCTTGTCCGGTGGCCCCCGCGGGAGCCGGGGAGGTGCTCGGCGATCTCGCCGGGAAGCCGGGCAGGGGGAGCGCGGGGCTGGCTCCGGAGGAGGAGTCGGAGGCTGCCAGCCCGTTTCCACGCCAACGGCGGGGGGTACGGCGGGCGGGGGAGCGGCGGCGCGGCCGGNCGGCGGCGGCTGCCGCCAGGGGGGCGGCCGGGCCCGCAGCCCCCGCGCCCCCGCCCCGCTCCCGCGGAGGCTCCGTGGCGCATAAGGAGCTCAGTGTTGGCGAGTGGGTTTGTGGTGTTTTTCCTCGTCTTGCACGGCGTGTTGCACTCCCGCATTGCATAACGGGCATGCACATACGTGCGCCTTTCCTTCTGGCGCAGGCTTCGCCTCTGCACAGATGCGGTTATCTTCTTGGATTTGTTTAGCGGGTCCATGTTTTCTGCAGTAGTGCAGTTCACGGCTCTGTCAGGATTAGGATTTTTATTATTAATTTCGCAGTGCATGCTTTAGGGGATCGATGAAGTAGAGGGAGCGAGTCACGTTAGAATGATGCAATCAAGGGTAAAGAGAAGAAAAACAGTTTACTCGGTTACGCGGAATTTATCTACTCTTTGCATTCCACTTTTTCCATCACTCAATTGCTCCTGGAACTGTGCATATATTTTCTTCTGCTTTTCCCTTTTTGCCTTTTTCTTTTCCTGTCTGTTGCATTTGCGAATGGGTAATTTACTACAGCTTTTTTTAAGTAATGATGAATATAATCTTTTTATCTCATTAATAGATTTACTCTATTTATATTTTACATTTTTTCTAGTGTATATTTCCTTTTGGCCATACTACAATACTAGTTGCGTTGTTGAATCTGCAGCCCTCATCAAATAGCTATGATATCTCCCTACACTGCTAATTTTATAAACATAATTTGTTACTGATACGCTTCTGCTGGAGATAGCAACAGAGACTTTCAGACCTAGACAGAATGCAGGCATTTTTTCCTGCAAGAAGGCTAACATAATACAGTGCAGAAAGCACCTGATTCCTGCAAATATTATCACTTCCACTACTGATATTATCAGCAGAGCTGTAGCATCGATGAATTATAATAATGAAATATTTTTGTGTAAAACACAATGTAACATCATTATTTTTCTCGCACAGAAATAAGGGCCACGAATCAGTGTACCATGTGAGGGAAATTTTGCTGTAAGTAATGAATCTAAGGTCTTGTTCACACTAGAAGAGTTTGCCAGTGCACCTAGACTGGCAAAGTTGTTCTGGTAAACTCCCACCATTTAAAAAAGAAATGTCATGTACATAACTTGCATTGTTCTCCCAGCAAAATTATAATATTCAAATCATAAATCTGCCCAGCTTTAATAAAAAAGACAATCTCTACAGTTTTATTTTGAAATTTTAGCTTTCAATATATATGCAGATACGTCTTTTGGTGCGCTATATGATCAGATATTGGTCAATTTTCAAATTCTAATAGTGTTTTGTTTTTCAAATGTACTCTTCACTTGCAATTGCATAAATCCCTGATATAGTTATGCTGGCAAGGGAATAGAATAAAAAATTGTATCTGTGGTAACTGAGTAGTCTAGATAATAGGATAAAAGAACAATAACAAGGTGTACAGGTTTAATCTGCTATTCCATAAAGAACAAGTAGTTACTATAGAAACTGTCACATTACATGTATCTTCAGTATAGTACTGCAGATGTGAGGAAAAGCATCTTCCACATATTAACCAACTCTGGCAGAAATAACAGCATCAACTACCATCATCCTGGGTAGGAAGATCATCGTTCACATGCTCTCTACAGATTTCATCACTTTTAGGTATTTTCAATTGCTATAACAAAATGCTTTCTTTCTTGCAGTTTTGAGGGAGGCACCTAACTGTAGATCAAATTTTGTCAGTGAAGGAATTACAAGCATGCGGTACGAGAGTAATGGAACAGGTCTTTCTCTGACAAGTTTAGGTGTTGTTATTTCAACACCGCAGTATGGGAGCTTGCTGTTGATTAATGGTAGAGTAAAAACCCAACTAATCTGAAAAATAAATCAGCAGATATGTCTAAGTTTTCTTCAGTCTCACCTTGTCCTGCATCCAGAAATTCTCAATTAGGGCCTTTCAGCATGCATTGATTGCACTACATGTAGCTACGCTCCCGCAGGAATTTAAAGAGAAATACGTGTCTCAAAATAGCATATACAGGTGATAGAAGTCAAATGTCATATAAAAACAGTTCTTTAGCTCAGGACTCTAAATGTTGTTCTTTGTATATGGATAGATTAAAAACACACAAATACATATTGAAAATGAATAGTTTGCATTACTTTTTTTGCCTCAAAATAGTAAACAGTAATTTGAGAGAAGCGTGATGATCTGACGGGGTTCCTGGTCCCTCTTCCATGTCAGGCAGGTCACTGTTTTAATCTGAAGGGAGCAGCATTTTGACTGTTGAGGTGTTACATCTAATACGCAGCTTACTGGAACCCTTAACTGCACAAGTTTCACTCAACTTGCCAGTGCTATTCATTGACCAGAAGCCAAATCCTTGGCTGTTTAGTGTTGCTTTCTGTTTGGGATCAATCAAAATAGATGCATTCATACATGTTTAGTTTGAAGACAATAGTGCTAAAACAGAAATGTGCTCTTAAGTGGAAAATCCCATAGGGATTTTTCTAATCAATTACCCTTTATTATACCATGACAACATCAAAATATTTATATGCACACATGCAATGTTCTTGGTGAATGTACATCTCCAAATGATAGAGGGTAAATTGAGAGGCCACATCTGGTCTGTAATAAAAATATAATAAAAGGCATTTTGTATTTCATTCAATTTTCTACCAAACACCCCCTTTTTAACAAGCAATTGTAGATCTGGGTTAGATATTTATAGACGGGTCTGTGATTCTCTTTGAGCATGAAGAACTGAACAGAACATTTAGAGAAGAATAAAAAGGCTGTATTTTTATTTTTAACCATTTTTCTCACGTGGAAGAGTTTAAAATAGCATCAAGTACAGATGACTGGGATCTGATATTTATAACTGTGGCATATTGTTGCTTTGTACCAGTGACTGTGAGATGGTGGGGGAAAAAAATCATGAATGCACCTTCCAGCAGGTGGTATCAGGCTGACCTCATTTGGCTTTATCATTTAGGATGAAAATTCACTTTCTACCAGGATTTCACCCTTTTATCTTCTTCTCACATCCTTCAAGTAACTGAGCATTTCACTTAAAATCAACTGTTTACTCTTCCTATGAGGTCAAATCATGGGAGACGTTTGAGGCTGTGAACCCAGGTAATGAGTTACAGCTAATACCACAGTCAACTAAAGAGAAGGACTCCTCTAGTTTTTCAACAGACAAAAATTTTAGAAAGAAAAAAACAACCAAACCCTAAAAATGTTAAGTGCCTTACATACCTTCATTCACAGTTTTTCTGTATACCAGCTGTATTTGCAGCTCACAGTCATTGGCTCAACTGCTGCATCAGCAGCTGACACTGAAGCCAAGTTTAGAAAAACAAGTGTTAAATCCAGCAGCTGGTGGACAGCTGCTTGCAGGCTTGCCTGGACCCCTGAAAGATACGCTGGCTTTCCTGCGCAGTTAACTTCACATAGCAGTCCTCACTTATCTTAAGATTTGTGATGGATGCATGGACCAGAACTCCTTCATAGTCTCCATGGGAAGAGAGCTACAGACAGAGATACCACAAAATAAGATAAAAGAATGTAGGTCTTTGTAAAGGACCTATCCTTCAAGGCTACATTATTATGTTTTAAAAAAAAAAAAAAAAAGGAGAATGAAAGTATTTTTCTTTCATCTTCACTACTAAGGGCAAAGGAATGGGGAAAACAAAACACCCTCAAACTTTAACCCCAAAACAAAGTGGGGATTATTTAGTAAAGTATACAACAAAAGTGAAGTGTGGGCAACTGACAAAATCACTTGAGATCAAAATATATAGATTCTTTGGGAATTACACTTAAGGAGATGCAGTTAAGCAGGGCCAGGAATTTTTTTTAAACCAAAGTTTTTAAAACAAAAAGTACGAGTTTTAGATCTCCTGGTAAAGTGGTCTGAGCAACAGGCTATTGGTTACTCTTGGGATACCCTCTTCCCTCCAGCAGCCTTCCTGTTTGGAGGTTTTCCACTTTGTGAGAATGATTAAATATCCATTGAAGCAGTGAGTTGAAAGTACGTCTCTCCCACTTGAGGATACAACTAGGCATTTAGGTTTTGTTTAATTTTTGCAATAGCAAACAAATAAAAAGGAGAAATATATTGATCTAAAATATTTTTGGTTTTGTCACTGATGTTCTCGCCTGCTGAAGAAGTATCAAATTGGGGCCTCAAAAGAATTATATATATTTTCAATAGGTACTTAGAAAAAACATTGTAGTCAGGTTTCACATTTCCTTGTATCCTTTACACATGATAATTCTACTTCATGTAGAAGCCATGAGATATAGCTACAATTTCAGCAGGCACTATTATTTGTCCATTTTATTACCCTGTGTCTGATTAACAGGAATAAGAAATTGGTATTTAAAAAACGAAAGACTGAAAACTTTGTTTGAGGGCACAAAGGTAATTCTGGGAAGCTACAGGAGAACTGGGGACATTCAGGTAGCTTTGCTGTGGGGACTTTAGATGCCAGAGCAGTTCTGTAAAAATTTTGAATACTGCAGTCAGGTCTAAGTAATTAGTTCAGATAATTGTACACCTATTCCATGTCAGGCCTGTGGCTAATTTTGTATCTACGTAAAGGTATTACATACATACATCTACCAACTGCAGGTCATTTATGAAGTGCAAAGTAGATATACAAAGTGGGAGCTTTAGCCAGTTCTAACTGATCACTACCTCTTTTGTGGAGCATTTTTAGACAGAGGGGTGAAAAATTGTACAAAAGACTGTTTGGTCTATGATTACACTAGTGATAAACAAATGGAAAATTGCATGAATGTAACTGCTGGGTTTTGTGATTTACCACTCCTGTTTTATAAGTTTTTGCTCTGTCAATGACACACACAAGATCAATTCAAATAACAAATGGAAGTGACTTAGGAATCAATTCAGCCTCCAGACATAAGTCTCTAGGACCATTTTCAACTTTCAAGGGTATCCTGTCTGGCCCCCAGCTGCACCTTCAAAATGTCCAAGTGTCCTGTAGGTCTTAGGTCATACCTGACATACCTCAGATACTAAAATGACATTAGAAATCTACATTTAGCCATCTGAATCACTTTCTTACTGGGTGATGGAGTCAATGAAATGGGGAAAACACATCACATTGTGCTAACTTTACCTAACACATGAGCTGATGAAATTGATTTATCAAATCTTTCAATTAATGTAGTTTTCGGACTTACTTATAACAATGTTATTTTTAAAAACATATTAAAGTGACAGTAATTTCTATCAGCTGATGAAATATTTTCTGGTATCTAATTGTTGCAAATACGATTCTCTGTTTCTGTGTAAGTGTTTTGAATGCTCTGTATATAATGTTCTTAAAGATAAGCACATTAGTAGCACTGTTGAAGTGTCTATGCATAATCTGGCACGTTTACAGAAGCTGGACCTAATATTTTAGTCCAGGTTAAGTAACAGGTTCATTTCACTGTTGTGGCTTGGCTCCTACTGCACTAGTTGTTTTCCAAATAAATGATAAAAAAGGTCTTTTTGCAAGAACACCTTCATTCATTCACTTAGAGAGCCTCATTCAGGAATGCATCTTTAATCAGAAAATATGTGTACTGCTAAGACATGTGCCTATTTGTGATAGGCTCCTTTCAGCCAACGTTTGTGATTTACAGCTCACTGGAGGAGTGAGGCTCTCAACCCAAGAGCAGCATTTACTGGGGAGGCACTTCAGAAAACAAATCATCCTCAAAGCAGCCGACACCTTGGCAGTCTTGTATTCAATACAGGCTTTGGAATTTTTCACTGCTGGAACTAAAATACAAACTAAAACATATTGGAAAGCACTATTGTAGAACCTCATTCAGAACAGAATGCAATTTTCATTCAGTAGGATAAGTAGTTTTCTTTAAGAACATGGCTTCCTATGGAAAACATGGAATCTGCAAAGTAGCAGGTCTGGGTGGAAAGCGGAGAATCAGCCACCCGTCCATACAGCTCCACTCATGTCGTGCAGCCATCTGGGCCTGTGGTTCTAATCAAGATGTGTTTCTTCTACTCTCATTTCAAACAAAATTGCCGAGCCAGACCATCTGAAGCAGAAAAGAATTTCAGCTGCCTCTAGTACGGTATTCTTCTCTTCCTAGAGGTTTTATCAGTTCTAACCATTCAATTGTGCTCGGCTTGGCACCGGTGTAAGCACCGTGAACTGTAGGATAAAATTGACTTAGGCAGGTTTGCCAGCGTGCTAGAGCAGCAAATATAAGCAGTAGATTTGTCAACACTACAATTTCTCCAGTTTCTTCTTCTTCAGAAATTCTATCAGGTCACTTTTTAAAGTAGCAAACAAATAAATCTCCCACCCTTCTAACAATGAAGAAAATGTAAAAAAGAAGTGCTTATACAACGAGACTGAATGAACATTCCCTTTAACCTCCTCCTGGTGTCTTCTACCACTATTTGCAGTCTTTCAGTCTGCTCAATTTTCAGTCTGTGCAATGATTCATATATTCAAAGCAAGTTTATGTTAATTTTCAAGATTAAATTCCTTGATATCTGACATCATTAATTCTAGATATTTTGTTCCTTTAAGCCTCTTATTTTTATTTATTTTTTGGCAGTGGTATAATCAAATCTATATAGGAAACTTTCTCTTTCATACACCTCTGTTTCTGATTGATTGTGATTCAGTTACACTATAGAAGTTCAGAGAATATTTTCACCATCTTAATTATATATTTCTTCTGAGGAACAAAACTGACAAAATGACTGCTCTTTTACATCTGAGCACGGGTGAGGTTCACTAGTTGCAAAAGGTGAATGTTAAAGATAACCAAAATGGTCATTTTGCTATGTAATGCTATTTTGTAATGTAGAATTCCAGTTGCACAGATATAGCTTCCAGCTATAGAAATTTAAGATATTTAACAAAACTATTTCTTGAACTTCATTCACGTTGCTTTATTTTTTTGGCCTCCTGCCACAAAAGAGCAAAAGTTTTTTTTTTAAAAAAAAGCCTTTGTGTCAGAGCAGACCTCCTTTCTCTGTAGGAATCTCTAAATTTTACTACAATATAAGTAATAATGGTATAAACATTTGTCAAACTGATAATGTCGTGTTCACCTTACAGTATCAATTTCTCTGTGACAGATTTGCTATAGTAATTGTTAACAATTTCTACACTCTTGATGTATATGCTTGGTATAAACTATAGAATCCAATATTTAAATTAGTGTTTGTGGATGTGCCTGTCCAGGCATTCTCTGTGTTATGCACACTAAATTCACTGTTTCCTGTGAATGCTGTATTTCACAACAGGTACTTGTGGAAGCAGAATGTCAACAGTCTTTTATCGTTAAGGGCTGCACAGGTCCTTTTTAATCTCACCTTATAGCTACATCTCCATTGCTGACCAGCAGAAAAAAAGGACAAATTTTGACCTGGAAAATCTGAAGTGGGGTAGCAACTCAGTGGCTGACGCTCAGCTTTTTGGTAGTAGTTATCTCAAGGCTTTAATTTTCTCTACAGTAATTGATCTGAGGACTTTGGCACAAGTAGTGCATGTGTCAGATTGTTTTCCTTCCTTCATGCATTTTGGCAAAGTCTTCCCTGTAGAGGAAATTAATAAATTTCAGGATGACATTTCCTTCTTCATCCAAAAGAACAAGAAAAAAAAAACAAACCTCTGGGTTATTTTCAGTCTTTAATTCTTACAATTTTTAAAAAACTTTCTCTGAATAAAGGAAAGGTACTTTGTCAGAGAAATAAAAGCCAAGAAATTTCCTAATTTGTGTGACCAATATGCATGCAAGATCAGTTGAATGCATGTCATACATATCCACATGCATTCACACACGTAGGTATATAGGATGACTATGAGTGTACCTATATGTGAAGTAAGCTACAAATTTAGAAAACCTAAAGAAGACTAATTACACAGGAGGGGCAAGCAGCTAGATTTCTGATGGGCAAAATAAAAACACTGCAAAAGATATCAATGCTTGTACTTCAATGTACAAGCTGACTATCAACAATTAGAGCTAGGAAAAAATATTATAAGTCACTATTACTTTGTGACTTCTATTTCACCTTTATTTTGATTGTTTGCTTTCTTGTATATGATAATGTATGAATATGGTTTTATTAAAAGACGGAAAAGTTGCTTTCATTTTGGATACTGCATTCTGTATGAATGACCAGCAATCCACAGTTCATGGATTATGCACTACTACAACAGAGAGCATATTTCATTATTTCTGCCATAGTGGTTTTGGTGATTTTACACTAAAGGATGAGACTGACATCAGTCAGAAGACGGGTACTTGTCTTGGTCAATTATTGATCTTACCCTGTAGATGAGTCTTGTACAATATCAGAATCCAAGATTTAGTTTTCAAGTTGGGAAGTGTCTCTATGTGAAACACAAGTCTACTCTAATTCATCCCCAGGGTTTCTAGAGACGCTGTGATAAAAGACCTTCTGTAGACCAGAATTTTTAAGTTCTTTAGATATTACTCCTCTTTTCATAGGGCGTAAGTTATTTAGGTGGTTAAACCCATTGCTTTCAAGTAGGTCACAGGCAGTCTTATTTACTACCAAACTACTTTTTTTTTTTTTTTAAAGTTAATCTGTTTCTTGGATTTCTAAATTATGATAGAGAAGCTAACGGAGATATATTAGTTGTAGTTTCTATGTTAATTATTTTCAGTGGTGCTTTGATATTACTATTTCACACATGCTAAAGCAAAGTTTCTAAACATGAAAACAAGATATGCAGGAGTGTCTTTCATTCTTTACTGAGGACTAGGAACCTCTTGTTTATCAGACCAGTCTTTCCTGTTCCTTGTTAATGCTGGAAACATTTTTGATTTTTAAAGCATCCCCAGAGACAGTCACATTATGTGCTTCTCTGGTGTACTGCTGACTTTTTAATATTTTTATAACCTTAATTTCTATTTTGTCTTTCATTCAGATAACATCCCAAAATCTTTAGTATTGGAAGAATTCTTAGTGGCTTCAAAAGCCAATCCCATAATGGTTTTATGAAGTTTACAGCTGTTGTATTTTTAGTGAGGATATGACAGACACTACTATTGAGGTTGTGATTTTACACTTGGTATATCCCTAGGGCTGTCATCAGATAAATGCATTGAGCCAATGCACAGATTTGAAATGGTTTGAAATAGAGTTGTTTGCTATTTTTAGTCCGATACCAATGTCTGCAGTGTTTTCCTCAGTTCTCTTAATATCCTAGTAGATCTTCAGTTCATTTAAACAAGGACTTTCCACCTCTCAGTCCTTTAAGATAAGAGATACTCTTTGTCTCTCGGCATAGGCGTCCTTTGGGACACTACTGTTTACTCCTGTTAAATTACCGTTGAAAGACAGAGAATTATTGTTGCAAAGAAGAGGAAAACATCCTGACTTTCAAAGGTGTCAACAGAATTTTTCTCTTCAATTAGAAGATTTGATAAAGCTGACTGGCTATAGGCGGTGAGTTCTGTTTCGTGTAATGTGGTCTACCTCCTGCTCCAAACTTACCAGGAAGAAATTTCAGCCCAGTTTTATAGCACTACCGTATTCAATCCACTCCCTGACACAGCCTTAATGCTGGAAGCACTGAGACTTAAAATGCTGCACCTTAGTGTTAAATGAGGTTTATGGGGTTCTCAAAGTATGCTCTTGTGACAGGTGACTTGGAAATCTCCTCAGGGAGTCTAAATTGGAAAAAAAATATTTATTCTTTAAACAGTAGCGAGCAAGGAGTTACTATGGAAGGCATGCCAGGGAAGGATCTTCTGTGGTCATCTTTTCACTCAGAAAGGAAACATTATACAAGCCCTGCATTTTTATATATTTGTAATATGTGCTAGCACTCACTAGTTGAATAAACACTTTGTTACCTCTAAAACGGTGCTAAACTATTGCAGTGCTAGCCAGACAGCTGCTAGGTCTAGAAATTTTGTCAGGATCGTTTGGCTACTCGCAGTTAGTGAGCTCCCACCCTGGGATTTCACGGCCACTGTGTACTGGACCTGTTGATAGCACACCATGGTGCTAGGCAGCATTCTCCCTTCCGATTGCGTCTGGCTCTGCTTTTCTTTTCCTTGTGTGCCCCTTCCTAAGTAGAAATGCATTTCTAAGGATTTCAAATAGTTGTGTGAACATCACAGAGAGACATCTGAGGTGTTAACAAAACATTCGTATTATATAGAATCTGTGTTTACATATTATTTTACTATGTTATACTACAGTGTATGTTACTTTGCGGCCATGCATGAGGCACATGCTTCATACTAAAACAAACATTTAAACGGCTTTGAGTTGAAAACTGGCATTTGTAAAGAGAAGGATTCATAATGTGATTTAATTGATTTATGTAATTGAAAACCAAAACAAAACACCACTGTTATGTACTATAAATGACTCCCTTTGTCTTCTACAAAATTTAATTTGTTTACATGCCCTGCAGCCATACTGAGAGAACAGAATAAATGGCAACTCCTCTTTGGGCCTATTTGAAAGAAGAGTCAGGAAAGGGAGGATGAGAGTGGCCAGAGGGTTATGAGAAGGAAGAGATGAGTGCTTAGATAAAAAGCAGCCCAAGGGAAGATTATAAGTTCTCAGAAAAACAGATCAATAATGATGTTAACTATGCAGCTGCAAATGCAACTATTTGCATTTTGAAAACATTTTCCCCTACTACTTCACCATGACCAGGGTATCTAGAACACTCTCTGCAATAGATAAAGCACCTTTGAAAGGGCAGTATTTTAATGAAAGTCAAGATCCTGAGGATGCCACCACATTTTTTCAGTATAGGACTACTAGAAACACCAGCTTACCTTCCCCTCCTATTGCTTGCTCAGTAAGATGCAAGGATCTGAGACTGCTCTAATTTACAAGTAACTCTCAAACAAACAACTTTCCACTGATTGTGTCTCCTCCCTTTTCCCTTTTACCTCCCAGGACCTTTCACCCTTTGGTTCCCTTGGGAAAATCATGACGAATTTCCACCTGGAAATTTCAGTCTCAATGTTAGGTAGTCTCTTTTTGTTGTTGTTGATGGCCTTTCCTCTCCACCCTCTTTCTCTTCACCACATTGAGACTTTTGACAAGGTCAAACAATTCATCGTTGTTTCTATATTTATATCTGGGAAGCTCCCTTTAGTAGCATGATAGCATTTCAGATAGGACAGCTTGACAAAACAGTAGATAAGAACGCTCTTGGTACAGAGACCTGGCCTGGTAAAATAAACCATGTTTTTAAAAAAAATGAAAACAGCCCGAACATTCATACAAAATCAGCACCCACCTGCTACATGGGGATTTCTGACCACAGAATAAATACTACTTAATGGCTCTACAAAATAAAAGCTATCCTAAACAACACTCTGTACATTATCTTGCCAAGCTTATTGAAACAGAAAGACATAAAGTGGCTTTGTTGTCTATTTTGCACTCAGGACTGCCGTGCAATAGTAAAGGCTGGCACCAAAAGAAGATATGAAGTGCAAATGCAATGAATGAGGAATGACTAAGTCAAAGAAAGTCAATAAACATTAACTGGAAGGAATAAATTCAAGGGCCAATGAAAGCAGTCTTGTCTAGTTGAATGTATTGGTCGAATATATTAGAAGATAAGTAAAAGACAGACACAAAGAGAAACCTGAATGCTGATAGTACTTACTGGCAATCTGATGATAAAGTGATGAAGAGAATTGAAGTAAGTTAGCAAGGAAATCCTGAAAAAGAGGGAATTGCAGGAAACTAAAAATGGAAACGAAGGTGATGGGTTAAACAATAGCTACTAAGTATTTGAAAGCAAGTGAAAAAATAGTAATGGAAACCTGTCTGGGAAAGAAAAAAAGCATGTCTACCAACATGAGAAAGTTAGACAGAATGCTATAGCAATAGTTGTTAAAGAAAGATGGAAAGTTAAATTAAGGCAAGCAGGGGCTTCTCTTGGCTCAAGCCAGAATGCTGACTACTCTGTGCAAGAACAAGTGTTTGCTTATGAAATGATATGATGAAATGCTTATGGTGTGACACTGTCCCAAGGAAGACAGGTATCAATGTGAATTAAAGCTACACAAAGGGTCTGGAGGAGCATGAAGTTTAAACCAGTCCTTTGCTACTCTTATTTACGTTCAGTATGTTACCTTATCTAGGAAGAATGAAATTACTTCAAGGTCAAGTAGTCCAGATGTGGTTTAGGTTCAAAAGTATCACAACTCATCTGGTAAAGCAACTGTACAATAAATGGATGCTTGCTACAGGGAAATTCAGCTCTAAATCTATCACCTGCAATTCATTAATCTTTCTTTGAAACTGTACCTCCCAAATTTTGATTTTATACTTATTTCCACAGCATCCAAGAATTTAGAAGCATACATGGTGACCATGTGAGCAGTCTGGGTATTCCAATTTCATGCACAGAGACCATATAGTTTCTTTTCATGAAAAAACTTTGGGAAAAGTTTTAAAAGTTGACTTTGAAAAATCTTGTCTTTCGTAGGCTATTTCAAAAGACCACTGGGAAGCGTGGCTAAACCAATTCTGGGTATGATTTATAGTCATCTGAGACTGCTTTAAGCTATTTCCATGGGAGCAGTTCACTAGTGGGTTCCCTACTGCCTTGGGACTTCATATGGCATGGAGTATTCCCAGCCATATCCTTGCTGTTGTCTAACCCACCCATAACCCTTCTATACCTATAACCTACAATCCAAACACCCGTAATTCTTGTCAAGGGAGTTAACACCAGGTGATGGAGTCACCTGTGCAAGCTTTGCCTCCTTCTCAGGGACCTCTCCGAGGCAGGCTTTTGCCAGACCAATAGTGCAGGTTTCTTTTATCACATCCTTCTATGGAGACAGTAAGAATGGGCTGGAGCTGATCCTTGAGAATTTTCTTTTTTTCATTCCTCCAGGGGACATAAATGGTTGGGGTTTGGGGTTTTTTTACTATGAAAATGCCAAACCCCCCATCTAGTGATACATGCAGCCACAGCTTCAAAGGTAACACTATTTTACTTTCCTTTCCTGCTTTGCCTTTCTGGCACAAGGAGAAATCCTTGTTTTTAAACTGTTCTTAGCCCTCAAGAGTGAATGGTCTGAATCTGTTTTTTCTTATTATTTATTTGAATTCTTACAGCAACTGACCTCCAAATGTAGCACAGGTAGTAAAAGCTGCAATAATATCACCCCCATGTGTTTCTTTGCATTTGCATTAGTAAAGTGGATCCTAATAAGTTAGTAACATATGAAGTTATTCAATGTCAACAAAACCTCAGAAATACATACATCCAGATACCCTCTAGATTAGGATCATGTTTTTCACCTGATTGTCAAGTTGAGGGATTTCTTCCATGCACTGCCAAGGGCCATTAAAATCTCTTTCCCAGTTGTCCTTTTATCCCTGACTGTGAAGATTCATTTGAAAATACCTTGATGACTCTTACCCACAAAACTTCCTTATCTAACCATATATGAATCACTTTGAAAGGAGCCACATTTCCCTTAGCAACCAAAGAATCAGTCTTAGCAACAAGACAGCTGGAGAATTTTGTTTTCACATAGTTACTTATGGACAGTACGTTCTGCTTTCCCATGGCATTGCCGTTTCAGTGTTGACTTAGTAAAGTGTAAGAAATGGTAGAAATCAGACGCTTGCTCATAGCAAAGACATCACTTGCAGGGCAAGTGATGATCTTTTTACCTTTGATGCCATTTCCTTTAGGAGATAGTGCAAGAGTGCTGACTGCTGGAAAGCTCAAAATTTAAATTTTCCCCATGACAGAATTACTACAAAGAAACATATGAGGAAGCTGACAGTTTCCAAAATCTTGACTTCCCCCACAGAAACCATAGTGAAGAATCAAAGTATTAGCTCTAAAGGTTCACATCTCAGCATCTCTTAGCATCTGTTCATGTTGAGAATGGTTAGAAAGGCTGGGTATAAGATGACTTTATATATATATGTATCTCCTATATTTTCTTACAAAGAATAATTTTGGCAGAAATATTGCAGTGGGAAAAACTAGGAACATCAGAGCAATTGCCATTTTGGTTATGACCTGGGCTGGTGTCTTTACAGGGCTGTGGGGGCAGCTTCCTCAGGAAGCAATGCTAAGGTGGCATGTATGAACAGAGCAGCGTTGTAGTAGTTTCCGTCTCTCAATATCACATCTATGTAAGCAAATGAGTTACCATCTGTATTTTGATTCTATTAAGAAATTCAAAGTGCAGGTAGAAACAGTAAATGCACTCACACCTCACCCATGTTCCTTTTCTGTCTCCTCCTGCAGGGGCTGTTGGCATACTGCATGCCGGTTTAATTCCCTTACTTGTGTTCAAATTGAAGACTGAGTCAGATGAAATCCAGGAACTAATCCTTGATACCCTCTCCAACTGTCTGCGTATGGAGGCTTCTGAAGCTCTAGCAACTGGTGCCATTACTATCCTGAAGGAAAAGCTCACACACTCATCAGTGGCCATCAGAAAGAAAGCAGCTTGTGTCCTGTTAGAAATTGGGTAAAGAAATCTGTCTATAATACTTAAGCTGAAGAAGATACTCATTTTGTGAGTGAATCAATGGCATCGGTTTACAGTTGTGTTCCACTACACATTGAAGCTGTCACATTTCGCATGTAAAGCCATATCAGCCTGAATGCACACATAACTAGAAGACTTCTAAAAATCGTAACTGCTATTAATCACTCAAGAAAGCAGATGCTGATAAGGAAATGTCATTCCTTCTCCTTCTATTTGTCTTCAGTATTGGCAGTGAAATCATGATTTTTTTCCTGGTACAGCACTGCTGAGAAAAAACACTTGCATGAGAAATCATGGGAAAATAAGATTCTGACCACTATGGAGATAGTGAGAAGCTCCCTTATCGTTTTGGACAACTGCTCTTTCTCAAAAAATTAAAAATCCTGGGAAACTTTCAATGTGATTGAGGACAGAAATAGTTTTCTGACACAGGCTGCTACATACGTCAGTGATGGATCAGAAAAAGCAATCTTTATATTAAATTTGTGTGTCAAACACTGGATGAAAGGAACAACTTAAGTCCACTGTCCTTCAATCACAAAATGTAATAAAAGTTCTCAACAGATGTCTAGTTCTAAAAGGTCTACAGATCATATAGTTTACATACCAATTGGCACAAAACACTTCCTAGTGTCCTATAACAAAGCAAAGTTTTATAGGAAAAGAGACTATAGATAAAATAAGTTATAGAAAGATGCAGAAATGCACCTAGAGTATGGACATCAGCTATGTTCTAGGTCCCTGCAGTAGCTGGGCCACATTAAATAATCCTCTCAGTAAAGAGGCTGGAAAGAAAGAAAGAAAGAAAGAAAATTGACCTGGGAGAAGAATTAATTGCAGACTCCTAGATTTGCAGGTTTTAAAATCTGTATAGGGTTCAATAGCCACGTTTCTAACTAAATTGACATTAAGACCACCAGCACACTTAATCCTACATTCTGTTACATGCTGTTGCCCATCATTCTCCAGCGTATCACAGAAAGTTAAAAAGAAAAAATCCTAACATCACCTAAAAATAGCCTAAAAATTGTTAAGCCCACACACGTAGGTTAATATGATATCATCAGTATTGTATCAGCAAGTAGATTTAATAGACACCAGGCACAAACAGACATCCCCTTTCTTTTCTTTATGGCTGGGGAGCGGTGCTTGCCATCTGTCTTAACAGTCAGAACATTGTGACTCCAAAGAGAACAGAGAGAAGGACTGTGTCAGCACTGTTGTCATGAAACGAAGGAGGGCTGCAGGGGTCCAGGCATGGGGAGAGGCTGTGGGTAGCTGCATGGTTGGCAGACGCAGTTCAAGAAAGCAACTTAACCATCTCTTCTGCACAGTACTCATCCAGAGGGAAAAAGTGTGATATGTGAAGAAGTTATTGGTGTGCTGGTGAGCCTGCTGGAAGACACAGATCCTGAAGTCCGAGCTAGTGCAACAGGAGCACTGATGTTTGCTACTGTTAAACCGCAGGGTGAGAAACAGAGGCGGTTCTGTTGGGATACTTTCCAGAAATCCAATTCTAAGGCAACTTAGTAAATAAACTTTTACCCCACCCTCCCTCCACCCCCCAAGTCCTCAGTTTCTGACAGTGCTAAAACTCTTCAAGAAACTATAAGATTAGGACATTTCTTTAGATCTGTCTCAAGCAGCTATTGTTGCTCCCCCATAGTGTCTAGGGGAGGGACAGTATATTTCACATTTCATTCACCTGAAGTAGGTCAATAAGTTATTTATCTACCCCACCTGTGCCATTTCCCTCCAGAGCGCTGCTCCAGAGAGGAACCATTTTCTGTGCAAGTTCATACCACACAGAGATGCACATACCTGAAGCCACTCTGAATGAGCAGTCCTCAACAGAGGAGCACGGCTTTCTGGAACTCTTTTTGTGGTTAGAGGCAGTTTCTCTCTCACAGCTGGGAGAGGAATGAATATTAATAAGGTCTGTAGTTCTCCCAAGTAACTTACATGACACTGAAAACACTAACTGCTAAATTTTCAGTGTGATGAATGAGTAATTAGACATAAAAGACTCTTAATAACAGCAGTTGTGTTCCAGTCCTCCTCTGCAACTGTCCCCCTGGCTTCCAAAGAGAACACAGGAGTGGATCTCAGTGTTTGAAGTGTCTTTAAAAATAAAAGAATGGAGGATGTTCTTAAGGGCATCTAACCCTCCCAAAAAATAGTTTATGCTATCATTCAGTGCCTCATATATTCTTAGATAAGTTGTTGCAAATGCAATAAATGTGCAAGGCAAATAAAGTTAACCAAGAAAGATCTTTTTTCTCAAAGATAAACAGCTGGCAGCCAGCTTTGGTCTTCCAAGGAAAAGCATGTCCTACCTCTTCGCACTGCACCCTCTGGGCTGTTCAGAGCTGGGAGCGTAAAGTAGCAATTCAAAAGCATGTTGCTTATGTGTAATAACACATTTTAAAGCCAGTTTATTTTTCTGCAGGAAGATTCTCAGCCCTACGTGCTGAAGCCATTCCACCTTTACTGAAGTTGGTTGCTGAGGAAACCAGCAAAGCCCGTCTGAGTGCAATCAAAACCCTCACCATGCTGGCTGAGCTACCAGAGGGCCGCAAGACACTCCTGGATCATACAGATACGTTTCAGCAGTGTCTGAATGATCCCTGTGAGGCAGTGAAACGAGCTGCTGAAATTGCCATCCGTGTCATCAAATGGAAACCTTTCTGAAGATGAGATGTTTCATAGAGATCTATTGCCCTCTGTTGTTGTCTGGCTGTAAAAGTTGCATGATTATATGAGACCTTCAAAACCCAAACTCTCTTTCTTGGTTACTCTGGATCAGTTCCTCCTGAAAAGTCATTTGTCAATAGTTTCACATCTGTATTGCAGGTCACGAGCAGAATAATGGGCAAAAAGAAAAGTTAGGAAGTCTCGAATTCTCCACTAGGAGTTGTTTCCTGAGTTATCAAGATTTTCCTGTGATACAAGAAACTCTTTCTTTTGTTTTCTTCATAATGTTATCTCCTTTTTTTTTTTAAATCTCAGCCAATCAAACAATCAATAACTAATTATATTAGAAAGAAAGGTTCATAATGAACCTCTCCAGCAGTCTTGTCTATCCTGAGAAATTAACCTAACAACAGGAATTTACATGAGTTTTGCTGCAAACATTTGCTGAACATGGGATTAGCTCAGGTTCGGCTCTCATATGGTATTTTTATATCTAGAAGTTACTAAATTGTAGCAACAAAGAAGCTGCATCATCTGTATAAAGGGGTTATTTGTCAGGGCTGCTTTTCCATTGCAGAAACCCACTGTCACACTGCAAACTGTGTTACCCTTATACAAAGCGTAAACTGATTCTATAGGAGTGATTAAAGTTAAAATGTTTTTCTTCCATAACCTAACCAAAGGGTGAATTTCCTCTCCTATAAAGATGTCATTTAAAAGCATTGAGTCAGTTGGTTCATTCCCTCTGGGCAGGATCTTGGAGGAGCTCTGCCTTTTAAACACACTTTACATACATAAGCCACTCATACGTAATACATATTGATGCCAGAGTGCATCCAAGTCAATAAAAGAGCGCCAGGCAGCTTAATAACAGTGTTCCGTAAAGGACCGGGGAACAAGAGAGAGTGGTAGGCTCATCTACACTTACAAAACTGCTGCAGGAAAATGCAGTAACAATGGTCATTCTACCTGAGTTCCAAAATTCTGTCACAGCCTTCCCCAATAATTCAGGTATCACACTTTAACAAGTTCACAAAATAATTAGCTTGTTCAGATATATACATAAGACCACCCAGACTGAACTGCTCTGTCTAGAAGAAATTTAGCTGACTTGGACCTTAAGTACTGTGTTCTGAGCATCTGCCTGATCATTGCTTTAAAGACAATATAAGCTGTTTCCAAATAAGGCTCCATATGGTATCAGTGTTCTTGTCTTACATACACGCACAGTGCAAAAATGGAGCAAAGCCTTAACTGAACTGTGAAATACGGACGCTAGTGGTACCCCTTCCACGTGTCAGCTTTTGTCTCAGCAATTTTTTGACACCATTACATCTGACAACGTAAAATATGATATTTCAATCCCAACAGTAATTCCACTGGGATATATCAACCACGTACTGCCTATATAAACACCAGAATTCAAAGTCTGCATACAGAACAGCCATGAACTTTTTTTTTTCTTTCTTATACAGCTATATTTACTGACATAAAGGCTGCAGATATTATAATTCAAATTCACATGCTCTGGTGTGGTGCAGCTTCCTGCAATTTATTGGAAGGACTGCGGATGATAAATGTTTGCAGGAGCACAGCACAATATATGACAATGGTAGCAGAGTTAAACAGCCTCTGTGAAGCGAAGGACACTACAGAGAACACCGCTAATGCAGAAATAATCCTGTTTATTGCAGAACACTGTTTTGTAACATCTGTGGTGTTTCTAGAGCTGCATTACCTTGGTGTCTCCTGTTGGGTTACACTGCAGGTGGCCAGTGCGGGAGAGGGCACAGCACAGGCACGGTGCAGCAAACCCCGTCACAGCATGGGGGACAAGGGAACCACACTCAGATCTACCTGATAGAGCAGAGACATGTCACACTATCTCTTTTGTAATCCTGACTATATGGAACCTGAATTAGGAGGTAAATTTTTATTCTACAAAATAATTTTTTGAGGTGTATTAAAATGTAACACACAATTGCTCCTATAGTAATATGCTGATTCCTAAATCTCCCCCCTAAAATAAGTTTCTCAGGCACAATTCTACATCTGAAATGTCTCTTCACATTCATCACAAAGACCTTTGAGATCTCAAATGTCATTGAAATTAGTCAAATAGGTAAAACTCCTAACTAAATGTCCCAATGTGTTTTTTCTTCCCCCCTCCCGGGAAAATGTAGACATGCTTTCTTTTTTGTTATTTGGCAGGAAATAACATACCTTGTTTTATCAGAAGATACAACAAAAAGGAAGAAATATAATTTTATAGGGCTTATACTATAGGTCACCCATATACTTAGTAACAAGGCATAAAACCAGCATGTAGATATCAAGACCATCCACCAATGTTAACAGTTACTAAGATGTCCGATAACTTTTGGGGTATGTTTCAGTGTGTTTCTGAGTCTCCCTGTTAAAGCAGTGACTATGAGATGGTAGATGAGATTACAGCTCCGAAATAGTAGTTGAGAAATCAAAGCAATCAAGATAAGTCCTTGAAAAAGTTCTCACAAATAGAGAAACCAACAGTGAAAAAGGAAATATGCAGGTTGACCCAAAACACATTTGGAAGAAAGACAAAAACCAACCCAGTGGCATAAACAGAAATACAGGGTACAAAAAATTGAGTAGAAAATATGCAGCATAAGCCTGGATTTTTATGCTTGGAATTCTCAGTACTCTTATTAATTCTTAAACTAACTTTGATTATATAATTTAGCAAATAATAATTTAATGAATTTTCATATCTAAAAAAAAATCCTTACAACTAAGGATTTTCTTTTTCTTCGGTGGTACACTAAGTCTTGAAACAAAGGAGAACAAGATGTACTGAAGTTACAGTAACACCGATTTATAAATCAGGTTGGAGTTAACCCGAGATATCCTTTGGCCTTAGCAGTATTTTGACTTCTGTCAGTTATTACTTAACTGCTGAGTACAGCGTTGCCCTGCAGACAGTGCACAAATTGAAAAATGCATCCCAAGATTCTTCTCATACTGACATTCTGATAAAACAAAAAGGTCACCTCTCCCAGCAAGTCCAAGGGCAGGAACAGGTTGGGTCGTGTTCTCCACGAACATCACCAACAACATGATGATGCTGAAGTTGCGTGATGCTGAACAGGCACCCTGCAGTGCCAATAGCTTTTTATGGGCATTCTCTCCTTTCTCAAACTGGGACGTGTGTTCTGACCCAAGTCACAGCCGTAGCACTGGAGACGTGTGTGCTGGCGTTGCAGTGGTGTTGGTGTTGAACACTCACTCGACATGCGGCCAGCTAGGGGCTAAGGACCGGGGAAAGTACGGAAAGATAATGTGTATGGGGAGTGCCATGACTGTCTGTAGCTTTGGAATGAGAGACAACAGTCCCTAATTTGTGAGGCTGGGCAAATAATTACCACTGTAGGTGTCAGTAAAACAATTAGCTAGATCAAAGAAACACAGCTGAGGAATGCTTCCCCTTGGACTGACTTAGCTTTCAGTCGAGTACACTCCATAATAAAGCTGCCACAGACTTGGTCACAAAAATGCTAAAGATCCTTGTGAATTGCTTCATACACATTATAAATACTTAAATTAACATGTCAGGATCTGGCATGTTCATACACTATAATTAAACCCATTGTTTCAAAAGAAATGCTGTGTACACAGGAAGCCTTTGTTTTTAGCGCTATATGCTCCGCAGTGCTCTACACCGTGATGACATTAGCACCTAGGCAGATTTTTAGCATCGATGAAAAATGATTTGTCTTTTTAGCTTGAAGCCAATAATGATTAAGGCCCAGATATAATTAATGTGGTCCGGGGTCAATACTAGAATTAATTCACACTCTACACAGACCAAGTTTTCAAATCAGCTGCCTAACGGTTCTCAGCAATACCAGAAGACAAGACGGCTGCGTTCATGGGAAACAAGACCTTCTGACATAAGCCTTGTGTCCCACCCAGGCAGAGCTTGTTTTTCGTGCACAAAGGTTTATATTAGTTTTTTCTAACAGCTTCCAGAAGGTTAAGTATATTATGGCTCTTTGTTCTTGCACCTACAGACTCATTTCCCTGTCCCCATTTGCTTTCAGAAGTCCAGGAGTTGGAAACCATTCTGTCCTGCTCTGGAAAATGGCAGCTTGTAATTCTATCTTTTCATGCTCCAAAGAAGGGAGCATTATTGCTTCCCATGACTACATTTTCTATTTTAAAAATAATAATAATAAAAATCATATTAAAAATGCATAGAACTGAGAGATTTGTCTAAGGACAAAATAAAGAGTCTGGGAAAGTCAGATTTGGCTAATTACATTAAACCAGGAAGTCAGAATGTCTCTTCTGTGGCTACACACAAAACTAATACACTGAAGAGTTCAAGCACAGGACCTATTTTTAGCACGACAAAATTTGCAATTTGGATGAATGAAAGCCATTGTAATAACTTGTTTTAAGATACCTTGAATATGAGCTAGTTTTTTAAAGTTATAGGCTCTGATACTATAAATCAAAATGCCACACAGAGTAAGGATGAGCTCACACTTACCTCAGCTGGAAGTTCCTGTAGGTACCCTAAGAAAAGTAGTGGAGCTGCTGGCGGAGCGCAGGCACAGCTGCTGTATCCTCAGCGCTGCCAGGTGAGCAGGGGGTGGGCACAAGAGCTCCAGGAAAATTCTTCTTTTTCGCAGCTTCCCGTGGCAGATGACAAGATGGAATGTTCTTCAGGAGGAACCAAAAAGGCAGCCTATTTTATTAATAATAAGGGTAATAACCACAGGCACTGGTGCTGGTTATACTGTCTTTCATCAAAAGAACTAGTAGACATTGGAGCAACCGACGTTTTACTCCATCCTTTAAGTTCTCTAGCACAGGCCTGCAATACACATTCCATGAAAAAATGCCACGAATCACCAAGTAAAAACTGGGGGGGAGGTTGCATTTCTCATCTTTCTTAGTGATGTATCGCCCTCTGTTGTTTAATCTGTGATACTGTCTTTAAAGTTTAACAGAGGGCAAGTTCTCTTCCCTGCTCTCTCCCCTCGCTTTCTTGCTACCACATAGTAAGCTGCAGGACAGAGACCTGCAGCTAGGGTGTAACATTATCAAATAATTTAAAAAAAAAAACCAACCCAGCCTTCCTCAGAACCGCTTTGCTGTGACCCCACAGCCTGTGAACAGCCCTTCTCTGGGCAGTGTGACTGTCTGTCCCTGGGAATATCAACTTACAACTCTCCTCCAGCTCCATGCCTCAAACCGATGGATCCAAGTGTTCTTCAAAGACAACAGACAAGGCTCTATAGCTTTTCTCTCAAATGCCAGTCACCACTGGTGATGTATATATTTATTATTCCTCTTTGCTCCTCATTTTTGTGGGAGCTTTTACTTCACATAAAGGTTCCTGATTTTGCCAGTTAAGTGATCTGAGCAGGAGTTGAGCCAATTAGCAATCGCAGCTGCTGATGGTGCTCTGACCCTGATGATCGCTTGCACCTGAAGAACTCAGCCTTGTGCTGTGTCCTAATGCACCGTGTACAGACAGTTTGGTTAAAACCAAGCCATGGTTACTGCAGATGTATTCCAAATTAAGCCAGAGACCTCCCCTCCCCTAGCATTTCAGTGCATGAGTTTTTTCAATAAAAAAATAGGAATAAAACCACATTCTGAGTTCTAAGAACAGAGTGTTCTCATGATCATTAATAATTAACATTTGTGAGATACTTGGATACATTTGTTATGCGTGATACAGAAAAATGAAAACATAAATGAAGACTGGTTACTCTTTTTCAGGAATTGGCCTGAAAATTGTGTAGTAATTCTTAAATGGAAGATCTAATCTGTTTACTGTGTGTTCTTTATGTATCAGTGTTGTAACTGGCTTACAGTGTTAGTAGGTGGATTTTAAATTTTATTTTATTTTATGCAGTTCATTTAAAATAATTCTGTATATCTAACTAAAGACCACTAAAATAAGCTGTAACCCTGTGTCTTACCTGACAGGACAAACTGGGATGTCTCAGGATGACCTGAAATAGAGTTGTGTAATGCTGTATGTGCCATGCATGGATATTGTGCTGTTAGGCAGAGAGATTCCTGGAGTCTCTCCACTAACCAGCAGTATTTCAAATTTACAGTCAGACATGGGGAACAAGCATGTGCTCACTGCTCCCGTTTCTAAAGCATGAGAATGCCCAGGACAGTGTAAGTTACTTTTTGGGTTTTGTCTGACTGTGTCGCACAAGAACAGCTGGAACATGGACAGAGTTCCACTAAGAACTGAAGAAAAGTCACTTTCTTCCTTAAAATCATGAAAGTGCCTTTGAATGCAATAGCTACCAACCTGAGGTGGCATTGTCCACAGTATCACACAATTTTTCTATTAAATTCTACAAAATAACCAGCATCAAAAGGCTGCTCAGCCTGCCAGGAAATCACTTGCATTGTTTGTATCCAAAAGGCTGTATAATTTCACCATATTTTTCTTTTTGTAACAAAGCACGACAAAGAGGGATCGGGGCAATCCTCATTAAAGTCTTTCTTGTTTGTTTGTCAACCATTACTATTACTCAGAGCCGAAATCTAGACACCAAAGTAAGTTTCGCAGTCTTCCATCAGATGATATAAAAATCCCATCATTTTGTGGACACCAAACACTTCAAAATATAGAAATATTTTAATACATACAAGTCTTCATAGTCCATTAAATATAATTAATTCCATGGTCTTTAAAATACTCTATCACTGTATTAACTGTAAGAAAAAGGTTTGCACTGGTATTTATATAGTATTGATTTGATCTGGCCTATGCAAAACTTTTCAGTAAACTGCAGGGATTATACTGAAGAGCAGCAATTCTACTAGAATGCAGAGCATTTTGGTTTGGATCCAAATGGAGAAAAGATCCTGTTGGAAGATTATGAAGTGAGAGTGATTAAAGCTGCAGGAGTCGGCAGCAGTATGGTATAGCACATACAGAGAGACTGCACTGGCTTCCTATTTAGGTGCACTTATTGCAAGTCTGGTGCATCCCAGATGCTGTAGAATCACACTGAAACGCTCTGAGACAACACAGAGTCCCACAATACGTGTGCAACAGGAACAAGGAATCGCGGTGCAGCTTGACTACCACAACCAATGTCTTCTTCTTACACTTCATTCCCCAGGAAGCTGAATTAGATGATAAGATGATCTATTGCTTTTTGCTTTGAAGTGTTAAATCTATCTTTTCCTCTATCTCCAGCTGGTATCAAACTTATCAAGTGGAGACAATCAGAGTGGTTTAGCTGATACTCCGCAGCTGTGACTATTCTTCTTCATGAACTGTTAACTGTCATACAGCATGAATTCTATTTCTCAATGAAATCTTCAGAAGAAAGACTTGTAGCTTTGCAGAAAAGCAGTACAGAGCCCTCAGATGTACTTGAAAGAAAAATGCAACCACAGCATTCTGATGTGCAAACCATGTGCATGGATTGTTTTGTAGTATGGTCCATAGAAAGAGGCAATACATAAACACCAACCCCACAATAATGAGGTCCTAGTAATTGTGGGTAGAGATTAACTTTAACATACCAAGATGGAAACTGATCAGTAAGAAATAAATATATATATAGACACACACATACATATATATTTTAAATATACATAATATATATAGTGCATATATATAATGTATGTGTATATATATTATATGTATTTTATATAAAAAAGCTTCACATTCAAGTATAGATACATATTAAAATATAAAGAGAGGACCATTTGAAGTTAACCTTAAACAGAGAATCTATCATAAGCAGAATTCTTATTATTAAGATCATTGAGACATGTTTTCCCTCATTTCAAAATGCGATCAATTCAGATGGTTAGTGTTCCACTGATTACTGAGAAACACAACACAATGAAAAGTGAGAAAAAGGGGGAAAAGTTATAATGGAAAGTTAGATATTGTGTGAAATACATCAATATATACATAAATCCTTTACTTAAGATATCCCGTGCTTGGAGGGAACAAAAAAGATTTTTTTAATTTGAATTCATAATATGGTCCCTCAGTTGCTGTGGGTTTTCTGTAATCAAATCATCATAGCCAAAAGAAAAAGAAATTGAATGATCAGAAGAAGAAGGGTTGAAAATCAACCCTGAAAGGTAGTTTACAAACCCTGATATGAAATATGGCTCATGCAGCCTTGTTCTGCACCTAAAATATGAAATGTATCACGAGTAGAGAGAATATTGGATGGAAATTCTGAATCTCTGTTAGCCCTGGACTGATTCAATGTCTAAACAGAAATTCTCTCTCTTGAAATCCCAGTGGCCTTCATCTTTAGATTGTTGAAATTATGATCAGAAAATCAGCAGAGTAAATCACCCTGATTTTTTACAAACATAGACAATGAAAATAATAAGTGTATCTAACTGTAAATCTACAAGTCATCGTTTTTGCTTGACAATACAGTACAATTCAGAACTGTAATTAGAGGTTTATGCAAAGAAGGCGTGGCAAAAGACAGCCACAGCCAGTAGGATGATGCCATTGATATTCACAACATTTCTCCAAAGTGGCACTTCGCTTGTGTCAGTCAGTTTCTTCTTCAATGCTTCCTCTTCCTCCTTGCTCAGTTTGGGTCCTTTTTGTTGATCTAAGCCACAGAACCAGTTGTACGCTTTCTTAAAGCATCCAGGTTCTTCTTGATTTTCCTCGTTAACTGGAAGGAATAACACACTGGTCATGAAATGTAAGCATGGACCACTGCATGCACCAGAAGATCTCTGTGACTGAGGACATTCTATGTTTAATACAGCAGCTTTGATTTATGGTCGTAGTTACATGGAAACATTTTAGTACAAGGCAGTATATTCACAGCTCGCCTGGAAAAAGAGTGATTTTCTACATGTTGAAAAAGAGCCTTTTGCAGAAGACACTTGCACCTTTCACAGCCTGGAGACTCGGTTCTGGTATTGGAGAAGCAAACCATGCTGCAAAGCTTAAACTCAATTTTTTCAATACTTTTTACACTTGTAATTAAAAGAAAAATAAATTAATTTGAGGATACTTATGAAAAGGAACTCGGCAGCAGAACCAGAAACCCAGCAAAGAGAGCAGGTGGTTTTGCCTAGATTGTCTGGCAATTCGTGTTCATGCTGCCTCACACCAGATCATTGCTCCTTCAGTCCTGGCTACTACCCGCTGCTTCCAAGTGAATCCTCATTGTTTCGTTCCAAGTGCTGGAGTCGCACACAGTTCTGCCAATGCACACCACCTCTCGCCTAAAGTATCTCCATTCTTTTAGTCCCAGAACTGCCACCGAGCTACCTAGGGAACCTACCTAGAGAATTCCTCCCTTCAAATCCACGTCACTCCTGATTTACACTGAGCTTGATAGACTGGTGAAAGGCAGCTTACTAGCTGCTTCAACATGTGGGGTTTGAGGGGGTTTGTTGTTGGAGGGGAGGAAGATGTCTTTGAATATCGAGCGTGTTAATGTTTCTTCAGGAATTAAATAGGGATACGCACATATATTGATAGAATCTATAGATATTACAACAGTTACCTGATTCCTCATCCTTTTCATTAGCTTGGTCCTGCTCCTCATCTGCATCAAGATCAATACGTTCTTCTTTGCTGTTCCGCAAAGACCAGCACAAGCGGTAAAGCTGCCATGACACAAAATGAGTTTATAAACCTACAATCTTACTACACCGAGATATACCAGCCTGGCCAGCACATGAACAAGCTCTAAAGCCATGGCAGCCCAAATGTCTCTTAAGTCAATGTCTAAGATTATTAGGAGTCACTGAAGATTTGTGACAGATAAATGAAGACTATTTCCTTTGCTTTCTTACAAGGGCTGTGTGATGTGGGTAGCCGAAACGTCCGGAGGTAATACACCAAGCCCCGGTGTTTAAAGCTAGTGGTTTCATTAAGTTCCCTTTGTTGGGGAGCAGGCCCGTAATAATACTCACATGTACGTCAGGAATGGGCTTAGTCATGAAGGAGACTGCCAGGATGACAATGGCGGAAACCCCAAAGAGAATCATTGCAAAGTAAAGGTAGTGAATCCCACAGATGACGTATGGGCAGTTGGAAGGGGTCACACAGTTGCCAGTTCCGTAGGCAAACTCTGCGATCATTCTACTGAGTCCGGCTAGCAGCCCGATCATCAGGCCCCAGAAGGCACCCTGCAGACAAAGTGACACAAGTTACCAACGGGAGTCATTTCAGGCATGGGAATAAGCTCTAAGCTCTGAATAGCTGCTGGAGGAAACATGGAGGTAGTTGTGTGTTACACTGGCTTTGGCACATGGGTTTTAAACCAGATACTTTCAGTGACCATATTTACAGCTCAGTGTATTAATACAACTGAAAGGGGCAATGACCAGCGTCTCAGAGAAAGAGTATAGAGAACACCTTATCCAGCTCATTTCTCAAAGTTCATCTGTCTCCACACAACGTTCTCCTTATACAGGACAGGCTCTAGCCACAGGCTACACATCCTAAGGGTTGTTCTCCTGTCTTTTTATCTTTGAGGGCTAAATCCCTGACGGACGGACGGATGAATGGAGCCAGCTAGCAAGTCTGTGTCATTCCTCCTGAAATATGTGTCTGGTTTATCTTCTAATGACCTTGTTAGCAATTAGCTAAAAGTTAATTCTCAATATGTTTTGTGGATGGTTTGCTGCTAGGTATGTATCACTCTAGCCCAAGCATAAAAGACACACAGGTATGCCTGGGCACAAATTGAAACATGGGAAATTCAGTTTAAACATAATTTTTTTTTTGTTTTACTGTAACGGTGGTTGAACATTGGAACAGGTTGCCGAGGGACACTGTGGAGTCTCCATCCCTGGAGATATTCAAAAGCCAACTGGGCAGGACCTGAGCATCCTGCTCCTGTTAGCCCTACTTTCAGTGGGGTTGCACTAGTCCAGAGGTGCCTTCCAATCTCAGCCATTCCCTGATGATGGTAACACAAATTTATAAATCCTGATTAAAAAATATTCTAGGTTTAATACTGTATTTAAGAACAAAACAGTTTTAATTATTCAGTGGTCAAAGTTACAAAAATGTTTTGGAGTAGGACAAGATAGTTAATTTAACTTCTGGCAGAAAGAAGAATGATTATGAGCAAAAAATGTTGATAGATCTTATAAGTAATTACTGTATTGGAGTTTATCTTATGCAAGGCTCCAATTCTCAGAAGCTTTGATGCTTGTCTCCCCTATTTACCCAAATTTAAATTGTGCAGTGTGCACACACCCCCAGGGATTATACTAAATTCTTACTCAGGTAAAATTCCAGCTGAAATCAATGACAGGTTTTCATGAAGGGCACAAAGCTTTAATCCATTTGTGAGGTTTAGCCATATTAGGATGGGAAATGGAACATCCCTTGTGTGTAAAACAGTCTTTTCTTGGATATACACACAAATAACCACTCAACTGGTCTCGAGAGAAAATAGCGAGGAAAAAAAGTTCGAGCCATATTCAAAAACCTTCTCTCTCTAAGCTTTCTCACTGAACTCATCCTCCTTGAAGCAAACCTGAGCAATAGGCAAGTGTTGTTATTCCAAGTACTATAGAAAGGAAATGGAATTCCTGAGTCCTCAGTTTTCAGAACGTCTGACACCCCAGTCACCGTGGCTGGCCTATGGTCCCATCAAAGCATGTGACAGACCTCATGCCTTCTGCGTTACTTACAAAGGCTTAAGTACAGTATTTCTCAGTTCACTGCTCTAAGAATCAAAATCAGTGATTCCCAGACTAGGTCCTAAAAGCAATGGGAAACAATGCATGAAACAACAGCATGTTTGTTAAGAACAGCATTGATATAGTGGTCAAGAGGAAGGTGAAAGGCGATATGTTTCATAATGCAGTTTGGTGACCAATATCCTAAAAGATTACTTTCAAATATGTCTCCTTGAATTATCCATTTAACACACTTCTTGGCAAAGTGATAGATAACGTAGGTTTCAGAGCTATCTGGGAATTCCTAGGTGACTGTTTATCTATCAGATTAGCAAAGAACTTTTTCAAACTCATCTCTGAAACCTCAGGCCCTGGGCTATGGAAGCACAGAATCCCTGGGCCATAGTAGGACTAAAATAAACAGGCAGAACCTGCTAATAAAGGTGCTAAAACAAAAAAGCAATTCTCCCAATGCCTAAAGGAACACGTGGCATATTTTTTTCCTCATTTGCACTTACCTGCTCATTGACACGCTTGCAGAAGACGGCAAGCAGGAAGACAGCAGCGATGGGAGGTCCCAGATAGCTGGTGACTGACTGAATATAATCGAAGAGCTGCCCACTTTGAGCGGACTGCACCACAGGAACCCAGGCAATGCTGATGCCAATTAAAAGCAACATAAATGCCCTGTAAACATAGCCAGATATTCAATTAGCCACCTGCTTAGAAGCGTCTATCAGAAAGAAAAAAACAGCAATTAATCAATAATTTTAATGTCCATTTTGTATTTCAAGCAGCAAAATCAATGATAATGGCCAATTACCATTGAACAAACAAAAGAAATCCAAGCTGGATATTGTGTCTGTCAAATATCCCTCAGCATACAGCTAAACATGCAATCAAAACATAGAAAATCACTTTTTTCCTTTGTTTGTTACGTCTAGAGACAAACCAATAGCAGATCAACTAGAAGAACTAGTTCACTGATGCTGTAGTATGGTGTAGCATAAAGCCTAGGAAGATACTTTAAAATAGTTCCCTTTGAATAGCAGTAGGAAGTGTTGAGAATTAGTTCAGCTACTTCATCCACCGCTGTCAATGGAATTGGAAGCAAGGTTGGGGTTTTTTCCAAAAGGAAAGTGTACGGTGGGACAGCCTGTCTGGCCACAGGAGGCCACTGCAGCACTGCCCACACACCCGAAAGCAGATTTCACCCAGGTGCACTTTTTGGAGACTGCAGTGTGTAAAGCCTCTAGTGCTGGCGATGTTTGTATGGCTAGGGAAAACTCAGCTGCACTTACCTTCCAGCTAACATAAGCTCTTTCTCAGATGGTCGTGATCGAATTTTGGTGTAAATGTCCATAGTGAACAAGGTGCTAGCACTGTTAAAAATGGAAGTCAGGGAGCTCATAAGGGAGGCCAACATGACTGACAACATCAGACCCCGCAGACCTGAAATACAAAGATATGGGAATGGGATGAGCATTGCGTGAAGAGTCTCAGTACGTGGCGCCATCCATAGAGCCTGTCTGACCCTTTCAAATCAGCCAGTTACGAGCTGGTGCCTGCCTGATATTCTCTTGCCATGCAAGCAGAGTAACACCTGCTGAGCTTTGGAAAAGCTATTTGCAGCACTGACAGGGCAACTCTTGAGCTTTTAGAACATAGGTACTTCTTTTGTGAATGCTGTCTGATTAAATGCTGAAATAAAAAGAAAAAAATCCTCAGCAGACTTTCCCCAACAGTTGTAAAAATAATTTCTCGTTTGCAGGTGAGTGCTCACTTGCTTGTGGTATATTTGTAAACCAGTTGTTAGGCAAAAAAAAATGTTTCTTTTACTGTTTGAAAATCAGAGTAAGCCACTTTTCCAGATGGTATGATCTAGTCAACATGGTATGGGGAAGTACCGTTGTATTCTGATAATACTATGTACAACAGTTATAATACGATGGGGAAGTACTAAAGATATCAGGGAAGTACCATGGTCTGTATAATATCATAATCTGTCTTTCTAGCCTTATGAACCAGCTCTGTGGTTTTCTGCAGAAATTTACCTTCTATGTATACATTGTCCTCTCCAGAGTGGTGCCTTATTCTCTCATTGAACGTGTGTCCTATGGGACAATGTGTACATAGAATATCTTCTCCTCCCACCTCAGTGGGTTTAGCAGGACTGCAGGTGTATGCCTCCAACTCAGAAATCCTGGCAGAGACAGTCTTTTATAAATCATTGGCAAAGTAGGTTATTTTTTACCTTCACAGAAAGGGAGGTCAATTACCATTTCATCACCCAGTATTTGCCAGCTGAGAGCTGACGTTGCCAGCATGTAGCTACTCTGCACCCACAGGTACAACTAGTTCAAACTGCCCCTTTGATTAATAGCACAGAGTTCTAGCAAGAATTTTTGAACTAAATATGGGACTTGGGCTCCTTCTATCACCTGCTTTTACAGTCTGGCAGCCTCACCTTTCCTAAAACAAACAAACAAACAAACACAGTGTCTTACCATTTGGCATAAGCTCCACTACCATTTTTGGATAAGCAATATTTGTACAGCCAACTGCAGTGCCACAGTACTGTTCACAGATTTTAGGCACAACACAAGCCACCACATCTGAAGAGAGAATAAGGAGACAGGGTTAGATGAGGTCATACAAACAACATATTGCTCCCAAATTCATAGAGCTTCTAAAATTTATCTCTGTGTTGAACCACTGGATTGACATGCTTGATATCATCCTTGGTCTGCTGGCAGGGAGGAAGGTGATTCTCAGCCTCTATCCTTCCTTTCCTCTCTAAAAGAATACTGAAAAGTGCTGCATGTCAAAAAAAAATAAAAATCAGTGGTAATTTGTCAGATCGGCACTGAACAACACAAGGAGAGCAAGTAGAAAAACAAGCAGAGGAACAGAAAGACCCCCCCTCCAACCTGAACATCTCTCCTCCACCTGCTGTTAAACACACGGATGGTTAGAGAGAGGGGAGATTGGCATTTCCCCACACTGCACTCGGGACTGTCCATGGCCCAAAATATTGCTGTCTGAGACTGATGACTTTTGCTCTAATTGCAGCAGGGTATCAGTCCTGGGCAGCATTTTCCACTCATTCAGCCAGAGCTGTAACAAACAGACACCTGGGGAGGGACACCGTGGAATTTCTCTCCCCTGAAATGGACAGCAATAGCATTAGCAGAAACCTGGGATCAGGGAGAACAGGAAGACCTGTGGCTTCTTACAATGTGGTTAGTTTTTGTGCATACATGTGCCTGGACAATTTGGATGACAAGATGACAATCTAACAGGTATTTTGGAAGGGACAGAGGACAGGAAATTGAGAGAGACTGGCAGTGAAAGATAGGCAGCAAGAAGAAATTTGCATTTCTCTATACATATGCATACCTGTATACAAAATTCGGCTGATCATTCCAGGCATCACTATGATAAACATGGGCAAGAGTTTCAGGTATCCACACATGATACAACCAGCCTTCACATGGGACATATTCTTGCCAGAGAGACATCTTTGGACAATGACCTGTCAATGAGACATGGCAACCATGCGTGAATCCGCCAAGAACAGCATTTCCATGAACACACCATGCCAAGGTCCGGATGCAAGGTACTTCACCTCTGTGACAGTGAAAGAGCCTATTTACTATTTCTGTCACCAGGAAAAATAAAAAATACATGATAATCAAAGGATATATTTGAAATAAATAAAGGAAAATATCATTTATCCAGTGTATGTTTAAGAGGTAAGACTCTCTCACAAGATGTTCTTAAAGCAGATAGACTAAAAAGCCAAAAAGGAATAAAATGTTGACCTGAGCAATAGATACAGTTACATTGGGGGTTTTGTTCATTTGTTTACAAGTTGTGAAGATTATCTTTCTCACAATTCAGAATGCAGATAGATCACTTGCTAGAGATTGGACACATTCACGTGTCGCAGTTGCAGGAGCACGTTTTGCTCTACTCATGCAAGTGTGAAGTGTCTTGGGGAAGCTGGACAGTAGGTTTTAGGGAGAAGGAAAGAGGATTGGGGAAGAGTCTCCAGACTGAAGGAGCTGACGTATAAAGAACACCCTCCCAAGACTGTGCCTGCAAATTTGAAAGCCGCACAAATAGGAAACAAAGTAGTGTTACTGAATGGGGAATCATATCTAGACCCAGTCTAACAAGGATCGTTTGATGCATGGTTTCCTAAGTAAATGTTGATATTACAGCCTCTTTGTGTTTTTACACACGGTCACACACAAAAAATGAGAAAGGAATTATACACAGGATCTGCTGGGCACAATGTATAAGAAGAATTGAAAGAACACTCGTTCCATTTTCTCACGTGTGGGAGGGGTTTAGAAACCAGAAACTGAAAAGTCACTGACCAATCTTGAAATGACTGCCAGTTCTGTGACCCAGCTTTGAGTTACAGTGGGGGAAGAGTACCCCCAGCTCACACTGGACTGCAGAGTTTTGTGTTCGGCATTTCCAAGGCGTATGGCTTCCACATTACCTGATCCGTGCACCAGTACCACAAAGCAAGGATGCTCAAACCAAAGACGAGCCCTGGCCACGGCAAATCTCCAGTGACGGGATCTCGGAAGATGTGAAAGGAATCACTCCGAGGAGTGTAGCATTCTGGATTAATTTGAACATTCCCATCGGAGACATTGGATGGAATTGCTTCCATGTACTTCTGCATGAAAGCATCATACCCTCCTACTTCAGAAAATGCTGAAAAACAGAAAGTAAAAATAGCAATAAAGTATTTAATACTGAAATCTCAAATAGAGCTAGAGAATGTAAGGAGAAAAACCTCCGTAATATGGGTATAAAAAACCCAGAATTCCACACTGCAGCGTCCATTTCCATAGCCCCCTGTGGGATTTGTGGCTGAACATCACAGTTTAATTCATCTGATTTACTTACCAAATCCCATGAGAATAAAGGATCCCACTACCATGATAAATGTTTGTAAGGTGTCTGTGTAAATCACAGCTGCAAGGCCACCTAACGGCAAAGAAAAGTCAAGACAAATAGGTTAGCCCCTGTGCAAATGCCTCAGTGGAAATCTTTTTTTTCCCTTTTCTCACCACTTCTCTCCTTCAAGCAAAAACCACTTTAAATAACTCCTCTTTCAGGTTTTCATTTCTCCCCTCTTACCTGCCTCCCCTCTTCTCTGTATTCTGGGTTCACTAACCTCTGATTTATCAGACTGCTCTGCAAACTCACCTGTGATGGTGTAAAGAGCAGTAATAGCGAGCAGGATAATTATGGCCAAATAAAGATTCAGCCCTATGGCCAGCTGTATAAATACAGCTCCAGAGAATATGTCTGCCTATAAAAGAAAAAATGATAGATTAAGCAATGTTTAAAATCATGATGATGGCATATTACACATTCATGATGAGGGTACTGAAATACACGACTTCCCCCTTACAGTACACATGACAAAAATAGGTGCAAAATTAAAATAGAGACCATTTTAGTACAACTGCCAGACTCCTCTCAGTGCAGTGCTGCTTTCAGCACAAGAGTTGTAACACTTCTCAAAAAATTTCCAAGTTTTTTTCAATGGCTCCTTTTAGGCAGACACAGAGCCACCTCACTGCTTTGTGCTTACACACTGAGACACAGCTTAATAACAGATCACTTAAAACTCAGGTTACGCTTGCTGCTATGTGCAGGGATGGACACTGACACCTCCAAGACATGGCATGGTTCTCTTCATTTAATGCTGCTCTCCAAGTCTCTTACTTTTTCTTTACTGCTTGTATACATGTGGTATAGCTAGTCTTGCTGGTTCAGGACAAATGATGATTAAAGGCAAACATCCTATATTATCTCTATTTTTAAGTTGCTGTCAGAATAATTGACACCAGTTGGCTAACAGAAGAGACCTTTAGCTCTTGCGTAAGAAAGGAATTGGTCAGGTTTCAGAGTAACACTCTGGGATTTTAAGCACGTTAAATCAGTTCCTGATTTAAAGATAATTTGCATCAATGCTATTTAGCCAAGTTTGCAATCAGGATCATCTACTCCAGTGCACACGTAATGCATTACTGTAAATTATGGTTTCATTAGAGGTTTGCACCTGTACCTATCCTTGCTCCTAAGCACCCAGTTCATGGGCTCACCTCCAATCCTACCTGCGTGCCTCCTTTCTGTATACGTGCTCTACACAGAGACTCCTGTCCTCATTTAACAGTACAAGTCCTCGTGGCCCTCAGCAAGCTCAGGGGCTGCAAAATGCTACAGTAACTACCCATATGTAGGGTCTGAGAAACAAGGACAAACAACATTACATGTGTCCTGGGGTAAAGCCTGCACTCACAATTACCGCCGGGCAGCTGCTAGGTGGCAACTTGCTGGAGGATCAGGAGGTTCCACAGGCCAGGCTGTGGGACAACCAGAGCCTCTGACCACAGAACAGGCGCTTGCACTGCTTTTGTCCACAGCTAGGCTGAGGTAAGGCAGGGCAGATATGCTAATAAGCGGTTGTGCAGTCTGGCTAGCTGGGAGATGCTGGATGGAGAAACCCGCTTCATTCCAGAGACACTGAAACCGAGACTGCAGGGTATGATCTCACCCTTATTTCACCCTGGAGAATGAGGAAGAGGTGCGGACCTCTGCAGCAAGAGGTCCTCCAACCCTACTGGCCCTGTTACCTGTAAAAACACCCTGACATGCAGAAAACATCTGTGAAGCAGAGTGTGAATCACACCAGAAGTCCAGCTCCCAAAACTCTGCCTCTGAAGCAGCTTGAGATTGTTTGATTTCTTATAGGTTTTAGTATGGAATTGCGAACCAGGACATTTAGCTCTTAAACCCAGTGACTGTTAGACCATATCCTTTGTTCCTTCTCTCTATGGGACTATTTTTTTTCCTATCTTTTCACACCACTGACCAGCTTATGTTCCTGATCTTTCTTTTATTGTTCTTGGCTTTAGTTTAGCCTACATAGCATTAAATATTAATGGTCCTAAATTGACCCCCAGAAAGACATGTATAGTTAATTATTTAGCATCCTGAGCAATGTATCAGCTTCTTCGAATTGCTGAGTTACCGCTACCTTCCAACTTCACTGCTCCTCCCTCCTAATTAGATTATTTCTTTCCAATATTTCCTTGTTTCTCTATTAATATTCTTTTATGGACACTATTTAGTCCTTATCTTATCTCTGAATAGAATAAATCCTTTACATTACAAGCTATCTCTCCAAAGCCATCCACAGATCATGCAGGAACAACTGGCAGAACACATGCCAGTTGAGTGAATCCAGCTGCAATGTTGATGTGGGAGTCAGGGAGTGGCACATACTCTTTACCCCCTACACCATGCACTCCTGAAGAGTTTATCCTTCTGCCTCCTCTTCCCCCTGTTAAGTCTATACCCGTACATTTACTGCTGAAATTATGCACAATGAATGTAAAGAAAATGGTGTAACACATTTAGAAATTCCAGTTTACAATTTCTGATTTCTTCAAAAGCATTCAGCTCTTAATTCCCTTCTGTCTTGTCATAATTTAGTCAATTACCCTCCATCAGGATTTTATTTTTAGTAGGCCATTTTCTTTGGCATAATGACCAGTATCAGCAACACTAGTGGGTAGCGAGCCCCTGAAAGCTGCTATACGCATTACTCACAAAGTACTGCATGCTTAGGAAGCATGTACATGTGAGGCACCTGCCCAAAAGAAATCCTTTGGGCTCAAAGATCACACATGTCCTGATCCCAAAGATCAACACCTTGCAGCATGGCCTTGTCTGGCAAGTGGTTGATTAGTCACAAAACAAGGTAAGAAATAAACAAGAAATACACAGAAAATAAGCAGGAAAAGAGAGATGGTAACAACCTTGTACAGGGGTGTGCAAAGGGAATCTGATCATCACATGGTGGTGTGCTCTGTGCCAGAAAGAGCACACCAGGGGTTACACGACCTGACGTATTATACTGTTCATTGAAAAGCACTGTAATAATGATATTATTAAGAACAGTAGATAATATTTTAACACATCAAGGAAAGAGCACACCAGGGGTTACACGACCTGACGTATTATACTGTTCATTGAAAAGCACTGTAATAATGATATTATTAAGAACAGTAGATAATATTTCAACACATCAAGGAAGCAGCACATGAAATAACTACCCCAGAAACAAGATGCCACTTTTCTGCAAGGATAAGAGACAGTAAGTATCGCTGCCAGCCAAACTGATAGGTGTGACTGCCTGTTAAGGGCAGGGCAGAAACCCATCCTTCTATATCAAATCTCAATAAGCCCCAAAGATCACAAGGGAGTGTTTGCAAAGGCAGCAGTCAAGGAAGTAAAATGCAAATCTCCAAGATGGCTATGGCATGGGTTGTCAACACGTGGGTATGTTTGGATACAAACGTGCCTCTGGGAAGAGAGACCTGTGCTAGCTTCACGTAGCACGCGTATCTCTACACAGCACAAAGTCAGCTACAGTCAAGGACGGAACAGCCTTTCCCTTTCTGCTTCTGGACCTGGTTCACCTGGAGACAATGTGAGCATGGCGTTGCATAGCACAGTATAGAAAAACCTCCTCTGACAGCACCTGAAACCTCCAAGGACTTTGGCTGTTCTGCCTGTTCCGAGTAAGATATGGCAAGTAAATCAGAGCTGGGCAAATCCTGCCCTACCAAATATAGTGACAGAAGACAATAGCGCAAAAGAGGTGTTTGTACACTACAGAAATCTGAGCCACATTTGTACACGGTACAGACACTGTCAGAGTTGTTCAGGGCGGATGCGGGAAACAAGAGAAATGGTTAGAGGAACTTGTGCACCAGATTTCTCCCCTGCATGGCACAGAGACCCAGCTCCATGGCAATTCCCCACACACATCTGGAATAATTGGGTTGCTAGGAAGCTGGGATGGGCCACTGGTAGAGTGGGGCCCAGGTAATCTGCTGCTGTATGAATCTCTTTGACTATTGCTTTGCTCCCTAGTAAAACGAGACCACAAGGGCAGGAGAGGGTGCTTCAGCCTCATGACCACACTGGCAGCTTAAATGGAGGACCTGTCTTGCCTGGAAACAAGACACTCCAACTGAAACGGGGTGAAATCACATAACCAGACCCTTACGCATGATAGAGGCCAGAAATAAAAGATAGTAACTTCAGAACCTGCGTAACACCTTGATAGGCTCAGTATAAATATGTGTTGCAGAATAGGACTGTGAGTCATCTGACTCGAAGAGTTTCTCAGCTGCTAGAGCTGCCAGAACTCTGTGTCATAGCTGGGATTTCTGATTATGGTAGTTAAGCACAATAGCAGCAAATTAACTGGTCCTTTTAAAGTATATGGAAATTCAACTCTGAGGCCAGTTTTACAGAACCAGCCTGTTTAATTTATAACCTTTCTAAGGATCAGTTATCGTGAAGATGTGAGAATGAGAGCAAAAGGCCAATCTTTTAGCTTAAATTGCACTATTATCACTCAGCTCCCATTCAGAGGGCAAAGAGTAATCTGCCATGGCAACTTCTGCAAAACAACAGATTGAGGTATGCCTGAACTGTGGACTTCTTCAGAGGCTTGATAGTTTCAAGATATATGGAAAATACCAGCTCCCTTCTTTACTTCACAGCAACACAACCACTTACTTAATAAACATTAACTTCATAGCACCTTAAACTTTATGCCAACCACTTGCCCATTAAAAGAATCTCTCCTCTTCCCTCCTTTCACCTCAGATGTTATCATTTCCCTCCTTTGGATTTCCCCACTCTTTATTTTCCAATTCCTATTATTCTCTTTTTCTCCATAGCCCTCTTGTTCTTTTCCATCATCTGTATTACTGATGGCATGCTCATCAGAGGATGCTAAAACAAATAAATATGAAGCTTGGGGACAAAAATTCCTGCTCCTTGAGAAGACACTTTTTCTTCTGGAACCAAGAAGGACTGTTTATTCCCCTTAGCAGAAGGGCCAGGGGGTTGGAGTGGGACATTGTGTGCCCAAAGCAATACTACAAAGTTTCTAAAACTGCATGGTTAAACAAGCAGCAGCTATTATTTCTCAGAGAACTGAAGTGGACAAAAGGGTACAAACTGATAAGTTGTGACCTTTTCCTCCACATGTTTCACAGATCCCTAAGATAACAGACTGTAATACAAGTTTCCCTCCACTATGACTCGTTCTAGAGGAGAGCATAAGTAGAAGTTAACCTTAAAAACCTGAAAAAGAAAGAGAAAGCACAACAAGCATCAAGAGACATTGCCAGGAAGGCAAAAGACCTCAGACTGCAAAACAGATCTGGATACACAATCTCAATAGACAAAATAAAGAAAATACAAAATCATATTTTTATCATCCTTAACGAAGGAGTCCCAATCAGAAACAATTGACCAAGTGTATGCAATATTGTAAATGGAAGTTTCTTGTCTTTAGATCAATGTAGGATGGAAGAAATTATGTAAAATTTTACTTACTGAGATCTTTGTGAAAATATACAGGATCAGAGAAAGGACTGACAGGTAGACCTGAATCCGCTTCCCACCAAAACGCTTCTTCAGATATTCTGGCATTGTCACCACCTGCAGGGGGGGTAGATAAGGTTTCAGGTAATGGGGACAGATACAAAGCAAATTAGAGGAACATTTTTTCTACCCAGGTACCGTAAGAGTGGAGGGCAAAGGGAGGGGAGCTGCAAATGCAGTTGCAAGGAAGAGCAGCTCCAGGAATCAAAGGAGAACAAGGAGAGAGTAATACATACTTCTCAACTCAGGTCTCAGAACAGAGAAACCTCACTTTTCAAATATATACAGACATAATCTAGTACAGCTCTAGCATGCTCAGATTTCATGCCATTCATAATGGCTTTGCAATATTCGAGACCTGATCCACAAACATGAGCAGCAAAGAAAAGCATAATGTACTGTTTTGACTTACCCCAGCTTTGATGTAGATGGGTACAAACACCCATCCTAGAACAACCACAAATATCAGAGCCTGCAACCAAGACAAGATCAGGTGAATTAGCCTCCTCTCTCTAGATAGCACTCCCGAAGACCATTTATCAGACCCAACAGCAGCTAGAGACCATTGAACCACATAAAACTGGGTATTGCAAGGGTGGGGGGGAGGAGGAACTGTCCTTTGATTTACAGTTATAAATTTGGGAATGAAATCTTGGCCAAAAAAAGTCAGGTATTATGTAGGCTGGATTTCGTGCTAGATGTCCCAGAGAAGCAGACATGATAATAACACATTTTCTAGAAAAACAGCCAGTTGCTGCTCACAGGATTGCCCTCTAGTATCAAAGCACCACTCCACTAGCAACACCAGACTGTCCCAGCCATCTTCAGAGCAGGCCCAGGGAGCCTGGTTTAAGGACAGTTAAAATGCAACCAGCCCACAAAACTACCATTTCTGGGAAATATTGTGGAAGGTGAATTCTGCTACCTGAGACCTATTTGCTAGCATCCTCATCCCAGAGCCACTAATGTGGGATACTTTCCCACTGAGAGTCAGGTACGCTGCAATGGTATGTTGTGACACCTGCAAATTTTGGTACTGGGGAGAGTAGCACTTCTTGTGATTATGATTTTGATCACTGACTGCCTTCTGGACTGGGTCTCTGAGAGACAGCTGTGTGCTTTACAACAATCCCACATACTGTACAGGATGTACCACATGCATTTAGTAAAATATTTTGTATTTTCACATTACCATTTCATAATGTATTTTGTGTTACCATGTGTAATTTGTGAACTATAGATCTTACTGTATTGCAGTGTCACCATTTTCTGACTTAAATCGCTAGCAAATGCTGTCTGATATAGAGTTGTACATAATTAAATCAACAAATACAGAACAAAATTCTGCTCTCAGAGCTGCACTCTGCATTTATTCTGTCCACAGGGCTTGGGGGGCATTTTTAATGTATCTTTTAAGTTCTGCCCTTAGATAAAAACCATAAGATGGACACGATGGTCAGCTTCTGTTGTCACACTAATACAAATTAGAAATAATTTCAGTGGAATAATAGAGATACACAAGCAAAATATCAGTCAAACTTAGTATTTCTTTCAAGAGGAGAATCAGATTATACAGTCAAGAGCAATAGTTCCACCATGTCTATTAACCTGTACACCAGACCCACTATGTCATAAGTAATGAACTACGTAGTGTACCTGCTCAAATACACACATGCATCATTGCTTCTTCCTAAACAATTGTTGTACTCTGTGTATTGATATTAGTCCACAGAGAATCTCCCAGGAGATGAACTGGTAGAGGTGGAGATGTTTGAAGAAGGGTATGGGTCCTAGAGATTTGAATACCATGAAATTTCAAGCAATGCTTGTTCTGCTTTGTTTTGCTTAGTTTTGGTACAAAGAGAAGGGGAATCAGGTTTGTTACAGGACTAGTGTAATCAAATAGAGACAGATGATAGATTAACTGTGCACATCTCATAGAGTTCATTTTAGCTTTTATCCTTCTTCTTAAATATTTATATCATATGAGTACTCAACTATTTGCAGCAATCATCTACTTGCTAAGGAGAAAGCCGAATCCCTCAGGGTGGTACCCTTCTTTCACTGTGCTGAATTAAATGCAAGGAAAGTATTCACCTATGTACACTCATTAAGTCCTTTGTGTCATGGTATAATCCCTTTCATGAAGGTGAATAACACAGAAGAAGGGCATTACTACCCACACCCACAGAGTCTGAGAATACAAGGAAATGGACTGAATTAGTTCATGTGAATCTCCATGCTGTTGCAGTTGACACTACTCCTGGTACATTTAATGTCAGCTTGGATATCTCTACCCTATACTGCAGCCATAAGCAAACTACACACATAATTAGAAGAAGGAGAAAGGAAAGAAGAAATTATTTTTGGAATGCAGGTGGTTGTGAAGGATGTCCAAAATTTCTTATAGCCTGTGAAGAAATCAAAGTCCCTTCAACAATTCCTAGATAGCAAAATGCTGTAAAAAATACTATGGATTACAAAACTGATAAATTCTTCCCAACATCCTGCAGTCTGAAACTGCTCTTTATAGATACTTTAAAAGTAATCAAAAGATAGAGAAGAGAATACACCAATGTATTTGTTTCAAATGCTCTCTAAAAAGCCTCATTCAACAGAAAAGGGTCATCTTCTCCCAGCGGCTTGGACAAGGACCAAGGAGAACGAGCTAAATAGTAGATTACTTTGGCACTTACTGGTCTGTACAGAAAATAAGTGTTGCCAAGCACAAACTTTGACAGTCCTAAATTATTAGGCAATGTTATTTTGATTAACCTCTGCAGATAATCCTGATGTCACAAATATGTTCACTTAAATGCATGCCACTTACATTCCATTCATATCCTCCGATGGCAATTCCCCCGGCTGCTGCTGTTCCTGCTATTCCCACAAAGTGTCCACTGCCAATGTTACTGGCAAACAGAGAAGCACCAATCTGGAAACAGAAAAAACAATATTTGGCTCTTAGGTCATGTTCATGGTAACTTGAAAAAAATCACGTTCGTTTGGTATTTTGAACTCCTGCTTATCTATCACGAGATGGTGATGATTGACAACCAAGTTCTTGGACAACTTTCAAGACTCCTTCTTATTGTTGCCCCTCAAACCAGAGACTCCATCCACCATATCTACAACTACGAGAGAAAGAATAGGATGTTGCACAGACGATGTTCTTCCAGTTGGTCAAACTGTTTATTACACCAATATAGATTTTAAAATATTTGTGTAACTTGACTAACTGACATTTGGGTGATAACCAAACAACTAGGGAAGAAGACTGCGATCTGTCTTGCTCAAGGAGGAAACGGTAAGTGCATACCCACTAGTCAAACTGGCACTCCCTATTTCTTATTCCAGAGTCTGTGGAACTAAATGTATCATCGGTGAGAGTTGGACAGGCTTTGTGCTTGGTTCACTTTTAGTCAAAAGGTACTCGATTACTCAGTTAAATTCAGAAAGCTACATGGCAGAAATATCTGTTGATAAAGTGCTTCTGAAAGATACAAACAATAGCAAATCAAGGAGTTATATTTAAGAAGTGCTGGATTTCTAAGACCCCCTAGTATTGCACCGATCATACAAACAGAACAGTGGGTAGAACATAGGAACTGATGAACAGGGAGAGATTAAAAAAAAAAGAAAATTTTACGTTGGATTACAGACAGGCAGGAGTCGTTCATAAAAGAGACTGTGCCAAAAGATCTAATTCTTTATTAAATAGCTCAGACAATAAAAAAGATTAAGAGAAAAGGTATGAGCTTAATTTGCTCAAAATGAAACCATTAAAGGCAGCAGAAATGCCTAACGATAATTTACAAGGTCAGACATTGAAGGATGCAGGGTGAGAACTCGAGCATGAAAAAGAGGTGGGATTGGGTATTGTAGGCAGAAGACATGTGAGCTGGAGTAGTTCCAAGACGAAGAGGCAAGTGAACGTTTTGTTATTCACTTCTGTTTTTTCTTTATGTTCTCTGAGAGCTACAAAGAGAAAAAACAGTGTTAAAAATAAAAGAAAAATCTATAGAAAGTAGGCAAAAGATCTCTGGTGACCAGCTTCTAATGCTCTCTTTTGAGGTAGACCTCTCACGTTGAAAGATCCCAAGGTGCTTAAAAATGGTGTTTTAGACTTATGAACGCAGGACCTGCACCCGGCACATTCTCCTTATGTAGTTCCCAAGTACAGGTGGTTGGAATATATTCAGAGTCACCTTACAAAAGGGAGAAATATTTCTTGTCTGCAGCCCACTGGGAGATTTTGAGAGTCCTAAAATGTATATAAAGGGAATAGTTACAAATTTCCAGGTCTCCAGTCACTGCAGTGAGTTCTTTGAGTAGCAGTAAAAATTAAGTCAATCTTTCTGAGAGCACAGGCACGATTGCCTGAGATTCGGGAGGATAAAAGGGATTTCATCATAGAAATCCACCTCTGAAGATCAGATTTATTCTATAGAGCTGTGCCATAGCCAGGAATAGCAACTATGCTCTTTAATTCGCAATCCTGATCTCTAATCACAAAATAGATTTTCCTCCCCCATTTTTCATATGCAACATACAAATAAAATTCATCAGAGGGTTCCACTCTTTCTTTCCCAAGCTTACTTTTTTCTCCTTCCCTCATTTCTGCTGAGGGAATCCTCCCTGGTTTCTTCTAATCTTTTTGCAGACAAACTGTTCTTTTGCTGTGTCAGGAAATTTATGTCTCTAAGTTCACTCAGTTCTGGATTTTATTTTATTTTTTTACATACTTCTAGAAGTCAGTTATGCCCTACAGAAATGTAACCAGTTTGTCAGATGACAGATATTTCTACAGGAATGATAAGTGTTGCAACAAGCATTAGCACATAAGCCAGAGAGATCTCTGGTAATAAAGAAAACTTTTTCTTCTAACCTCTTTGTGACAGCAACAGTGTTTCCCAGCAATGATTGTGAAGAAACAAATACCGTTTATACCAACCATCAGCACTGTTGTCCAGTGCTTTCCCTGGAGATGAATAATTAAACTTAAATCTAGGTTACTAGAAATGCAATCACCAGAAAAGATTAACCACATTAATCTCTGATTTTATTTAATGTGTTCCCCCTCCTGTTTCAAAAGCTTAAAATGTACTGCAAGCAGACCCAAGTAACAAAAGCAGCTAATGAAGAACTTTAAGAACTGACAGCTGTAGTAAGCTTTGGCTCAGTGCCTGAAACCCCGGGACATGTCGTAGCATCCATTGACAATGCTGTGTTCCCAACTTTACCCAGAGTACAACTGTACTGAAAGAAAAATACAAAACAAAAAAAAAAACAATGCAAAATTACCAGCATATTTGGGGCCAGAGCAAGGACAAAACAATGTGAATGCAGATACTGCCTTCACTTTCTAAATTTTCTTTTCTGAATCAGGGAACACCCAGTGCAGCAGAACTGCACGATCAACTCATACTAATAATGAATGCAATTTAAAAAAAAAAAGTTTTTTATCGTTATGTATACATGGAAAGTTATAACATGGCTTCATAGCTGGGAAAATGCAAATCACCCTTAGAACTGCAGCGTGGTTAAAGCAAGAGGAGTGTTTACCAAATGTGCTTGTGCCCTGTCAGCTTCTGGTGCCAGAGGGGAAAGAGAAATTTCCAGTCTGGCACAGCAGCACTTTAGGGATGAGGGAAGAAGGCAGATGGGCTCTGGGCCCAAGCTGTCCTGCTGAAGAACTTACTGCTGCGGTGGTTTTGTACTAAAAAGGCCAATTAGTGAAATTGCTTGATTTGCCATTGGTAGATGCTGCAGTACACTCGTGCATGACCTAAAGAACGCTGGGCTGAAACTGGGCGATGACAGAGGGAAACAATTTTCTGGAAGTGTTAACTGTTGTCAGTGAGTGTGTTACTGAATTGATTTTAAAAACAGATCTAGGAGGAAAAGTAAAGAAGAAAGTTGATTGAAAGGAACAAAAGGTGTTAAGAGGGAAAGAGAGGACAAAAAACTAAACTAACCTGAGGCAAACGTGGAACATTAACTCTTTTAAAATCTTTTAAGAGGTCAGGTTTTAACAAGAGTACTCTGTTCAGGAAAAGTACCACCACATTGCAGAGAGGTGATGATCACTATGTTTTTTCCGTGTTATTCATTAACCGTTTCACCTTGCTCTTTTCATTAACTTGAGGATGCCCTGACATCCCGGCACTTACGGTTCCCGACCATATATGATGTACTCTGCAAATCAGTGACCGCTGCAGCGACAGTGTACAGACTTCACAGCCTGTGGCTTTTCTCCCTCCCAGGACCTGCTAGTACATGCCCTATGCTCCTAATGTCTGCTTTCCTGTTTGGAAGTGTTCGGTGGGTATCAAACTCTGTTCCCCGATCACAAGCAGCCCTTGCCTGTGGCCTTCAGCCCCTTTACAGAGAACAGCAGAAGCTCCCTCACACCAGCATGAGGTCACGAGCCTTGCCCTGAGGTATCGCTGCTCCATGGGCCACCTGCAGAAGCTGCTTCTCAAACCCCTCTTTCCTTGGAGAGATTTCTCATTCCCTTGCTTGAGAACTACTCCTTGACACTATCCATGCTTTTCTTTAACTCACAACTCTTCCCTGCAACATGTGACTTTACCCTAACAGAAGGACATCATTTTTCCTACCGGAGTTTTTTGGGATCGCCCTTACTCACTTTGGAAAAATCCGTACACTGTTTACAATGCAATATTCCTGCCACCCTTTGAAGGTTCTGAGACACTTCTTGTGTAGGATTTTATTCTGCTTTCCCAATTACTCTGCAAATTCTGTGTAATGCATTACTGCCAAACTAAACCACATTTACACACTTCCTAATTCTCTAAGCAAGAGAGAGGGATACACACTACTCATCAAATGTGTCTCTGTCTTCCGAGAAGCCCAATGGCTGTTGGAACAGCACAGTCACAAGCAGCCTGATCTGATACCTTTCCACCTTTGTCCTCTGAGACAGAAACAACACCTTCAGCTGGAAAATTCTGATGAATTCTGTAGAAATCTGTTTCACTGAACTTTTCATTTTCTACCAGATTACTTTATTATTCTTTTTATTCTGAAAACTATTAATTTCACACTATTTTTTCCATGGAACTTGACAAAATTAGTTAATTTCTTATTCCACTTTACAAGAAAAGGAAATACAAATTATTCATACCAGAGTTGTCTTTCCTGGCTCCTCACAACAGTGTCAGATTCAGCAAGTGGGGAGATTTCTGAGAATATGTAAAACATAACTGGATGCAGACACCAGAGAAGTCGTGCCAATGGTCAGTTCTGATGGCCTTGAAAATAAACCATGCAGAACTCAAGCAAAAATCTGGGGTCTTTTTTCCTTAATTCTTATCTGTCTCACAAAGATCAACACATAAGTGACAACAAACGAGCTGAGTTACATTTCTGTTTAAAGTGTAGTATGTCCTTGGCTCTGCATGCTTCCTACTTACTCTTCAGTAAATCTTTCTAACCATAGCTGGACTTCAGATGCCCAGCAGATACTCTTTGTCCTATTAGCATTCATGCCTCAGGAACTGAGGTATGTAAGGTAACCCATAATTTTGTGCAGACAGCTCTGTCTGCAAAACTACAGAACCTGAAGAACAAAATTCAAAAGCAGAAAAGCTTCAAAATTGAAGTAGGTTTGGTTTTTTTTATTGTGCATGAAGCACTGTTAATGCAGTGAGAGCGGCTGCTGCCAAAGCTGACTGTTCTCCAGGAACAGATACTTCATTTCCTACAGTGGTAGAAAGTACTCGGCTGAACCTAACTCCTTCATCTAACAAGAGAAGCTAAAGTTCAGTTTACAAGGCCCACTGTTACAAAGCTGTCGCTTTCCCTGAGCTTCTCTGTGTCTTTTTGGAAAAAGCAGAGCTGGTTTGAAGTATTTAAAGAGCCATCTGTGTCTTTCCTGAAGACATTTCCCTCAAAGCCCAAGAGACCAAAACCAGCTTCTTGAAGATTCTTCTCTCAGTTTCTGTAGAAAGACTGTGGAAAGGGCACATCATTTCATACCATTATGATTAACCTACGATGGACTTCAATTTATGGCAATCAGTGATAATGTAATTATATACCTTGATCCCTAATTAACTACTGGAACTACTGAGTTGGCTCATCCACTGCATGAGGACAGTGATTCCAGTGAACTAACGCAGAAGTGACCTATTACCTCCGCAGAAAAGCCAGAAAAGACCAGCTGTGGGCTTGGTTCTGCAAAATACGAAGCAACCTTCATGGATTCTGCTGGAGCCAACAATCAGAGCCAAAGTTGGACAGATCTGGCCCATGATAACTGTCTTGCTCCTACTTTATACATTGACAAATTGAATCACAATTAGGCAAAGTGACTGACAAACGAGCAAAATCCATATCAAAAGTGGACTGACCTCCAGCACTTGATTGCCAGAGTCTCCTTTAGTCTACTAAACCACAGCTATTATATCATTTAAGTGAATAGAATCTCTTTCCCAGGCTTGTCAGCAAGAGACCCTAATACACTGCTAATGAGCCTCTCCCTGTGGGGTCAGAAAAGCCACTTATGGCTGCCCTGTAGAGCATAGAACATAGCACAACCACTGAAAAATAATAATAAAAAAAAAGATTAAGGGAATTAAGTTTATAACAAGTTTGTGGAGGGTGTGTGTGTGTGTGTTTTATTTTTCTCTGTTCCAGAAAGCAATTACATGGCAAGAGTCATTATCCTGAAATCACAAGGAAGAAATCTGATAAATAAGAGTACAATTACATACAAAACAACTTCCCCCACCCTGTCTCTCATCTACAGTCTTTGGAAATGTATCTGGGTTTTCCAGAATCATGATGTGGTCCTGACATGGCACAAAAGACAAGCACAGAAGAAGTAAAAAAATAGACACAGCATTAGCTGTTGCAGAACTGAGATCTCATCTTTGACTGAACTTTCTATACTTTCATTGGTTTCCTAGTCATTTCAGCCCAGTTTGCACTGGGTGATGGTCATCCTATCTACCTGCCAAACTGTGGGAATAAGGTGTTTTGGAATCGCTTTTTATCCAAGGCAAACTTTCCAAGGTGGTGCTGCTGACATGGTATTTGGTTTGTGGTTTGAGTGCTTGCCATTTGTTTGTTTTGAGTGATACCAGGAAGAATAGCAAGAAGGGTTTATTTTTATGGTGCAGAAAGACACTCCTGGCATTCCAAAAGGGAGGATCGAAGGGGTGGTCTAGGACTCCACTGATGACTAGAACTGATGTCCATGCTGAGCTTGCAGAGTTTCGGAAGGAGACAGAAATGATCCTAGCACCAACCACTGCACTGTGGGGTCATCCCTTTTGTCTTCCCACTGGAGGAAGGGAGCCTGCTGAGTCTGTTGGTTTTGTGTTGGCAGAGAACTCAGTGTTAGATAATCTTCCCTGGGTCTTAGGAAAATTGTTAGAAGTTCTCAGTGCCACTGCAGCAAGACAGAAGTTTTTTATGGTGAGTCCTTCCTGCCTTGCTTCTTCCACCTCCATTTACATCTGCAGAAAAGGGCATATTCACCCTTGACAGGCATAGACAATTGCTCAAGGTTAAAACCAGCCCACTGATTAAAGTGACAGTTAAGCAGAGTAATCTGTTTGGGGTTTTTCTCTCTGCCTAGACTTACAGGATTTATCTTAAAATAACTTGGAAACTTTCTCTTTCCTCAGTCTTCCAGTGGAACATGAATTTTCTTAGATCTACTATACCAAATGAGGAAACCTTTTACTGTCAATAGCCTTTAATCTTTTTATGTCATTAAAGGGGCAGTCCCAATCCTTTCTAAAGGCAGACAGCAGCTCCCAGAAGCACTGAAGCAAGATGACTGGAAGATGTGTAGGTATTTCTGCAGCCTACTTTAAGAAAATTCCTAAATTTTTAGACAACAAATATTTACTCTCACTCTCCCTGATCCTGTAACTGAAGTCATGTGGGTGAAATCTTGAATCAGAAGTCTTAATGAAGTGCAAAAACATTTTTAGACACTGAATGCAAGATCAGGAATCTTGAGGATTTCCATTCAAGCACATGGAAGCACGTACAATAAAAGTAATACAGAAAATGCAGGTTTGTCTAAGTCTTCTGCTTTTCCAAAAAGTCAACCTATACAGACTGTATCGTCTAGAAGAAACAGATAATTGTTTCTAATATTACTTCTGCCAGAGGCCTACTAGATGAGTATGAACATATTTTGTGGCTGTGACTCCTTTTCTCCAATTTGGAAGAGTATACAAATCCACAGAAGACAAACAATTTAAGTCACAGATAATGTTGAAATAAATTTACACTATATTTTACCAATAATTTATTGTCATATTTCCAGGATTTTCTCCTTGTACAGACCAGAACTTGTTACCAAAAGTGGAGACAATATGAGGAAAAAATTCAGTAAATTAATTCTCTGTGATAACCTCAAAATGAGCCAGTAAAATGAAAGTAATAAATTCAAAATATTAAGAAGTTTTAAAGCAGGCTGAAAGGCAAAGCATTGGATTTGTCTACACTGACATTACCAATGTACCTAGGGTCAAACAAGTTGGTCACATAATCAAGACAGCTCAGAGTTCAACCCAGTCGACTTCCCCAACCCTTTTCCCTGCCTATCGGTGGCTTTTGTTGTGCAGTTTGCTCTGTATCACCATGGCTAGAGAAAGAGTTTGAAGTGCATCTACACAACATAGCCATCACATTCTTGACAGTACTGTAGAGATACTTAATATTTAAGGACTAGACATAGTCATACAGAAGTGGATGCATGTATACACACATATATTTTATATAAACACACAATATATAGCACTCACCGGCCACCAAACCATGCTTCGTCCAGCCAGGAAGAATCCACCTACTGTCCCTCGGTTGGTTGAGTACATAGCCTGGGAACAAAAGAAAGAAAGAAAGATTGAATCATATTTTAAGTATAATAGGGAAGCTATACACAGACTAAGAACAGCTAGAATGGAGGGATACAATATATGGGGAGAGTAAAGTGGAAGAAATAACCAGAGGGGCTAAAACGAACAAACTTATGATGAAGAAAATAATACAACTGAGCAATGATTCTTGCATCTAGGTCCACGTTAAACATTCAAGCCTCATTGCATTACCTTTCATTACAAAGCAAAACATTAAAATAAAAGTAAATTTAACCAAAAAAATGATCACTCAAATAAAAGCTCATATGAACACTTCATCAGGGGTGCAACGCCTTTGATTTCAGGCATCAAAAAATACTATAAGTTGCAAGTTCATTAACAGAAAGTGTGCAGCTTTTTTACTCAATACTATCCAGCCCAGCAGATATCTACAAAAATCTGTTTTCTTGTCATGATATCAGCATTGTAGCCATTTCTCTCTGAAGTTTAAAAAAAGAAGCCAACTAAAATTTCCTTTTCACACAATTATTTTGTATTTGTCAAGGGTTGGGCTTTAGGAGGAAGCTTCATCCAATTTTTGTTAATGACTCTGATCCAAATATTGGATTCCCATTGTCTCCTCTGATGGACTTTGAACAGGCAAATAAAGAAAGACAACTTAGGAAAATCAGCCAGATCTTTTCTTCTGATGCAGAAGAAGGCAAGTAATTACAATAGATTTACATTTAACTACACACCGCAACTGAGTAAGTATTTGTCCAATAAAGAGGACATTGTTGCTGGAAAGAAACAGTTCAGGAATTACTCAGTACCCAATTGCCTGACAAGCCTCAGATCAGCCCTTTTTTGTCACAGACCTTTAATACAGAGTTCAACTACAGCAACACCCAGACTTCCACGGCAAAGACCCAGTTCCCACCTGCAAGACAGCAAGGTGTTCAGGTATACTGGGGGCATCAGTTTTTGCTAGGCTTTTGGCATCTACTACCATGGTGAAGAGCTAAAGAAAAGTTTGTGTCCGTTTTTGGTGCTCTTCAAAACACTGCCAGACTGGTAGAAAGGGAGATTTGTTTTGCATCTGACCCCTGAGATGCTCCCGGCAAGCACAGGATTACTGAGGGACAATGCCTCCTCTCCACTCGTTAATGGTCAGGTGTTCAGGTGACCAGGAGAGCTTGCCCCAAGGAAACAGAAATTTAGTGACATTCCACTGTTTACAGCTTTGTAGCTCATAGTAGTGGCCTATTATCTTCAAACACTTTAGCACCGAGGTTCCACCAATAGGACAGTGTCTGCCTTTCTCCATCAGCTGTGAAAGCACTGGGCTTTGTTTTCGGATTAGGCACCGAGTTCTCCCTTGCAGTGCTCAGCACATTCAGCATTGCCAGGGTGAGGGCAGAAGGCACCGCTCTGCTTAGATCACCAACCCAAAGTCATTGCCATCACTTGCCACCCCTGAAACTGTTCCTTCCTCATAGTTTCAATGGTACTGCACCCTGTAGTCAAGGTCCTGCTGGCAAAAAAAGCCACAACGCTGCACTCAAACAGCACCTACAATCTTGACCCATCTCGCTCCTTTGCTGAGAGTGCTCTGCAGTCCCTGGTCTGCCACAGAGGCACAGCTGCAGCTTTACTGTTACACCACCGTACTGCCCTCCCCGCACACTGCCTTCACCTCTTCTCCCTGCAACTCCTTCTCACTCCTCCTGTGGCATCCCCTCACACCACCAATTCTCACTGCAGTCCCTGTGCTCCACGGAGCTAAATCCCAGCTGTTCACCTCTACCTGCCTTCTGGCAGGGACTCTAGCTGCCCTGGTCTTTACTGATCAGATCGCTCAGCTTCTTCCCCACACAAATCTCATTACTCCACCTTGCTCACTAGTTCCATTCATCCGCCTAAACAGATGCCTCTCCCAGTCCCCACGTTTTCCCCACCATGCAGTTAAGAACTAGCTCAATTAGGCACCAAAATCTTTATACAATTATACATTTTCATTTACTGAGCCATTTTCCCAGGACCCTATAAACTACCTGCTCATTAAGTCAAAAATAAATAAATAAATAAATAAATAAAATCCCAACCTACCCATAGTCCCACTGCCAGGACTACCAAAAAATAGATGACAATAACAGAGATGTCCGCAGCATTGTTGATCCTTATGTCGGATTCCATCCTGGCCACTTCCCTGGCTTTCTTCTTCTTTCTCTCCTTATATGCTTCTTGCAGAGTTCAGGTTAATGATAAACAGCTGTCATCCCCTACGTCTTATATAATATATAACTTCAGATTCACTCGTCTCCCATGGGACACAAGTTGAAGCTGCTGTTTTTCCTCAGGCAACAATTCCTTCCCAAATATTGCTCCTCTGCTACAGGTGCTGCAGATTTCAGAGTTCAGTGCCCCTGCCAAAGGTGCTCAGGGTTTTAACATCCCCGAGCAGATGTCTGAGAAGGAATGAGCGCGGAAAGGAGTGGCTTGGCTGCAATAAACCCGCATATTTACCTCACTGTGTGTGCTGTGTGTGAATACTTTTTTTTTTTTTTTTAAGTGGTTGTACCTGTAAATCTAGTCATGGAAGATGTAGTTCTTTTAGATGATGATGGTAAACAATTATCTGTGAGGAGTGACCTGACACCTGGGAAAAACCCAGGGGTCCAGGAGCTGGGACACCCTCTGTGTCATCTCTCAACTCAGCAGCATTACTCAATGGAGAAACAGCCCTGTATTTCTGGGAAGGAGACAACCTGAAGATGCTTACATCTCTCACATGGATACAGGTAAAGATGCATGTGAACCACAAGACTCAGATTCAGGAGCTTACTGTGCTGAATTTCAGGATGTTTAGACCATGGTGTTGGTTCTCTCTATTGTGGCTAATCACCTTCACATTCAAATAAGTTCAAAGTTCATCAGAGCCTGGGTCTGCTCTCCCTTTATTTGTTCCTCTGACTTCAGAATCAAGCTAAGCAAAATAACTGGTCACAAAGATGTGGAACACACTGATTATAGACAGATCTTCACAGCTTTTAATAAGGAAGTTTCCCCAAATGATGCCTGCGATCCTCTGTTTGAGCTAGAAGAGCTCAGAAAAATCCCGGATATTTAGAACAAGAGACCCAGGCGGCAGGCACATTTCTGGGCTCTGAGGATACCGGAAAGTCCTATTCTCTGCTTGACACTCAGGAACCATTATTCATTTACAGCTAACTAGGCTTCCTTTTGGGAGTAAAATGTTACCCTGAAGTTACGCTGAGCAGAACAGGCAGCAGAGTACATAGAAAGCGCGGTGGTTTGGCAGGTCTTGCAGTGGTTATTTCCTCAGGAGTTGAAATTGAGGTCTGGCGCTGTGTTCGTTGGCAACTAATTTTTCTTAGGTAAACTACCCTTTGGTAACTGTGGCTAATAAAAAGCATCAAAGTCTAAGAAGCGATAATAAAGTGTGATTACCTACAAGAATAAAATAAAAATCTCACTGTTTGTTTGAGCACCTGTACTCTTATAAAACAGTCTTGTCCTCTGATAGTTTAGGCATCTCTCCCAAAACACATTCTTCAGTTTGTTCTACAGGACTGTGAAATGTTAGCTTTAAATCCAACAAAGAAAAAATTAACCCTGGGAGTTGCTGAGCATCCAAAATTCCCATTAGCTGCAACCTTCCCTGCTGTGTATTTCAGAGGAAAATAAAAGACTTATTTACTAACCTTAATTATCAGGAAACAGTTTGCCTAAGATAGGCTGTAGATGGCACTTCTTTACAAAGACTGACATAGATTCCTATGGGTCCTTGCAACTAACAAAAAGTTTGGTTTTCATGAATTCCATTTCTGTGTCAGTCTACAGAGGTAAAGCAAAAAAAACCCCAAACATTAGACAGGAACTTATCTACTATAATGTATTTTGTGTTCTCATCCAGACCACTGCAAAAAAGAGCTCAGAGGCTAAGAAACACTACAGCCTCCTGCCCACATCAATAGGACTCCAAGGCTTGAAACACTAACGGAGAATCAGTCTCTAAAAATAATAGTAATGCAATTCCTATTTTTATATACAGTGGAAGCAAACTTAATTCCGTTTTCTCTCTGAAGGCCACAAACCCAAACCAAACATTCTCTACAGGACTGTTAAAATGGGGAGGCATCTTTGTTGAGGCTCTTAATATCTCATCTCCACATCCTCATATCTGAAGTCCAAAGAGAAACCTAGAAGCATTATACTCAGCAGATTGTTGGTGTACTAAATGAGTCACTTTGTTAACTGAATGCGTATAAATGGTCTCTGAAAGGTCAGCCAAGTTGCCAGATTCGAAAAAGGCTGAACCTACCTTTGTATTAAAGCTTTCGAAGATAAGCATGAGTAAACCTCCTGATGTGAAGAGTGAACTTCGCATCAGGAGACAATGATAATGCCCAGCTAGCAATGTGCTTCAGCAGGTGCTCTCATCATCCTGAAGAGTCTGGTCGAGCAAGTGTGGGACTCCAGTACTGGACAAAATGACAAATAATTTAATATATTGAAGAAGCTTCTCTACTCTTTCCTGTGAGTCAGGCCAATTCATTGAAGTGAGAGAGATGTTATTGGGAGTGAGAAAAACAATTAGTCAAAGTAGCACAACTCAGTGACTGTGATCCATGCCTATAATGATTGCTCCCCTCTGGATCAAGTCTGATGACATTTAGCTTATCACGAATATGTCTGTTGCTACCTGAATAGACAAAACAGACAATGGACAGCACAAACAGCTACAGAATGGTGTGGTAACTTGTTCAAAATCACAGACCGGGTTACTGATGGAAACCAAACAGAATTATGTCATGGATTTGCATACCCAACTATAAAACAGCAACTGCTGACAGAGACACCACTGTCTTACGGGGCACAGGGCAGGTACATTATGTAGAAGCTGCAACTGCTCTGTTGTCATTAGAAAATGGGGCTGTAGCACAGAAAATTTGAGAGCTATAGCCCTTGCTGCCACTTAGCCCAGTCTCTTAAAAACTTGTGTGTAAGTCTCCCTCCTGAAGATGGCAAATGATAAAACAAATAGTAAAACAAACAAACTACAAACAAAGAGAAAGATGCATTAGTATGCAAACTACCCCCCACAGAGGAACTCCTCTAATCTTTTCTCTGACATTCCTCCAAATTTCTTTACAAAGCCATCAGATTTCTTTTTGGGATGCTCTTCAGAAATGCTAATTTATACACAGGATCCTTTGTACAACTAATGAAGGACGAAACCAGACAAAAATTTGCAGTTATTCTACTTGCAGAAGGCTATATATTATGTTAGTAAGACCTCTCCCCTCCTTTGCTGGTTTCCTAGCCATGAAGTATGAAGTCAGTGAGAAAAGAGATCATATTTGCCAGTGGACAAAATAGAAACTCAAAGGGTCTCAGCAAAGTTTTCATAAAATGATCCTAATAATAGAGGATGGCAGTTACAGTAGGAGACTGGAGGATTATCTAGCACCTTTTGTTTGATGCCACAAGTCCTTCTTCCCTTTGTGCAATCTTGCTTAAGTGAGCAGAACTTGAGTCTGATTAGAAGTATTAGTCACAGAAGGATGACAAAAATATTGGCAACTAAAAAGTGGAATCCATACAAGAGGAATTACTGAAAGGAAAAAAGCTCCAAGCTCCAGTAGGTATGGTATAGATAGAAGTAAAAGTCGGGAGGAAAACAGGTGCCTTCCTAAAAGGTTATCAGAAAGAAAGCAAGGTCATTCTATTCTTATTCACTTAGAGGATCAGAAAAATGAGCCCTATTTCTAGATTAGTTTTCTAGTTGGTATCTCTACAGAGGAGAAACATCAGAGGACATGAAAATAGGTTTATACGCAGTTAGACCAACAGAACTGAAGCAAGTAAATCTATTCAGTTCTTCAGCAACCAATTAAATTATCTCTGTGTGAACACTAAGCATGCCCAGCCCTGCAGTATCTAAGCATTGTCAATGTTATAAAAACAACAGTCCAAGGGTGGTACTCTTCCTACAAGATAGGCTAAGACAGCAAATAAGGTAACTTGAATTTATCTTTGTTTTATTAATGTTTTGTTCCTTCTTACAATTCAGGAGATTAATAGGGGAGGATTAATGTGAAGAGATGGGCTTGACATTTCCATTGGAACTAATAAAGTTGATGATAGCAGATTAAAAAATACTTCCCAAAACCAATGTAGACTGTCACTAGATTTAGCCACCTGACCGTGGGGCAGATTGTTCCCCACAAGCAACTTCTTAATTGAGTAGCATTCTCATTAAAACAGAAGTATGATTATTATCTCACTGACTATATAACACACAGCACATTTATTACCCTCATGATTGAATCCATAATATTTTGTATATGTTAGAGGCTTGCTAATCCTTCTTGGGAGCTTCTTACCTTTCCCCTAAAACAATGTTTCCAGAAAAATAATTTTTAGAGGTTGATACATGCTGATTTGCCACTTCTACTATAGCTAAAATTAAATAATAGAAGGAACTATCCAGAGTGGCTGCATAATCATGATCACAACTCTCACTAATATTTTTGCCACTCATGTTTCAGAGATACTTTATGGAAAAAATATCTCCATTGCATAAAATACAGGAGAGAAACAAACAGGAGATGAGCTGCTGATGCCCCTTCCACTGAAATAATTCTCCAGTTTTGCAGAGGGCCTAATGAAAACCCTAGTTGCTCATACTCTATTTTCCTCGAAATAAATGTAGTCACTCTTGAACTACAAATAGCTTCAGCCCTTGTGGATGTGTTTTGATTGCCCTATGGCAATAAGCAGCAACAAATTTGTAGTAGTAGTAGTATTTCATAGGTCAATTTGATTAAAGAAATCTAAGCGGAGGAGGGAAAAGATCATAATCTACTAATGTAATAGCCTAATTTATGAGTCCCATTTGCTCTACAGGGTCCCAGAGGCTCCTCAGCGAAACCTCTTGTTTGCAGTGTTTGGTTGGAAAATTAAATGAGGAAAAAATCTGAATAATACTGTACAAAATGCAATCTGAAGCTCCTGGAAAACCAGTAAGTTCAGAAAACATTGTTGGAGAGAACCCAGGGGAAACATTCTTTAAGGAATCTGGGCTGAAAGAGATAGTATTCGCATTTGGTACAAACACATTTTAGCTATTGGAGCAATAAATTGATCAGGAACAGTGGGACATGGAAATCCCTGGTCAGGATAAAAGTGAAAAGAATTACCTGGAAACACTTCCCTATCAGGGGGAAGGAAAAGCTAACAAACAAACAAAAAAAAATCCCAACCAGCAATGAAAAAGATCATACACAGATTACAGTTGAAAAAAAAGAAATTGAAATAATGAACATGAAGGGTGTAAAAAGTATACTAATATTATCTAAAACCAAAAAATATTGATAAATTACCAGATGCTTTTGTGCAGAGGTGTCCTTTGGCCAGACTGAGTTCTGACAGAATCTAGAACAGAACAAAGGACACAAGGGTTATTTTGGCATGAAATGGAGCTCCCTTCTAAAGTGAGATCTTAGTGATCTGCTGATTTATAAAATCTCAAAACCAAAAAATACTTGTTCTATAGTTACAATCTTTTTAATCATCTTAGCACTAACTATTGAAGTTATTACAAAACTACTACTTTTGACATTAAGGCAGCAGCCTGCATCTATTTCCAGGAGAAACACTAGCCTAGTCTGGTATCTAAAAAAGTCTGTAAACTTTCCTGGCAGATATCAAAAGTGGTCTAGCCATGAGCTATGCATCCTGAACTAAAAGAACACAGGATATAAACTAATGACAGGTCTTATTTTAGTAATCATTGAGGGCAAGACAGGGACAGAACTTGAAAACTTCATAAAATGCGATGATCACAGGAATCATTGTAACTGTATATCACATCTCAAGATTCGGGTAGCTCTAGTTGAACTCCAGGACAGCATGAATGGAAGGAACATTGCATCGACTGCTAGAGTGAAGCAATAAGACAATTGCAAGGCAACTATGCCTTTCCTTTTAAAAGACCCATCCTTCAATTTCTAAGTTCTGTGGAAATGTGAACTTGAAATGTTTATTAAACTATAATCCAGAACGGCAGGAGGTGCTCATGGCTAAGCACAGCAAGAGTTAAATAGCTCAGGAGCTGTAACAGAGTTATCACTCATTCATATTCAAAGCTTTGTTTTAGATTATTGCTTCACAACACGTGTTTTTGCTAGCATGTTCTTTTTATTCCTATCATAATTTTAATGACTGTACATACCTAATCAAAGCTACAGCCGGTTATGAGTTTTATAGCTAGTCTGGAGAACAATCAAATTCAACTAGCTACATACATTATGTTTAAAACATCTCATGAAGCCTTCTGATACTGTGCTGTCAGCCACAGCAAAACTTTGTGACTACTAAAACTGAAACCTCAATATGCATGAATTCTGTAATTTTATTTGCACTGCCAAAATAGATGTGAAGGTTTACCGAATGAATTTAATAATAGGCATTCACCATTTAAATCTCCCCCATAATCAGTGTGATGCAGTCTTTGGATAGATTTTAATTGTTCTTTTGTTGAAAGCTGAACATTTCTAGAAGGAATTTTAGTTTGTGGACCTCACAGGTCAATTGGTTTATACATTAGATCTGTGGTATATATGTTTACCAGTACAGGCAATGTGTGTATTCACGAGCGGATTTTCCCGTGCATATCAGAACGGCAGTGCATGATGGAAGGATGACATATTGATGGGTGTGGATATTTCCGGGATTTTGGCTGAGGCATAAGCTGGTCGCTTACATTTTTAGATGAGTGTTTGATGACACCAGCACATGAAAAGAAACCCGCTTGATCTTTACAGGTGCTGTGAAATTTGTTTCCTCACATTGTGATGTAGAAGCTAAACTAGAAAGACAGACAAACTGATAATTAAACGTAATAGTCTCCTTACAGTAAGGAAACTCTTCGAAATGTCTGTAGCTCTTGCTAAGACAAATCAGCCGTCCCAATTTTGGCACTGTTAAATGCCTCAGGTCGAAAGGCTGCTGATGTTTCAGACCTCACGTTTAAAACTGTGCTGAGAGCGCTTTTAATTTGCAAGAGTGCTTAAAGCAGAGGCAAGAGGCTCGAAGACATTAGCATTCCCAACCTTATCGGCACCTGCCGCCTCCTTTGTTAAAGGGAACAGAGAGGCCGATTACCATCCAAGAATGCACTACTCAGGCACAAGAAGGAAAATATTTAGGAATACACTGGCTTCAAAAGCCATATCTTTCCTGTTATCTGACCACTCAAAACACCGGAAAGCCTGACTAACTGGATGAGCAGGTATTCCCCAAACCGCTACAGAAAGTAGAGAATACAGAGGATGAAAGTGATGCTCAGTTATGGAAGCTCTCCACCAGAAGAAATGTTCTTCAGGGAGAAAACCTCCCAGAGCTGTTCTGTGCATTCCTGAAACAGCCATCCCAGGATTAGCATAATGTAGCTAAAATATCAGCATTGTATCCTTCTTTCTTTCTCTTCAATGGTGTCAGGCTCTTGCTCCAAGATTTGATAAAAAATTAACATTTCTACCAAAAACAGTCATTAGAGTAACATTTTTCATTCATCCAATCCACTGCACAATCTATAGCTGAAACCTAGAATACACATTTAATACTGTATACCAAATTATTCAGTTCAACAGTGTTAAATGGAAACACTAACACATCCATGTACAAGATAATTGTGCCAATACTGAAAGAAGGGGAGAAAAACTCCTGGAATGTTTTTCCCTTTCCCTTCACCCCCTCCAAAAAACCACAAAGTTGTCATATTGGTTCTATGGGGATTCAACATCTCCAGTTTTCTTCTTTAAAGCCAGAGAAGGATACTACTAGCATTTAGGAGTGGGAAATCAAGAAGAACCTAATAAAGAATGCTTTTAGCAGCAAGATAGATCAACTTCAACTATGTTCCAACTATGTTCCAAGTAATATTGCTGAAAGAAAAAACTCCTATGGGCTTTGATAGCTTTTTGACAGCCCATTTACTGCCAGAAAGCTCAGGGCCCGGTATGATCTGTAATGGAAACATAGAACAGGTCATAGCTAAATCCAACTTATTCAGCAGCTATACTTATTCTATTACTTATACTTGCTGTAATAATTTCTATGCTCTTTCTCCACAAGCATGCTACACTAATGCAGCGTGTAAAATCCACGTGTGCTAATCTACCAGAAATGAGGACCATTGAATAAAGCTTGTGATAGCCTAGGACATACTAAAGACTGTCAACATGAGCTGGGTGGTAACTGGGCAAGGAAGTTCAGCATTGATGACAGGTTCTCTACACATGCTTACAGCAAGAGAAGGCGGTTAGCTTTAAATTACCCTTTACTTTCACAATACTTCAGGTGTGGAACTTTTGTGATTCAGGTGCAGTTGCAAAGTGTAGTACACTATGTTTAAGAAGGGTGTGTAAAATCTGGAACATATTTTTCAGCATCAGTTAATAAGTATCACATTATTAAGACATTGCTTACTGGAAACTCCGTTGAGGACTGAAAGACTTACCTATATAGATCAGGTTGAGTACTGAAGTGACCCCAGATAAGAATGTAGCTCCCACTGCCATCCAAACAGATCACATCCAGAAGGACTCCATAACAGTGGAATACAAAGTCACGATCTACTCTCAGAGATTAGACCCAGAATAGCAAAAATATCTTCTAACTCCTCAAATGTCAGTGATCCTCCTTTAAGCTCATGCAAAAGAAGTGTAAATGTTTTGGGAACATCATGCAAAGATCACAGATAGAATAAGAGATTCACATTCCACAACACTCCGGGTGTAGCCCAGAGGGACAATTACAGTTTGAGTTTCCATTTGTGCTCACAGATAAAATTTGATCTGAATAACTTTAGAGAGTAAACAAACACACATTTATTAAAAAAAAAAAAAGGATCCTGAAGACTACACAAATTAGGTTTGGTTGTACACTACATGAATTACATTTGGTCATCAGGAGAAATAGCATGTGTGTGAATAAACATGTATGTTTGCTAGAAAAGTGAAGATTAGTAACTTGTTGGAATTCTTTCCACATCTAGAAACATTCCTTTTTATACTATATTGCCGCCTAGAAAAAATCTAAGATATTTCCTGCATATCAGCAATAGGAGTTTCTACAAGAAAGCTGAGTCTCCAAACTAGGAAACACATAAAAAGCTATTTTTACATGTTCATTCATTAGAAATGGCCTGAAATAGTACTCAGTACTATTAGCACTTAGTACCCTTCTTCTCAGAGATCAGAACAGGTAAAGAATGCTAATCTTGTACAATCACAGGACACCAAACTGATTAGGAGTGGCTATTATTCTACTACGTTTTAACGGTTCCTTAAGAGTCCAGAACAACTGGCAATAACAGAAAGGAGACTCATTTTACCATGTAAGACTCTCTTCTTCATGATCAGATGCTTCAGTGAATCTGAACATAGGGTGCCTCAGACCATGTCAAAACTGAGGTGACCCTTCTGAGCAAATCACTGTTAAATACAATCCATCAAGACATACTTGTTCAACATTTTGTGGATAGGAAAGGACAATTTTCATTGTCAGACGTGACAACAGTAAAGCTAACTCCCTACAGCTACACAAAGGAAGCCTGTTACTAATACTTGTGCATCCATAACAACAGGCCAAGAAATTTCCACGTGGCTGGTGTCACCTCCCACATTGTGATGGCAGGATTTAAGTCCCAAATTGCCTGAAAATAGAGCAATGGCAGTCCCAGGTTCCAAGGCTCCCCTTCTCCCTGCTCAGTGCTGCTCCATGCTGGTTGTCACTTTATCAAATAAGCATTGGGCTGCCCACCCAGGAACATAAATGTTGTCTCTCACACTCCAAAATCCTGCTTCCACTGGTAGGTTCTGTACGCTTGCAGAACGATCTTGTACTCTGGATGCTCCTGTCAGACCAAGACACTGTTTAGACTGACAAATTGAAGCCCTTCACACTTGAGTCGCATGTCTTGTCAGCGTCTGAAAACAGGTCTGGTAGTGCAGGCTTTTCCATCCGTTGCACCTCCCCTTCTGCCTTTTTTTCGTTAGATGTATTCTGCGATGAGCAGGAACTTGCGTTCTCAGCAAAAGGAGTCTGCATGCATCTCTGTTGCTACCTTTCAAAGGAAAAGAGCATCGTGTAGGACAGCTGCTAGGCAGTTTCAGGCTGCTTTTTCCTACAGCCTGGCAAATTGTGTTTGAATGGTAGATCACAAATGGCACAGTATCCAGGCACTTAGGAAGCACAAGTGTCCTCACAGTAGCCCAGTGTTTTCCCTGACATTGAACCTAGAAGAAGGTTCTGCTGTCAGACATGCACAGCTGGGAGATGGTGTTCACACGCCTGAGCCACATCTGACTTGAGCTGCTAGTGATCCAACCTCACCACAGATCAAACTTACAAGAGGGGTAATTCTTTCTTAGGATACCAAGGCAGAATTTTCTAAGTAAGTCTTTAACCAACTTGCTGCTGTAGCTTTAATTCCTGCTACTGAAATTGGCTAGGAGCACACAGTGAAACCTAGGAATTTTCCTTATTTGAAGAGGAACAAGTCCTCCCAGAAGCCATTTCCAGGCACACAAGGGACAAAAAAGGTGACTGAGAACAGCTGTTGCAGATTTACAAAGGGAAAATTTTGCCTGATAAACCTGACTGCCTTCTGCAATAAAATAACTGGTTCTGTGGGCATGGAGTAGCAGGTTTTTGACATGATCTCCCACAGCATCATATATCCAAACTGGTGAGGTATGGACTGCATGAGTGAGCTTGAAAGGTGGCTGCACCATCAGGCTCAAAGGTCCATTGTTCAAAGTCTAACTGAAAACTGGTTACAACTTATATCAGGTTTGATACTGTTTAATATCTTCATGAATGACCTGGACCTTGACAATAGGACAGAATACACCTTCATCAAGTTCACAGCTGACATCAAATGCAAGAGACCAATTCACACACTGGAGGTCAGGGGTGCCATTCAGAGAGACCTCAACAAGCTACAGGAATGGGCCAACAAGAACCTGGCAAAATTTAGCACAGACAAATGCAAGTTCTGCTCCAGGGACAGAATAAGTCTGTGAAACAGGCTAGAGGATACTGGTGGAAAGCAAACTCGACTTGAATCAGCAATGGCAACATTTCTTTGCGATGGTGAGGGCTAAGTGAGTACAGGGTTGCATTAGCAAAAGCACCGCCAACAGGCTGATGGACATGGACCCCGCTTTATACTTCTGAGGTGGCACCTCAAACACCACATACAGTTTGGGCCTTTCAGCACCAAAGTGATATTGATAAACTGGAGAGAGTACAGTGAAAGGTCACTAAAATAGCAAGTGCCTGGACCAGACAACATATGAGGAGAGGCTGAGGGACTGGGTTTGTTTAGCCTCAAGAAGAGAAGGCATGGGAGAGGAATTCAATCGTCATCATCAAATATCTAAAGAGCAGTTACATGGAAGACAGAGCCACTCTTCTCAGAGGTACGCAGTGAAAGGACAAGAAGCAATGGTCACAAATTGCAGCAGAAGAAATTGTGACTGGATATGGGTGGGGTGGAAATTCATTGTAAGTGGTTAAGCCCTGAAATAGGTTGCCCAGAAAGACTGAGAATTCTCTGTTCTTGGTGGTTTTCAAAACCTGATTGGACACGGTCCTGAGCAATGTGATCTAACTTCGAAGTTAGCACTGCCCTTCATGGTCTCTGGAGGCCCATTTCAAACTAAATTATGTTATCTGGAGATCCCTGACACGTTTCCTGTTCTTCAAAGGCCACTTTGTTACACAAGGCTGTTTGCAAAGCTCATCTCTGCATTCAGGTATACTGTCATAGGCTCACAAACCAGACTTTTGACGCACATTCTCACAATGATGCCACTAAAAAGGTCAACAGTGTCATACACTAATTTCTTAGTACTCACTGCCAAATCCTTAAGGTTGCTATCAGGCAAATTCCCATAAAACCCTGGAGAGAGCAGAGTATACTTCAGTGCCACTATTCATTGTGACTTATCAGAACAGAAACTGCATGTGAGCTAACTGAAACTACATCAGGGCTGTGGGGGCAAAGTCTGGAAGCTCCTAACCACTATTTGTTCAGTTCTTACATAGACCTCTTTCTGGAGTTGGTGCGTGAATAAAGTCTGAGCAAAGCTGACAATGGACTTCACCAGTTGACTGCAACTGAGTTATTACGCTAAGCTGTTGGGAGATGACTTAGAGCCTGAGGTTACACGTCCCAGTATTTCACTAGTCTTAGCCCACTATAGTAAAATCAGCACTTTTTTTTCAGACAGCAACATTAATTCTCCTCTCAAGGGTAGTTCAAAATCAGTGGAAGAGCTGAGAATAAAGGGCCATAATGACTTTGACTTCCCTTTGACTTCTTGATCCCAGAGCTGAAAAAGGGTGACCGCAACATATCAACAATAACGTAGGCCAGCCTTGGGGTCCTGACTGTCCGGGGTCCCAGATCACACTTGGGAGTGGCAACTGTTTAGACCTGTCAAAAACTGAGCCAGATTCGCTTCCCTCCTCATGTTTTTGCTAGAAATACTTGCTACAATACAAGCACAGTGGAATTTTGGCACAGAGTGGCCTGTGTAGCTGCAGCGGGTTCTTCACAAGAAGTTTCCAGGTGCTTTGCACTGTTAATATGAAAAAAGTAATGAATCCAATGTAATTGCAAGAAAGAGAAGATTGAAGAGGAAGCAAAAAGATTCTAGATTTTCAGAGGAAATTGAGACTGACAGAGACACAAAAATTAAAAAAATCCTACCTATAAGCACATTTTGCGTTAACCTCATTGTGAGTTAGCTAATTATAATGGAATACACATATTAAATCCAGAGAAGTCAAACTGAAAATGACGAAGATAATAAAACTTAAACCAATAGAAAATACTTCACCATTCCCTTTTCCCATTCCTAATTTTTATTTCCATATTCCAAGTAGACCTCTTGGAAAACATAGGCCTGATCTTGCTTTGCTTGGCAAAGGCTTGCCTTTAATGCGATTTATAATATACGGTAACACGAGTAGGATAAAGAGGTGCTCAGTGGATATCAACACAAGAGAAGAAAACATACCCAGTCCTGCAATCTCATTACTCTGGCCATACTTAAAACTCAGTGAATTGTAATTCTTTTTTTTCACCTTTTCATCCTCCAGTGATGTCATTTCCATTAGCTAGGAGACTGCAAGGCTATTTCATGTAGGTTTCATCGTACTAATGGAGAAAGTAGATGTTGATAGCTAATATTTGTTTCTTATGAATTATGCTTCTGGGGCTTAATCGCTTATGTTTCCTTGGCAACAAACACATCATGTGCTTTTTAATAAGGTTTGCACATGAGCTGTGTACAGGACCATGCCAGAGATCCCAGCTGACAAGGTTTCTAGAACGTTATGAATTCAGAAAAGTGGATCTACTCTTTCACAAAGTGAGGACCGCACTGGTGATTTGGCAGAAGAGCGAGAGCCTTCCCTGGTCTTTATAAAATTGCTCAGACTGCAGTCTCCTACTTCTACTATCTGTAAGGTTCATACTGCACATAAGTCAGTGATCAGTTCTTTTTCAAGCAGAAGGCAAGGTTGTGGAACTACCCTCACTTATTTTACATCAGTATAATTCCATTAACTTCCTTGTTATCCACATACATATTCTACAATGAAAAAAAGCAGGATGATATTCCAGAAATTAAATTTGGCCAGTAAGGCTGCACATCGAAATCCTGAAGAAATCCTGGAAGAAAAAAAAAGCTGCTTATTTTGTTTCATAGTTTTCAACAGAACAACTTGTTACAGGAAATAGGCTGCAGTCTTTTTCAGAACTTCAACATGCGTTGTGAAATCTTCTAAATATCACAAGAGGGTATCCCACATCCACAGAACACAAATATTAAACTACATAAACCATACTGATGAAAAAAACAGACTTCTGATGACTATGCACAGACACAACTAACTCTCATGTCTGAAGTCAGCAGAGATCATTAAAGTGCCACTCTTACATGCCTCTGACACTCTGTTTCACACCAAATATAAAAGCTCTATGTACAAGTCTGTAAGGAAAAAAACAACTTGGAGTTTGTCAGAAAATTATGGTTATTGGCAAAATTTTGAAATATCCCATAATGTTATTTTTAGGCTGTAATTTGTACATACTTTCAGTTTTCCTCTTCATAAAAAAAATAATCATATGTTATGGATATTCTACTAAAATGTTCCATAGCCTTTTTGTGTATTAAAAACTGGAAAAGGTAGTCACCTCTCAGTTCTAAAAAGCAGAGCCCCCTACACCAATATATAAGCAACTACTGCTTTTTCTTTCTACTCCATGAATAGCTTCAAGCTTACTTTGCTGGGTACCAACCCTGGCAGAGAGAAGAAAACTCAGGGTGCAGGACTTTCCAACCCCAGAGAGACTTGAACCGGGATAGTTTTAGTGATGAAGGCTGTTGGTCACAAAAGGATGTGGATGACTACTTTTTTAACAGGCACTGACCAGAAACACTCATTGCTTTACTGTTTGCAACATACTGATAAACCAATTACTTCATTGAGTGGCCAATGACTTTGTATCTTTCAAGTACTTTCATCTTAAATCCAATGAAAGTGAAAGGCAGAGAATTCAACTTTATTATCATATATAATCCAGTGTCTTCTGATTTTGTTATGCGTTCCAGAAAAGCCTCATTCTACAAACAGTTCACCTCACTTGCAGATGTTCACACCAAGTTTTGGGTTTCACACAGCCACTGTTTGTTCACCACACAAATCACAGATATAATGGTAGAACTGTTTGGGTTCGAAGGGACCTTAAAGATCATCCGGTTCCAACCCCCCTGCCATGGGCAGGGACACCTTCCACTAGACCAGGTTGCTCAAAGGCCCATCCAACCTGGCCTTGAACACCTCCAGGGATGGGGCATCCACAACTTCTCTGGGCAACCAGTGCCAGTGTCTCACCACTCTCAGAGTAAAGAATTTCTTCCTGATATCTAACCTAAATCCTACCCTCTTTCAGTTTAAAACTGTTGCCCCTCATCCTATCATTACACACCCTAATAAAGAGTCCCTCCTCATCTTTCCTGTAGGCCCCCTTTAGGTACTGGAAGGGCCTTTAAGGTCTCCCCAGAGCCTTCTCTTCTTTAGGCTGAACAACCCCAACTCTCTTAGCTTGTCCTCATGGCAGAGGTGCTCCAGCCCTCTGATCATCTTCGTGGCCTCTCCTGGACTTGCTCCAACAGGTCTGTGTCCTTCTTATGTTGGGGGCTCCAGAGCTGGATGCAGTACTCCAGGTGGGGTCTCACTAGAGCAGAGTAGAGGGGCAGAATCACCTCCTTTGCCCCGCTGGCCATGCTGCTTTTGATGCAGCCCAGGATGCAGTTGGCTTTCTGAGCTGTAAGTGCACATTGCTGGCTCATGTTGAGCTTCTCATCAACCAACACCTCCAAGTCCTACTCCTCAGGGCTGCTCTCAATCCAATCTCCACTCAACCCGTATTTGAGCTTGGGATTGCCCCAACCCATGTGCGGGACAAAATGAAGGTTGTTGGGTCGGGTTTTTTTAATCAAGAGGATGTGTGAGTGTCTCTCAGTGGAACAAGGCATAGATTTGGAAAGAAAGAAGCGTGCAAGAACTGTCTGCCTCCCCAGAAAACTAAACTTGCAATTGCAAAGATGGAAAAAACAGCAAACAAACCTTGTGCCAGGACTGATCTTCAGCAGAGACTGAAGGTGGGAAATGATGTTGAAAACATCACTTTTTTTTTGTCATGTCCCTGGGAATGAATAATCTAATTAACACCATGTAAACCTTGGCTGGCTCCAACCTTCATAACACTATAAAAACAGCAACAGGCAAAAGGGGGTGGAACACTGAACCTGTAACACAAAGTACCAGATAATTAACTTGTTTGTATTCTTAGACTGTCATTCACATAGTATCTGATGTAACTACTATAGCATACAATCACATGATCCATAAGCACCTTAAAGCATTTATGGACGAGTAATTCACACAGTGCTCAGAGTTAAGGGAGGCTACAGAGAACTATATCCCGGTTTGACATCGATTGGCAGCAGTACCAGGAATAAGAGGAAAGAGAGCTCTGCAGAGTTAAAGCTGGCTTCTACATTCTACATCTTCACTGATAAATTCAGGCACACAATAACAAGACCTTATTAACTGAAGTGAAGTTAAGTATGATTTAACAGTCAACTTATACAGAATCCTGTGCTACTGAGTCTACTTGTGGAGTTAGGGACAGAAGAGAAAAACAGATGGGTGCTAATGATCTGCTGCACAGTGACGTGAGTCAGGCTTATTCTACAGGTGTTGTCTCTAAAGCTTCTATGGAAAGCAACCAGATGAAATTTTCAGTGCTAAGAGGTGCTCCAAAATCTACAACATATGCAGGGAAGCACTGATGCAGTTCTAGAGACATGCACTAACACAACATGGAGAGACTCAATAAAATAAAAATAAACTTCCTTTCCTGGTTTGAAAAGTACTTTTGGTGCTATGAAACTGCAGAGAGCAAGAGAGGTTCTCTGGATGATGCTGAACACATCTCACCGACAGTCTTGGAATGTTCCTCAGAGAGGACACCACAGATCCTTTTTTCCCCTCCACATCTTATCTCTTGCTTTTTGATTTATGTTCCAGAAAGAGAAACTCGCCTCTTCCCGTTGTAACAATTGGCATTCATCTGTTTGGCTTGTTTATCTAAAGCAATCGGAAACTTCGGAAAGAAACAATTCCAAACATAGAAAGAGTGTTCCATTGTTCCATCTGAATGAAGAAACACAATGAAAGGATTATTAAACACATGGAAACCAGATCTAATAGATAGGGAGGAAAAAAGAAGATGGAAGCAGCACCAAAATATACAATGGAACAATTAGTGTGAGAGACATCTCTACAAATCATATTGAACCAAATTGAAAAGAGTAAATAAGGTGTGCACTGAACCACTACAGGTGGCATAGGGAAGAAAAGAAGATAGCAAAACTGTTAGATCAGGTAAGCTTGTGTAAACAAAGAACCCTGTTTAATTCCTCTCCTTTGTTCAATCACATCACGCAAGATCACTGTATTCAGGACTCTCCAACTGCTGTTGCACCAAGCTGAGCATCAACTGAACATCATTGAAATGAAATTGCCTCTGCTTGCTCCTTCACAAGATGTAATAGAATGATATTCAAAACCAGCTTTGACACTGTACAACAGAGCATCACAAAAGTGTGGAGAAGGCAACTTCTATAAAGCTATAAACTGGTACGTCAGACACTGTTTCACCAGTGAATGTTGCCATCATTGCATCATTAAACCATTGGAAAGAAACCATTATTCCCTGTTTAACAGAGCAGCCAACGCATAGCAACTTTCTGCTTCAGAACAGAATTGCTCTCTGCTCCACCAATGACACAAAGGTAGAATGCATGACAGAATCATGAATAACCAGCTGCAATGCTCATTCTCGAGGAACTGAAAAGTAAATTGATTTCCATGTGACTCAATTGCTCAAATCAATATCTACCCCCCCTTCCTCCTGTACACACACTTTTCTTCCTTTAAAATAACCAATATTATCTCAAAATTTAAGGAGCATCACACTGTGCTTAAAATTGTATAAATAGATTTTTCAGGGGAAAACCACCCTCTAACATTTTCTGTCTGTTACTCTATCCAATCAAAAATTTGCCATCAGTTTTTGTGAATCTGGTCACAGACAAATGTGGTGCAACCGTTTTGTACTTATGTTATTCATCTACTAGGAAACTGGTTCTAAAATTTGATGCCAACTTATGATTTGAATCCGTCTAGCAGCACAACATCACAACATCCCTCTGTTTACAATCCCACAACATGAAGGACATACATACGAAAACATGATTTGCCTGGGATATGCCACTGTCCAAAGTTACAGAGATATCACGTAAGAGGCAATTGAGGCCAACTCTAAATAGATTCCTAATGAAAACTAAAAGTTGTCAACTGGCCACGTTCTAAATTATTAACAACTTTCTGAGAAAACTATTTGAAGCAGCAAGAGCACATGTATCCATTAACAATGACAGTAAGTAGCTCCATCTCAGCCCAAAGGTAGCAAACAGAAATTAAAGCCCATAGTGGTCAGATGTGCACGTGCAAGTTACAGTCTGCTAAGGCTCTGGATGGTATGTAAGCCATAAAGATACTGACAGCCAAAACACTCTGAGGATGAAAGCACACACATCAGCAGTGGAATGTGCTCCTGCATGGTCATTCAGAGAAAATGAATGCCTTTATTTGCATATATAAAACAATGGACTGGCAGGTGTTGGGTTTGGGTTTTTTTTAAATCCTTTTAATAAATTACACCAATGGCAGGTTCAGATATTGCTACTCCTGCAAATGAAGTAATAACACAAGGAAAATATTTTTGCCTCTGGGCTCCACATAATTTCTTAAACTGTGTATCCAGCTTAGTAAATCCTATTCAAAGGTAGCTTCTGATGGCTGCTAAAGTAAATGGCAGTTATTTGTCCACATAAATTATGAATTTTGGACATAGAATACAAGCTGCCTAGCAGCACTGATCTGTTTATTTTCCAAAAAGCACAGAAACACCCACACAGAGGACCGATTTACTTAAAAACACATCGTATCATCAATGGAAGGTATCTTGAATTATTTTTCCTTACCAGTGGAAGAACAACCAATGCAAATCTAAAGTCTATACTTCCTTACTTCCTACTTACTATTCTCATCATTTTAAAAACGTTAAACCCCTAAAATCCATTCCCGTGCTTTGGTTTTTGAACATCGTTCCAACTCCCTGCCTTAAACCAAAGAGCACTTGGCATGGTTACTGTATAATTACATCAAACACCCAAACAACGTAGCACCTTATCAAGCATAGGTATTTCAAGAAGCTTAATGGTAGCATAAAATTCAAAAGCTGTTGTATTCTACGTAGTTATTGAAGGTTAACAGGAAGAGCATGTCAAGCTTTCACGTGAACAACTGAAGATACTTATCTCAGGGTAATAACGATCCCAAAGGGCACAGAATTGCATAGATTGCAGGTAGGCAGGAGCAAGGTGGTCTGACATTGCATCCTTTCTATAAAGGCACTGCACTAAGTATTGTTTATTTATAAAAATATAAATAAATATATTTAAAAAATAAATTTAAATAAAAAATAAATTAGCTAAGTATATTATCTTCATATAAGTTTATACTATATACAAAAATTTATGTAGTTTGTATAAATTCCTCTAAAATTATTCCCTTAACTAGTACATCTAGTCCTACATATAAGCTTATAAATTTTAAATATACTTTATAATTTACATTCTATACAACTTTTCAATTTATATCTAATAGAAGCACATTACATTTATTTGTAATGCCACTATATGAAGTTCAAAGGTGCTCTGATATTATTACTTTTAACAACACTGTCATAAATAGCAGTAACACAGAACAAAACCTAATAATTGTCTGAAAATTTTATGGTTTGGGGCGGGTTTTTTTTATTTGCACACTTTTCCTACAAAACCTAACAAGAATAATAAATAACAAAAGGATAGAGCAACCATTCTGTGCTGTCCTTTCAACAAATCAATGTATTCACAGGAAAGAAGAAGAATCACTCATTAAAGAGAGAAAGGCAAGCTGGGAAGTACTATTAGTTGGGCTACAGGTACATGTCTCTAGAAACAAATTTATCGGAAATTCTCTAATCAGACACTTCAAGGAGCTCAAAGATCAGGGTGATGCTAACAAGAAGAACAGAAGCCGCCATTTGTCCTGTTCCTTCTCAGCGCCAGTAGAGGAGTCTTCCATTCCACTACATGGCAAATCAGCGCTGATTACAGCAGCGCTCGCTGCTTCCACCCACCAGTGAGGCTTGGGCAGCATTGGCAAAGACCCTGACCGCAGCGTAAGCGATGCTGAGCGTTCTCTTTGATGCTAACACGACACATCATGTCTCAACGGGTATCTGCCCCCAGCCTGTTTGGTCATAAAGTGTAAAGGGGCAGTCCTACAGCCTCTGAAGTCTCTTACTGGAAATACTATCTTGTGTCACAAGTCACAATATCACCCGCTAGGAAAATATTTGTAGATTCTATAATTTATATGACTACTATCTTAGATACTATATTTTAGAATAAAGCACAGAGTATTGATTCAAGACAGGCAATTACACATCTTTCCAATGTGAAGCTATAGAGCACATGAAAGCATTTGGTGTTAGCTCCTTAGAAACTATTTTTATTATAATATTTCATAATTAATCTTCAGAGTTTTAATTAACAAGACTTTGGATCTCTGAGTACAGTGCACAGTGAATACTGTGAGAACGAAGTTCTCCAGTAGATGGAAGCATTAGTCAGCAAAAGCTGAGCTCACGCAGCTCGTAGCATTGTCCGTCCTCCAGCACTGCATGCTGCCTCCCCTACTACACACAGAATTTTACCATGTAGATACCCCAAGTGGTTGATGCTGGTGGAAACCAAAGCTATCATTCCTTATCATTATGAGAACTCCAGTATTGCTGTATCACAGCATACAACTACTATTTAAGTAGTCACAAAAACCTGACGTTGGTGAAAGATCAGAGGCAGGTGGCTGGAATATGAATCGTGAACCTGACTGCAGATTCCAGGTAAAACATGAGCTCTACCAACCTTTTCCCATACCTTCCTGACAGTTAAACAAACACAGTCCAGCTTCTTGCTTTCTTTCCATATTTTACCAATAAATGCGATCCAAATGTTAATGTCGAAACTGTACTTAAATACAATAAACTCAAGTTGCCAGGTATAGTACCGAAATAAAACAAACCCAAGTCCAGGGGTCATTCTGAAGTTCATTTAACAGGAAAAGTAACACAAGCGGTCATCAATAGTAGGATCAAATATCCCCTCAATTACAGATTCAACAGTATCCCATACTAGTAACTCTAAGATTGTTCCAGTCCATTAGAGCCCAGGAAAGCTGCTTGATGGCAACACATATTTCACAGTGATGCAAGTCCCTTAGCTCATAATGAACACAGCAGCCTGACTTGCAACCACCACCATTGCATGCTGATTAACTAAACACTGTTATCAAGTTATAATTTAAGAATTTACGCACAGGTCTGAAACACAGGCCAGCGACTATTCACGTCCCTCACCAGCCTGGTAGGAACCCCTCAGCACTGCCTGGCTGCTGCTTTCCACCTCCATTAGCTGTTCTGTCTTGTTGCCATCTGATCTCTTGCAACTGTTGTTCCTTGCAGCCCTACCCAGTTACAAGACATGAAATGCAATTTTCTTTTACAGTTACTTTGGCACAGAGGCTGAGATTACTTTGTGCAGTACACTGAACAAATAAACAGTCAATCAAATAGTATTTTTAAAGTATGAGAAGGGAATCCAAATAAAACTCTAATAAAAGGTTTTCGCTACTTCACCCCAAACATCAAAAAACCCAACCCTTGCCCCTTTGTTTTCCCCTATAACTAAGTCTGGAAGTTCTATTCCCCACCCAATGAAGTTACACTCTCTCTTCCCAACTCTTCACCTTGTCCTTCCAAAACAGAGATGTTACCCCTATTCCAGCCTCCTCCCAGCATCCAGAGCCCTGGATTTCAATCAATAGTCCAGGCACTCCAAAACTTCCCAGTCACCTGGCCTGCCACCAGCACTCTCCACATCTTCTTTGATAGCATTCTTGTTACCAGCTCCACAGTAACTGGAAAGTTCTTAACCCAAATCATGCTTTTCAGCTTGAGGATGACCACACGCAGGGGGGTCAGAGAAGGATTCATTTCATGGTTAACTAATGGGAAGTTTGTAACTATAGTTTCTAGTGAACCCTAGAGCATCTGCATGGGTACTGAGAGCAGAGACTCTTTATTTGATATGCTTACACATGCATCATTTGATTAATATACCTTAGACATGTAATTCACTGAAAATGCAGAAAGTCTGGAAAAGCCTTTTTTGTAAAAGCTTATTTATCCATAGAGCAATTATATATATGTTTATACACATACACAAACTCCGCCAGAGCTACCAGTCTGCACATCACACACAGACTTAGTAGACACACAGTTCTAACCATTATTGGCATTCCCCCATCCTTACACGAATCACGATCACCCTCACACACATGCTTACACTTTGTTCTGTGCACTCAACAAAGACTAACAAATTTGTTCTTGCATACCTTTCTAGGTCTTTAATAGCTGCCTCCTACTTTTTACTTAACCTCTGCTTCACCTTTCACATTGGACTTTTCTGGGAAGAACTGGAATTATAAGAACAAGACAGGTACATTTCAGCAAGGGTGAAATAGAAATTGGGAAAGCCAGGAAAGAAGTGGAAAACAGATTACAGATACACACAGAGCCTGGTGCAGATGAAGCAAGCTCAGGCGTGTGACATTCAGTGTTGCTGTATCTCTGACATCTGCTGGGATAACAACTAACTGGGCTGGGCTGGTCCTCACAGAAACACAAGGAGCCAAACAGGACAGATCAAACAGCAATAGAAGGTGGAAATCCATCTTACCCAGAACCACAAGACAATGTAGCTTTTTCCCCATTTTATTGTGGCCTGATGTTCACGATAGCATTCAACAATAGAAACAGGTGAGCAAGATCACACAGAGAGCAGAAAGCAGCCCAAACTGAGCACATTGCATCAGAAAAAGAAATGGGGTCTCTGAATCACAGGCAGCCCCCTAGAACATAAAAATATAAATAAAAGTCTCTTCTTTATTCCCATTAATGGGAACATTTCCTGGCACTGCTCAGATGACAAGCCCTTTTTTCCCAGTTACCTCAGCCAACTCCGTAACCATGGCAACTGTCTCCAGTGCAATGACATCATACAGTTTCCTAGGCAACCATTCCCAGTGCAATGACATCATGTGGTCACCATGGCGATGCTCCATGAGGCCAGGAAGAAAGTATTTTAAGTGGGAAGATAGGTCAGGGAGGACAAAAGAGGACACAGGGAAGAGCAGGATAAAAGACACTGGAGGTAAAAATATGAGCCTTATGATAAGGATAGACACAGGGGACAGGAGTAGGTGGGCAGGGTATAAGGACAGATGGGAGACTGGGATAAAAGAGAAATTTTGAGAAATTTAAACTACTATTTGTTAAAAAAAAAATAATCTTAATTCTGTTATCTACTTTAATGATATATTCTTTAGGTCAAGGTTGCTGAGCCACAGCACGCATGGTGCCATGAAGCTTAGGCACAGCTCAGATGTTGATTTAGTGGAGAGACTTCCGACAATCCATGAGACTGTCAGAAATCTCCAGAGAGACAAGTGAAACCACACTCTCTAGCATATACTATGTACTTTATCTAACGCAAGGTACATTTTCGAATATATTTCCATCCTCTGACTGACCAGTTACTGAGGGGCTGTGTCCCAGCAATGCCAGTACCCAGCCGTTACTGCCATGTCTGTGCAGGGCTCGAGGAGAAGGTTCCTTTGCCCTCTTCACTCTGCTCTTCGTACTTGAGGAGAAGACAACGAGAACCTGGCCAACTGACAAATGAAAATGTGGCTTCCATTGATTGAAAGCTCCTTCAGACCCTCACCAAGATGGAAGTAGAGTGTCTCTTCCTCCTTTTTAATTTTCTTGATCTTCTTCCAATTCTATTATACTTTCAAATGTTTGAATTTGCTGAATATAAATATCCTTTCTGAGTTCAATTGTTTTTTAATTCCAGACTGCCTCAGCCAGCAGACAATGTCACCACCAGCTTTATGTCAAATGGCCATAAAACCCCTGGGAAAAAGCTTCTTGGCAATGAAAGACTGGCATTATTGATACGTAGTGTTTTATCAGCATATACAGCCTTGAGTGGAAGATAAAGTAACAAAAAGCAGTGCCTTTTGAGGACAGCTTACAGTCTAAAAGCTTAGGACAATTCTCTTGAGGAAGCTTCCAATTCTACCACACAGTATTTTTCTATCCAGCAAGGCATCTCCACATATTCTCTCTTAAGCAAAACCTTCATTTAGTTTAATTAGCACAATAATTGCCCTCCACCATTCATTTCAGAAGGAGTTAATGTAGATTCAGACGTATCAATTGTGATTGTAACATAGCAATTAAGCAAGGTAATGTTGTAGCTACGACATAGGTTCTGTTTTACTTCAAACCAGGACAGACATCTTCTACCAAAAGTGAGTTGTTTTTTACAGTTGAAGCTGAGATGAACCTCAGTTGGTTTACTGAGACCCAAATGACAAATAAAATGAAGTTTAGAAACCTGTCTAATTTGAGCATAGCAGTAGATGCAACTTTTGTGTCAGGCTAGCCCACAAACAGCAGAATCTCAGAAGCTGACAGTAGCGGAGTGTCCCCCGTTCAGCTGTCTGTGCGTTGCAGCAGAAAGGAAGACAGTAGTTTTCTGGATGAAGGATTTCGTACAGTTTGTAGCAATTAAATATTTTTCTACTACGAGACCTCATGCAGATCGTTGCTGATACTCAGACAGCAATGATGCATTTAATATGCCAAGCACTTCCAAAATCTGTACAAAGACAGGCATTCGGGTACATAAAGTCTGGCTCCTTCGGAGCAGTGCATTTCAAGAGGTGGCCTTATGCAGTAAATCTCAAGGGACTTTCATTGCAAAATTCTGCAGCCATCAGGCTGGAAATGTTCCGGGTGCTTAATCACAGGCAGCAGAGTGAGAACTGAGAGGGAGAGAAGAGACATCTCCGTGATAAGCAGCACTAGGGAGGATGTGGTGGCTGAGGGAGAGAAACAGGAAAAGGGGAGGAGGAGAGGAAGGGCGAAAAAATATCTCACGCTGTTGATGAGCACAAACACAAACACCGGAGAGAGGGACATAAAGCAAGGCCGGCATCTGTTCCCCAAAGTTATTCCTCAGTTTTCATACTCCCTAAAAGAAGACATTCACAGAAGAGCTAACTGTGCACATCTCACACAAAAATCAGGCAAAGCTGGGCATTCCCCTACAATCACGAGGTCCTACCCACCGCTTACATCCTCATGTAGTTGCCAAAATGTGTTTCTTCAGGGAGAGTGGGGGAGGCAGGAAATATTGGCTTGGTCAGCACAAAACGAAGGAAAAAGGCTGCTAGAGAAGAAAACAAGTGGGAAATAGGTGGTGGGGAGGATTGTTTTGGTTTGTGCATTTTTTTCAGGCTGAGCTGTGAGACTGAAGCATCTGCATTAACGAAGCTATGTTTCAGGCTGCAGTCTTATTTCAAAAAAATAGGAATTTTTAAGAAACAGTGGTTAAATACAAGGTGAATTGATAATGCCCTTCAGTTTGACTTCTGATAAATCCCTTTAATGAACATGCCAACATTAAGTGAAATAAAATGAAATGCTGAGAGTTGACTTGAAATAGAGACAGAGGGGGAAATAGAGTAATGACTAATGGCCAAGCAAAAAAAAAGGGAGGGGAGAAATCTATTAGCTGTTTTAAACTGTGTTCCCTTAAGTCATGAAGAATAATATGCACAAATATCTTAATTATTTCATTACCACAGTAAGTGCTATGCTTTACAATTGCACATACAGGTGTTCTGCATTCATTAAAAATACAACCAATTCTCTTCTGATTAATACAAGAAAATAAAGTTTACAGGTAAAAGAAGACAGGGTAAAACGCAGCTCACCAATACGGACAAAGTAATATAGCGAGGCATGACAATAAAACCTTGCAGACAGTTTTCCCAAAAGCTGTCAAATGCTTCAGATCTCAGCCCAGTTTAACCCTGAAAAAGTAATTGATTTAAAAAAAAATAAATGTTGGGATAACAGAAAGAAAGGAACCTAAAGTAAGACCTGTTTCTATTAAATAAGAAATAAATTACAGGAACAGAAAATATATCTATCAGCAGGAATTAGAATAAGTGTTGAACAAAATATCTCCTGGGTATTCTTGACTTTGTGTCAGCCCATCCACCTGCTAATTAGCACCAAGACATTATTATGATTGCACTAGGATAACAGGATAAATAATTCATAATACCTTACCCAGAGATCTGGCACTTTAGTGGTTCTTAATCAGTTCCTAACCCCAGGATTCAGCATAACTTTTATGGCAGAATTAACAACATGCACACACATATAATGTATTTAGTAAAAATTTTAAGCGATTATTTTAAACACAATTAACACTGGGATACTAAGCTCAGCTAAAGCTGGACTTTACTAAGCTAAAAATAATAGTTAATCCTGTCCACTCTTAGACTAGTCAAAAGTGACATATCATGGCACTAATATTGTGCCAGGTCCCTCAACTGTTGAGTTTTTCATTCCCAGTAAAATATCAATGGACAATTTACTGCAAATTCCAAAATTCCTACATATCTTCTGAGGACAACACAGTGCAATAGAAGCTTATAGGACAAATCATTTAATGACAGAGTATTGAAGACAAAAATCTAACTTTACTTACAGTACGTTAAAGTTTATCTCCAAAGATAATTTTATCAAAACGGCTGCTTTAGAATAATGGTTAATTCCAATCACAAGGTCACCCATGCTACACCATTCTAGAATAAATATCCAAGGTATTCACCCTGGGTAAATGTATCATATGTTTCCAAGCATAGAAAAGTTGTCTTAGTATGGGCTGACTGCATTCACCATCATCAGAAGGAAAAAACAAAACACAAAACTAAAAAAAAACCCCAAAACACACACCTCCAGCCTTGTACAAATTAAGATAAAATTAAAATAATGATTTCTTAATTCAATTTTGTGGAATCTTCAGTCATTTTTTAAACAACTGAACACTGAAATGAACAAAGGTCCAGACAGAGCAAGCAAGCCACCTAGCAGATGATTGGAAAGATGAGAAAATAATTAATGGAAAGAACTATTCCCACTGTTGGGATTTTAGCTTTCTTCTTCAGTGAAATGATGTTCAGCTGTCAAAGGAGAACAAACAGAACCTTCAAGACGATATTTAGATGAGCAGTTTATGGAACTTGCACCTTTTTTCTTAGTAATATCAAACATTAAATACAGCTCATACTCTAATGGGTAGCAATATTAAAATCCTATCAATAAATCTTATCATTTGCTGACAAAGTGAAATGTTTTTCCCCATGATATTTTCCAAATCAGACTTATGATAAATTACTAGAAATTTTAAATGTGTGCTTTTATAGATTGCCCTCCATCCCAGTGGCTTTTAACAACTTGCAACATGAGGTACTTCCAAAGTTAGAGTACCATTTACTTTTTATTATTAAAGAATTTTAAACATCTTCAATTAATGATGTTCATTGCAATGTTGCATACTTTGCAGTGTACAAAAATGAACATTATTAACACAGAAAAAGAGAAGTGCAGGGACAATCTCAAAGGAAGGATGTCTCAGCTGTGAAAACCAGGAGAATGAATCAGCAGTAGTACCAAAGCATTCTCGTCTAATTAATGATGTTGGACTCTGATGGTACCGATGACACCTAATGTCTCAACTTCCCAATCCTTCCTCACCATTTTACAGCCCAGAGAGGCTTAGTAGGACAGGTTTCAGAAGAGGCAAACAGCAGTCCTTACAAATCTTCAGGTGGCACAAATGAACAAGAAGAGATGTTCCCGCCCTTTAAGAAGGTGCTGAAATCTCAACAGAAACACCCTGACCCAACAACAAAGGCTTGGAGAGAGCAATGCCGTTCCCTGCCTCTGGCCTTCTGCTCCCTTCTCCGGGCTTGGGATGCACAGACAGGAACGGAGAGGACGGCTCCAGTACGGCTCTGGCTGCCATGGGGACAGGAAGCCACTGCAGATGGTCCCCAGCCATGCTGGATTGTCCCGGCACGGTGCACACACCTCCACAACACACACCAAAAATTCATTTATTCTCGGTGATGTTTTAAAGTCCTAGCACCCCTAATTCTCAGACTCTCCTAGGCAGGTATCTCATTGAAGTAACGAGGATTGTACTTCAACAAAAAAATAACCACCTCAGATTTGGGGTTTTCTGTGATTTGAAACAAAGTAAACGTGGGACAAACACAAGTTCCTCATTGCAGAGAGAGAACATTCTCCATTTTACTCAGCAGGGAAACCAGTTACTCAATTACTGTGTTACTACACACATCTACTCGACTCTGCCCTCTGCAAGAGTCAGATGTTCTTTTGTGATGCCGAGGACACAGCAACACTCAGAAAGCCTGCTAGCAAAATGCTTTTCTTGCCAACCCCCTACAATTCCCGCTTCCTTCCAATGTGTGCCGTACGTGCTCGGGAAAGAAATCAACGCTTTATTGCGATCCTGCCTCATTCAGTAACCTCTGCTTGAGAAAACTCTCAATAAAGGTCATTCCTCAGATATTCAAACAAGGATGCAGTTCTCCAAATGCCATAGACTTTATATACAATTACTGCAAATATAAGTGGGTTTCCTGCACAACATCACTGGAACTCATGTGGACAGTGCGTTTTGATCTGTTTCTTCCCTTAGACATGTTGTTAAACCAGATAATTCTTCAGAGAGGGAAGAGTTCAGCTACTAATAGATTAAATCCTAAAGTGGAATCGATCACATTATCAAATTATGTCAAAATAGCTCATACTAATTTAAGTACATAGTTGTACATAAATGATTTCTTAATGATTACCTCCATAAAAACGTATTCACTGCTGGAATACTCACAGTGCTTTACCTTAATGTACTCTGAGGTTTACAGACACACACCTAACCAAATGAAGATAATTCATCTGGCTATGATGTTTGAGTTGGGACAGACCAAATTGATTTGTAATCATTAGTTAAAATCATTTAGACTAAAATAAGACAGAAGGTAACACTGACGATACATAAAAAATAAATATGTATACTTGAATTATCTATATTATAAATAATAAATATATTACTATATGTATAGTTATGTAAGAATTAGATCATAATTGGCATATAGGAAAGAATTATAATAAACGTATTTAACCTTGTGATTAACAACAGAAGGGAAAAAGTACTTGTCACTGCAATACATGGGAAGTTACACAGCTCGCTCACAAAGCTCCACACAGTCTTTGCCACCTGCAGTTTACAACTGCAGAAAACCAAATTCTAGTGATAAAAAAGCATCTTGCTGACAATAGCCAAAAAGTACTGATATCCACACTTATCCTAAATTTTTAAAGAGGGAGGTATTGCTTCATTATTCACATATTCTCAATCGCCAAGCATCTTTACCCTACAATGACAGTGAAAAATCACTATTTTTTCCTGCAATTCTGTTCCTAAAAATTCTACCTGTTTCTCTCAAACAACCTTTAGTTCCTTTCATTCCCCATCTCTTTTTTTCTCAATCGATCTATATAGTTACTGTCCCATAAATTCTTCTCAACGCTCAAAGTTAGCTGTTATATAAGAAAAAAATCTGATAGCATAAAACTCAAATGGGGAGTAACTGGGGAAAAGAACCAGAACACGTCATTAAAAACCACATATACAATATATATTTTTGAATATTTAGATATAAACAGTCCATCTTCATTTCCCCAGGTTATAAACTCTTCAGGGCAGAGTGCTTTACAGTATATTTATAATTTAACAATGTACCCACCCTGACTGTACCTTAATCCCAGTGAAGCATTTATATTACATGTTTCCTCACTTGATTGCACTTACCATGGCAGAGAGACATACTGTACTAGATTGTTTCCTCCAATTGGAAAAATGTGTTCTAATTACTGTGCTGTGTGTTAATTGTATTGCTTTCAGTACGCAGCTTTCATATTTTTAGGAAATACTTAAGCATCTAATTAAACTACCCTAAAAAAAAATCTTAAATATTCATGAAAATTTAAAGCTGACAATGTATTCTGCATAATTGCCTGATGGAATTAATTGATACTATGCTACCTTGAAATCAATTTGTACTAAATCTATTTGCACAAAACAGTCAATAAATATCCCTCTGCACAAAATCTATAGTTTTTCATAGTAGTCAAACAGTATTTTATTTTCATTTTGTAACTATGCAGTGAGTACAATTAGCTGATCAGACTTCATTATTAGTAGCTCATTGCATATCAGGCCTTACGCACAGGACTTAAAATTTGCAGACATTTCACACAAGGCAGATGAACTACCGATTGCCAATTTCAAACAAACACAAAGCAGGTCATTAAAACTGATGGAATTCACTGTATCAGTTTAAAAGAAAAGAACCAACCTAACAAACAAACAAAAAAACCAAAAACAAAACAAATTAGAGCTGTTTAGTGAAAGTTCAGAATACATAGCAAGTACATATTTGTACTGTGGTTTTTAACCTGTGTTCACATGTGTACCTAAAGAGTCAAATTTTATTTTTATGTATTAGGAATGTATGAGCTTAACTTTAGTTAATACAACAGCAGAAGGAAGTGCAAGAAAAACAATTGATAAGGTGGTTGTGTAATGGAGAGGAAACACACTGAGTTTATTTATGACTAGATGATACTTCTACCTAAACCATCACCATTTTTTTCACTGAAATAGCATACAAGCAACACCAAACCCATTAGGTGTCCAAAGAGACTGGCACACTATATATAAGTATATATAAGGCAGTCTTCGCACTTAAAAGTGCACAGTTTAAACAGATGAAAAGGAGATTAAAAAGTAGGTATAGATATAAGCACAATGTAGAATGTATTACTTATTGATTGGTACTGATTTTCCAAATGGTATTTAATTTAAACTTGGAGTACAAAGACTCCGTATGCTGGGAATGAAGCTCCTGTGTGGATTTCATATTGTTCAGTAGAAGAAAGCGCACACTTCAGCCTCTCCCATAACTCAGCACTAATAGGACCTCTTTGCTCTACTCAGCCACTTTGTACAAATGAAAGTTGATGGAATTTAATCCCTTTGAGTCTTTTATTTGCCTATAAAATTTGGTTCAAATAGACTAGTGGTTTCCAAAGTAAATTCACAGCGAGGATTAAACTGTAACAGTAGCACTGCATAAGCTTTAGGTTTTTGGGGGCTCAGCAGTCTCTATTTGATGTTTTTAATGTATCAACAGTCAACAGAAAAAAGTTTCTGTGTACTCAGAAACGGAATCTGATAGGACAGCTTCCTTCAGAAAATTTCTTAATGGTCTCCACAGTGACAAAATATATGCAGATAAACAGAACTTTATTTCAAAATATTAGAAAAGTAAACCTATGCTGTCTTCTGCCCAAGCATACAGTGACCTACTGCAGCAATTGGCTGACACTAATGATTGGCAATCCCCTTCAATAGCCACTGAGAGCAAATATTTAACAAATTGCCTTCTTCATGGCCTTTATTATACTAGACTGGAACAACAAATACATCCAAGAACTGAAATCAATTCCAATTTTACTCCAAATGATGGTGCAATGGCAAGAGAAGACAACACATCTTATATTGCATTGCAGTTCTGCATAAATAGATTCTGACTTCATTTACACGAGTGACTCTCCACTAATTCCATCAAATTCCATCAATGCCCATCAATTTAAGGACTATTCAAGGTCTCAAGAAACTATAAGATACATGCATATACTTTATTTACTACTTTTACTTACCATTATTTAATAGTTGTATATAAGTAACAGATTATTAGAGTATTACATTTGTAAACCTTCATTGTCAATCCTTTAAGTTTCCAAAGACAAGTTTTCAAATTTATTTCCAAAACACTTTTAACACTAGTTATGTCTGAAGAGTTAAATCAAATCAATATTAAGGACAATTACTTTATGCAAACATAAACCACAGTTAGAATAATAGGTCTTTATAAGAACTGCTTTAATTTGTGATGTCTTGCCTCCTAGCCTTTGACTTCCAGTTGTAATGCTTGTTTTTCAATAAAATATTTTCAAAATGTTATCGGTTTTGAATACAGAATTCAGTTGTTATATGGAATAAGAGATTAGGTTGTTTGCAGTTCCCTCTCTTTAAGATACCAATCTATACATTTTTCAATCTTAAATATGTATCTTTCAAGATAAATTATGGAAAACAATCACACAATAAGTCAATTTGGATCACAACTAAAAAATGTCTTTGGAGAACAGGAAACAGAATTGGCACAAGGGTTAACAACATTTTGCAGAACAATTAAATACGCTGCAGTTCTTAAATTAGCCTTCTACCACGAGTATTACCATATTAAAATATTAAGACTATTATTTTCAGAATACATAGAAATCTATTCCGTATTATCAGAATATGAAGAAATTTTATGTTGACCATACTCTAATTCTGAACATGTGACCATTTCTTGAAAGAGCGGACATTGAAAAATTACAGATAAAATTGTGCTCCAATTGCCCTGTATAATCTGAAGTAAGAAAATGACAATGTCCAATATAGGCTCAGGGATACAAAATGAAAGAGCTCTACTATATAGTAAGACTTAATAACCATTGAACATTAGTTCTGCAATTAAGAAACAATGTTGCAATATATTTATTTTTTAATATTAAAAAAATAAACCAAAAAACCCAACAAAATCTTTCTTCATAGCATAGCAGATCAAATTCTAACTAACTTCTAGTATATTTTAAAATATACTTACATTCAAGTGTTTGCAAATATTAATTTCAATGGGATATTAAATTAGCATGTGTTATGGAATATAATATCCTGAAATGTAGAGTCTAAACACTCAATCTAAAACAATAAACAAAGGGCTGTTAACTTCAGCTCTGGAACAATTTTTACTGAAAGCAAAAATAAAAATGTTTAAAAAAAATTTTTTAGGAGACTAAAGGAATGGCTATACAGCCTAAAAGAGGTCAGTTATCCAGTAAATATCATTACAGTTTTAAGGCCAAAGTGTGCTGACTCAACTCTCTACCTGTAGAAAGTAAAATTATCAAAAGATGATCAAAGATGAGGAAAAAATAGAGAACAGCTCATTCTACATTTTTGTTGCTCCTGTTGCTATGTAATTGTTGACTCAAATATTTTTTTTTCCTCAAATGGTGCTTTGTTTTTCTGTTTTTTTTTCCATTGAGAACAGTAATAGTGAAAGTCTAATATTTTTTCATATATGTTTAGCTAGTGGAAGATGACTATTACAGTATTAGTAATCCAGAAGCTTGCATATTCTAAATCAGTTTATAGTCTTGAAACAGGACACATTCCTTGTTATTCATGTGTGACATTTTATTACTTAATAGAATAAAATACAGAATTAGCTTACAAAAGGACTTTCAAAAGTTTTCCTTGGTAGTGTATGCTTTCATGGAAACCTTTTTTTTTTTTTTTTAAATTTATCATACTCCCCTTAAGCTTTTTTGTCTTACCTGCTTGCAAAACATTCTTTTGTGAAATAGCTCTTTTCTGAAGGTATTTTACAATATTCAAGTGCTTAATCTTGCTCTTTCACACACAGATAACAAACTTCTTTAAATTCTAAGGTCTCTTGCCTCCTGCAATATTTCCAGAAATACTTTAAACTTATCTATTGGCTTCATCCTACACAAGACACAAAAATAAAACAAGGAGCTTGAATAATGGTACCTATAATTTTCTTACAGACATGACAATGACTATTAACAACTATGCAGAACAGTTACCAGGGAGTAGTTTGGGAAACGACCTGCTCGCTTGGGGGCACGCAGATAACGGTAGCGGGAAGCCTGGCTTACTTTATTTCTAACAGCTCAATTTCTGACACTAATTAAAAATCTACCTGGCCTGACCTCAGTGTTTGGAATACATCTTCATTTATCTCAGAAATCATTAAGATTCAGAGACTAAACTATCTGCATCTATGTGGAACTTCAAGTACTTTGGGTTTGTTCAGAACAAGATCTAAACATCCTCTATCAATTATGTGTATAATTAACTTCACACTCTTCAAAAAGTGCCACTGATTTCAATGAGCTTCTTCAATGAACCTAAAATGTATCCAACAAGTTCTTTCATGTTGTTGCACTGTTTTTCAGTTAATTTTTCTTGAGCAGCTATGTTAAATTAGCTCAAATATATGGTGTGGATAGAATTAAAAAACAGGAATCCAAAGCACTGAAATATTTTTCCTGTTTTCTCTCTGTCCTTAAACTGGTTTGTTGAAGTATTTCAGGTTGCTCTCATGCTGATACAGAATATTTGATAATGTGTATTGACAATGGGTTTCACCCTTCTGACTTTCATTATTATTAAGTCATTCTCACGTATGACTTAAAATACAACCAGTCTTTTCATTTCCCTCAACCTGAAGTACCATAATTTTTTTTCTAGATTACTGTACAGCAGCCTATTGCAGCTGCTGAAAGAAGCCAAGGGAGCAGGTCAGGAACTACCTTCATTCTTCTTTGGAAATACATTCGGCTCTAGAAGTGAGTCCATCCAATTTACAGATTTAGGTCAAAAGTGCAAGCATTAAGGATGGAAAAGCATAAACAAAAGTTATATACAATGAAAAGGCCATATGGAAAAACTATTTTCAAAACTGTAGTTATACCAAAGTAGTCACTAGAAAAAACATTTACTTACCAGAGTAACTGTGGTTCTTTGACATGTTATCCATGGAGATCTCAATCTCATTACTCTTCTCAAGGTTTCTGCTTGCCTAAAAAGTCAGCGTTCTTCAGTGCGGTCGCTTGCACTGTGTAATAAGCCTTTTATTACATACAGCCTAAGAAGTTTAGTTTCCCATAGCATTGGCACTGTTTTTTCTAGTGTGGGGTTTAAAAGGGTGTGGGTGTGTATATACTCCAAGAGATGAACGCAATCATTTATATAGAATTTGAACATATTTGAGCAGATTAGGACATAAGACTGAAAGTATCTCTGTCCTTATAAAGACCACACTATTAACTTAAGGTCTGACTATCCCTTAGCTTTCAAGATCATATAGTGCCACATAAAACTTTGCTTTACTGATAGCAGCTACCAGGTTGCTAAAAATTCAAGGATAGCCATATACCTTGCTAATATTATATCAACACCTTCAGAGTGACTTAACCTTTCAACAAAGTTTGCCTGTGAAAGGCATGGTAAAGATCGGGTCTGCACAAGAGTAATGCTCAGATGAGCCCTTATGGAACCAGCATAACCCTCACCATGTCAAGACTAGCAAGCAGCTCCTGGGGTGGGAGGAAAAAATGTCATTCAATTTTAAGTCTTTCCATTGGAATTACTCCTACTTCAAAGAGTGTCATGATCTTCAACTAAGCACTTTTGGTGAATATATCCAGTGCCTTCAAACCATACATCGGATGTAGCCTAGGATTCTATTTTAGAGACAGAGAGAGAAGATATGGCTTGAGGGTCACCCAAGAGAAATACCATTTCCAAAATATCTGAATCCTATGGTCTACTGAAGAATATTGCAATAAACAACATGTGCTATCCATCTTTTTGTTTCCTCCAGATCATTGTCACGATAAAGATTACAAAAAAGCATATAGCAATCCCAGGGCCCAGAAAATGAAAAAGATTCTGAAGTGGAAGCGGGAACATGGATTGCATTGGAGCATTTCTTTTGCTTGCTCTGTAGAACGCTCTACTCTCTACTGACTCCTAGCAAAAAACAATCACAAAAACATGCTCTCTGTGCCACTGGATGATTCACTGACAACTGGAGAACATGGGAGAAGTATCTGCTGTCCTACTTATAATGTACTATACTGCTACCGGCAGATGCAGGCCAAAGAATTTATCTTAGGAGACTTCCTAAGACTCACTAGATGAGCGATAATCAACTTATGCGGAGCAACTGTGTCTGTCAACACTTATTTTATGAACCCCCAACAAGGACAGCAATGCTTTGTATGCCACAGAGCACCCAGAGCAATAAGACATTTATATTTAATGAACTTCCTGAAAAAAAAGTAAAGATTATTTGAAGATTTAGGCAAGTAATTCACCTTGTCCTCAAGGAAGCATTCACTGCTACAAAGCTAAAAGGCAGATCACACAAAATTAGGGTACACCTAAGTACAGTCAGTCTTTCCACAGTTTTAATGAAGTCAGAACTTCTGGGATTGTGATCTTGTGCACACAGAGTTACTTGACTACACCCAATGATTTCACTTACCTGCCTTTAAGTTCATCACCCTCAAAAGAATTTGATCATCAGCCATACTGAGATTGTACCTTGAAGAATCTTAAATCCACAGGTGACCCGACACAAACATGTGCCACCACTTGCAGGAAAACATACCCTGTCAGTTATTCCTCATGCCAAATTTCAACTCTTCCATGTTTCAGAGGGAGCTAGTCTGTAAACTTGAGAATCTTTTCCTGTTCACCAAGTCCTACTTTGCTAGGAGCACCTGATAATAAGCTGCCTGCATCTGACAGTTCACTGACAAACTTTATGTCATTTTGGTGAGTTTTATGTCAGGACATTCAATTAGGAAGCTCTTGCTATTCCTAATTCTTTGGGATAGTTCCTCTGAAGATCTTAGCACAAGGTACAAAATGCTTAGCAGGCAGTTGCCACTTTCCAACCGTGTCTACTTACGCTATTCCATGCTGATACCTGGTAAAAAGCCTAGTTTTGAAGTATCAATCACCTTTAGACAGAGCCAGCATACCAAGTGCAGTATGCAATACCCCACAGTTCACATGCCTAATTTTCCATCACCTCCAGGATCATTCTGAGGGTCTCTACATCCATGAATTGCCAGAATGCCTTCAGTCAACCAGAGACAATGTGTGATAGCAATTCATTAAGAGACAATGAAGAAACTGCAACTTCCCACATAGATTCCTAATATGCAACTATCTTCTTATCTGTTGATACTTATGGCTGTAACATTGAAATTTATACCGCTTAGGAGAAAGGAACCCACCCTTCCAGCAGAGTCAGTAAGCTGTTTCAAAATAGAATTTCATACTTTATGACACCCAGCAAAGATTCACCCAGGTAATGGCAATACAGATAACTACAACCACCTGCTTGGTATACTTTATAAACTTTCCTACCAGAAATTATTAAAGCACCCAGGAACTACACCATTCTACAGAATCCCTTTGGTTTCCATTTGGGATCTTATGCACCAGGTCAATAGCTAATCTCCAACTGCCCAGTCCAGAGACATCAAAAGCCTGCTGACTCACTTGCAGGCTACTTAATGCTCATAGTTTTGTGACAAAGGATCTGTGCAAGACAGTAACTAGAATGAGAAAGGACTCCTTAGCTTCTGAATTAAGAAAAGGACAGTGGTACTTCTATAAACAGGAAGAAAATAAACCTAGTGATTGCCAATGAGACTAATTATTAACCAGCCAGTGTGTTACAACATAAAAAAGCAGTCTTATTGCCAAGTTTTACCTTGGTTCCACAGGGGCAGGTAAGCAGATCCGAGGGGAAGGAAAGGAAAAGAAGGTATAGGAATGTGGGAGATGGGTAAAGCCCAAATGGATATTACTAGCCAGAAGACTCCTGCCGGTTTACTTGCAAAAACAGAAACTGAAAAACTGGGACTTGTATAGCGTTTGACGAAACAGGAGCAAATAAGAAAAAGTGACTTCAAAAATAGGCCCTGGCAGACAGCAGTAATTGATATTAAGTACCCACTTCAAACTACTTTAGGAGGTCAAGCACCTCAAGATTATACAATAGCACATCAAGGATCTGCATTTTCATCTTTTTCAGATGTTGCATTAGTCTTTCAGTTGCCACCAACTTTACTGATGTAATAAAACCAGAGTTACCTAAACAACAGAATATATAAAGACACACAAGTCTACCATTAAAAATTTTAAACCTCTATACACTTAAAAATAACCAGTGTGCTGCTCTTAAGAAGTATGAGTAGTTGTTGTGGGTATTCAGACCAGTAATATTTACTGTACAAATCAAAGAAAAACAGATTTAGATAAATGAAAACTTACATGACCTTTGAGTTAGCTCAGATGCCAGTAGCAGTCTGGATACAGCGACACATAACAGCTAACTTTTCCTGCTTCTGTAACATACCATTACAGAAGTACGTACGGAACCAATAAATATACATAGTACACTAATTGTTGGAAGAAAAAAAAACAAAAAAAACAAAAGCAAAACCAACAACATAAGCTTGGGGACTAGGGTTAAGTTAGCAAAAATAGAAAGGCATTCTTTAAGAACAAATACTGCTCCTGTTTGAGGCAGGTAAATATGAAATAAAGTTACTGGAATTTTCATGTGTAAAGGTGATTCTGTGGTTAGCACTTCAGAAAAAAAGTTTAGAAGTTACAGTGGTCAGGAGCAAACACAAGTCTCTACATTGGTATAACAACTAATGCTCTTTACAACTTTTCAGCTCCTGAGCAGAATTGCACTACAACTGCTCTACCAAGCAAATAACTAAATATATGTCTCCTGGTTGCCCAAACCATGACAATATACCTTTGGAAACTCCACTGTAATGCAAGTGAGTGATATCATGTTCTAGATCACAGTGGGTGTTTTGGGGGTTTTTTTCTTCTTTTCTGCATACCGGTATTTTTTAACGTGTTTTTTTTAAGCATGTGAGGCAACTTCTCATTAAAGTTTTGATTAAATATGTTTTAACCCATCAGTGATGTGTTAGGTAACTCAATCTCTGCTCTGAACAAAAGACAGGACAGCTTACGTAGAGATAACATCCCCGAAGCAGCATTTTATTTTATTCATTTAATTCCAAAACATTTAATTTAGAAGTCTGGCATCTCAGTCATCCATCTTAACATGGGCTAATATTGACATAGTGTTGTCAGAATACAGAGACAACTAAACAGCCAAAGAGTTTACAAAAAATAAATTCATGATTCTTCAAAACAACTGCAAAAGGTTACAAGTATCAAAACTCTTAGGTAGATGCACTGCATTAAAAGAAACTGTGCACATAAGTTAGAGGCAAAAAAACCAAATTGCTACTGAAACCTCACATTTCAAACAGTTTATTGTAAACTGATGAACAGAGTTGTCGTTTCACATCAGCTTAATTGTTTTCATTGACTGAAAAAAATTTGAGGTGGCTAATTTACTTTGCATGCACAAAATGTACTGCTTAACAGAACTGTCAGCTCATTTCAAATGGAAAAAGATTTAACTGGAATCTAGTTATGTTCAAATCACTTTCCATTATTCTTTCCCATATTTTCCAATCAACAGGCAAACTAAAAATGCCTCATTTACTATGCATCTTTCTGCACTGCTCAAGTGCAACTAAGATAAATAGGGCCAATAAACCAATCAATCCATCAATGCCCATGAAGACTCATCTGAAACTGCTTCTTGATAAAGTGGACAGCAGATCTGAACAGCTGTACAATACAGATATGCTTAGCACTAGATATTTAGTGTGACTGTGGCAAGGAAATATTGGTGATGATGGGGATGGTGAAGTGGATGAAAGAGGGATCGGAGGAAAGCTTTTTAATTATTGCCCTCTCCTGCTTCTTCATCTTGCTGGTCACTCGTCCAGAGAGTGAGGTTATCTCGAAGTAACTGCATGATGAGAGTGGAGTCCTTGTAGGAATCCTCATTTAGTGTGTCCAGCTCTGCTATGGCATCATCAAAGGCTTGTTTGGCTAAAAGGCAGGCCTGCTCAGGAGCATTCTGGATTTCATAGTAGAACACTGAGAAATTGAGTGCCAGCCCAAGCCTAATTGGGTGAGTGGGCTGCATGTGCTCCTTGCTGATTTCAAAAGCCTCTTTATAGGCAGCTTCTGAGGCTTCCACAACACTGTTCTTCTTCTCTCCAGCAGCAACTTCTGCCAAATAGCGGTAGTAATCCCCTTTCATTTTCAGATAAAAGACCTTGCTCTCATACTGGAAGTCATTGCAGTTCTTGATCAAGTATTTATCTAGCAGAGCCAAAACATCATTGCAGACTGTCTCAAGCTCCTTTTCTATCTTCTCCCTATAGGCTTTAACCTTCTCCAGCTTCTTCTCATTCCCATCTGCCATAGTCTTCTGCTCTATGCTGCTGATGACACGCCAGGAAGATCGTCTAGCTCCAACTACATTCTTGTAGGCTACAGACAGCAGGTTTCTATCCTCATTTGACAGAGGCTCATTCAGCTCAGTTACCTGAAAATACAGACAAAGATCAAATTTAAAGGGTTTGTCTTAGAGAAGAGCATGCTAACTTCCTTCAATACTTCCATCATGAAGTGCAAGATTCAAAATTCCTTCTAGATCCCAAAATTCCCTCTAGACAGGAGTCAATTTGTTACGCTGAAAGTTTAAAATAGTTTCTGCAGTCAAGACTTAAAGGAGTGAAACCCCCACAGTTCTGTTGTAATGGAACAGGTATTTAGAAGCCATTGCAAAGCACATTCACTTAATAAAAGTGAGTCAGACTTGCATAATGGAGAAGCATTCGCAGAAGGAAGGTTCAGGTTTTTTAGGAAGTCTTTGCTATAATTATGCAGACTAGACACTTAGTGATGAATTTAAATGTACCTAGAATAAATACCAGTTTTATGAATCTGGAACACAGCACAGACACTGGAAACTGGTGCAGTTCTTGCATTTCTTTCCCCTGCTGCTTGTTTTCATTCAACAGCAGAGATGGAAGTGCTGCAGTCATTATGCTTAAACTCTGCATAGTACAAATGGAATTAGTGTTTCATAGCATCTTTCAGTCACTTAGTGAGCAATTATACAATGCAATACAGACGTTATCCTGATTTCTGCTAACTGGTGGCTGCAGACAAATTTCAGGGATAGGACATGAAAGAAACTGCATAGAAATAGAACAGGAAGTCAAGAAAAAAAGCCAAGATCAGCTCGAAATTCCTACTACAAAAAGCTGAGATAGAGGAAGAATAATGCTTCTAATACTGCATTTAGATCTATTTCACTTGCTGTGTTAATTTAGGGAATAAAATCTATCAGACTTATAGCCACTTGAAGTTGTTCTACTTTTGCAAATTTGCAAACGTGAAATTAAACTCACGGGAATTAATGTGAAAAATTCAACTCCACTACTTCAAGCATACTGCATTAAAATAAGTCACTAGAATTCTAAGGATATGTACTTTGGTGTGAAAGTAAACTTGTCCTTGCTAAGATATTGCTAAAATCATTAACTATTTCTTTTAAAATGTGCACATTTATACTGCTTGACAGGCACCACAATGTTTGCAACCAAATACTTACACACTACAAATAATAAAGTCACAAATATTTACACCATTCTGAGACTGCTGGTGTAGCCAGTGAAACATCCAATAAATGTGCATCTTTCAAAGTCTAAAAAATAATTTAGATGAATTATAACTGTTACAGTAAGAGAGCGCTTACTTTCAAATTTAGGTTTTGTTCTTAGAAAATTCTACATCAATAAGTTTTATCTCCAGAATGCCTTTTCTCCACAGGTCAGGAACCCAAACTCCCAAAAGGCACTGCTCTGCCTGGCCTAATACAATTAGGGACAACCTACAGAGGGTGAAATGCACAGGAATCAACTTTAATGACATCTTTGTAGTCTTCTTCACAGCTTCCAATCAACATCCTCCCAACAATCCCTCCCTCAACAATCTCTGCTACGACTCACCTGTATTATCTTCTCTAGTGAAGATATTAACAGCCTCAAGATGTAAAGGCTCAGCTAAGAACTTTTTGTTCACTACAGTCTATTAGGACAGCATTTATTTTACAAAAATAAAATAAGGTAATCCACTAAAGATTAATAATCATTTGGTCATTCCTGCACTGCTGGAGGACTTTGCTTGAAAGTTCACTCCAAGTTCTCATAGTGGTTGATTTAAAGGAGTCAGTAATGTTTTGTGAAAACTTAAACATCATTTCACCACACAAATAAATCCTTTTCCCGGACCTGGCCTCATTATCTTTACAGTATTTAAAAAAAAAGAAAAAATCTTGATCTGTTAATATACTACTGAGCAATATTGCCCACAAAAATAAAAAAACTGAATATGGAAAAGTATACAAGACACAAACATAAATAAGGGCGAGACTTAGTGGGACAGGACCATAGTAACAGAAATGCCACGTCTTGGCTTTCACCCAGACTCCATATGAAAGAAATTAAAGCTACAAGATGACTGCAACCACAGCTATCCTAATTCTTCACCTGATACATCATCATCTCCATTTTTTGCCTCATCCTCCACTTACCATCTCTGTTCTTTACCCTCAGCTGCTACCTTCACATTCATCCCTTTCCCTCTGCTTCAAACTAAATATCCTCCTAAATGCTGGTATTTAAGTATTCAATAACTAAAAAAAAAAAATGCAGTAATCCTAAACCTTGTTATAATTATTTCTTGTACCTCCTTAAGGTGGTTTCTTAAACTTCCTAATATAAACTTTTAGAGATAGACATTTCCTGTGTATCCCAAACATCAAAATTGCATTTTACAGTACATAACAAATGTCCTGGGAACCATAAAAAAAAATTTTGAGTACTGAACCCTAAATTGTTATTATGCTATATAGCTGGTGCATTTAAAGTCAGGAAGAGAAATTAATCCATTTTCAAATTCCATCCAATTTGTCACAAGAGGCAAAATACAATCCTACAGGAATACCACTAGCCTTCAAAGAGTTATTCTAAGTTTTTTTTCTAGTCTATTGTCTCTCTTCTGGTGTTATTCATGTCTAATTGCAGAAAATACATCATAACACCCACGCTGAAAAAGTTGATTTATAAAGCCCACTTGCACAGGAACCATTGCAATTGCAGATAACCTATACCTGAAAAGCCTTTGGACCTTCCCTAATCATAACCAAAATTCAACGCAAGTGTTGATAAACAGCATATTTGCAGAGATTTCTGAAGGTCACATTAACAGAGGAAGGACCTCTTTAAAGTCTAGCATGAACTCTTGTAATCTTGGCTGGTCTTTACTCAACATTCAGTATTAAAAGTACGTCTACAGCACAATCTTTAAAATGCAGTGTAACTTTTGGAAGCATCTCCATACTATATTTAGACTAGCCAGTTAAGGTTTAGCTGTTGCATCAGCTTGGGCTGAGGAAGTTTGCTAAAACTCTCAATAAGCACCAGACTAACTGAACTTATCCTGACATAGCAAGATTGAGAAATAGCAGGGAATATTCAAGACACATTCATGTAAAACACATGCACAAAAAAAACCCCAAACACACACACAGGAAAGAAGCCATCTCAGGACTAACTGCAGAAGAGTTGCTCAAATGTGGAAAAAGAATGTTAGCTTCTTAATCAAAACATGAAACTATCTAAAAGATAAGATTAAGAGACTTAACTAAGAGACTACTCACTAGACTGCTGTATAATTTAATTCCCAAGACTGACTTAAACTCACCTTGAAACCATTCCTTAAAGTCAGAAGGAAAAATTAACAGAGAAGCCAATTCAACAGGCTTAGGAGATGTTTACTAGCTTTAAGATGCATCAGAAGTTACTGATATGTCTTGGAGAACCAGCAACTACCATCAACTCAAGTCTACCTCAGAACAACTGGGTTTTTGGTAGAGTACAGTCTTTCTAGACCACATAAAAATAGAAATAAAAATCTGCTGTGCCAACTATGACTTTCAAAAATGTTTTCTAAGCAATTAATGACAAATTAAAAAAATTACTGAACTGTAAAGTTCTGGAGAGTAAAAACGTTTGTCAACTACGCATCCCTTTGTCAAGCACACTGCTTTTCCAAATGCAAGCCTTAACAGTTGGATGGCAAAGCATTGCTATTCCACAATAAAGCTATACAAAGCTAGCATAAAGTACAATCAGCTTCAAAAAAAAAAAAAAAGTCAGTACACTGAAGACCACCACCAAAAGTCAAACCGAGAAAAGTTTGAAAGCAGCTTATTTTTCTTTTGTTTCTTCAAATTTTCTACATTTCCAGTTAGAAGAAAACAGGACATTCATATTTCATCTGTTTTAAAAATTACAAAAGTGAAATTTTAGCACTATATCAAAGGAATTAAATCTTGCAATACAAAAATAAAGCTTTTTGTTTTTTTCAAGCCATTGCAAATGGCTTGAAGAAGTCATTTGTGAGCAGCTGCCATAACAGGTACAACATATCATAGCCAGAAGGCTATATACAGCACTGCCAGAAGCTTCCAACCACAAAGCGAATTGCTTTTTCAGATAAGGTACAGTTAGAATATCAATGCCCTGCCATGCCATTCCAGGGCATAATTTATATTCCCTAGCAGTTTCTGTTAACTTAATCCAGAAACTGATAACCACTTGCAAAGAAAGCAGAATCTGATGCGGAGCACGGGAACTCGGTGTAACAAACCGGTAGTTCCACACCAGTTGTTTTTCTGTGGCAGAAGTTTCCAATGCTCAGAGTGAAGCTCATTCCTTTCTAATGTCACCTTTCAATATGCTTCAGGATGTCAGTGTCATTTCCCTCTCCCTAATTTTTTATTTCATTAGTCCTGAACTATTTCCTTCTCATTCTGAAGCTGATGATTTCTGAGAGGGAAATGGCAAATTATCCCCTGTCCTAGCTAAAAAATGCTGATAGTCTATGTAAATAAATCTAAAAATCACATCTACCTCCCTGGTGTAACAGTTATATTACACTAGACTCGAAAAGAAACTAGACTCGAAGGAAAGCACATGATCTTTATGGAGCTATCTACTGTTTCATCTATTTCACATACATTAGCAAAGTAGATAAAAACAGACACGTTTCTCTTCTCATGAGGGGATGATGTAGACAAGAAGAAAACTTGAAATGCTGAAAGAAATTTATTTCTTCCTATCTTCCATTCTACCTATAGCCTTTTCTTAATAGAAAAGATCCTGGACTGCAACTGGACACACTTTCTTATAATGGCTGTTAGGAGAAATAGAAGGACCTAAATGATGAAAAGCCATTTGTAGTGTGACTTCAAAGTAGTATTTATTTACTCAGGTGTTACTCTATACTTTCCTTATGCAAACACATCTCTCACACCCAAGCTTTGGGTTATTTTCAGTCCTGAGCCAGATGATGCAATTGAACACACAGGCTACGATCTGCTAGCAGTGTTCACTCAGACTGACAGTCTGCTTTTTGGAAGAATACTCTAAATTATTTTATTTCCGTAATAATTGCACGTATCTCCTCCTCTGCCTTACACCCACAAAGTTCTTTCACAGTTTACTGGGAAAAAAAATGGGGAGTATATAAAAGGAATCCTGATTATAACCCTGGCATTCCTAACTACACATGCTGATGACTGTGGCAGTACTGTATCAGCTCAGAAATTACTTACATGTGTGTGATCCCACACAGGCCATACCAAGCTGAGTTACTTTCACATGGTAGACACACCAAAGTGAGGGTTCCACAACTGACAGCAGATCTATGATGCACTGTTGGGTTACCTAGTAGAATTGGACCCAGGTCAATTGAATGTATGTGATTATACTCCTGTTTTGTTAGCCAGAGCTAGAGCCAGTTCTTAGCAAGCTGCTGCAAAAATGACTGCACCTGAGCCAGTATAAAGTCAGATTTAATCATTAAAATTCTCCTGATACAAAGTTATACAGTCCATAATTTTTTAACAAATAGAAACCAGACTAATTAATTTAAACCAGATCGGTTTCTTGCATCATGTGGCTCCAATGTTTTGTATCAAACATTGGAAGTTCTATAGCTAGATTTACTGTATAAAACCACAGTAAGGAAGGAATTTCATAGCAGGGGAGCATATTGTTTACATTAAAGGCATCTCATTCCCCCCTCCTTACACATACCTACTTCATTAACCCAAACCCAGACAGTGATGTGACGGAGAACTCGGTGATACAATACTAAAAATATGGAACATCCCAAACTTTTAAGTCCATTTATGTACACATATATAGCCTACAAATTAAACTAGATCATTCCAAGACTTAAATTTATTTCACGCTGAGAAGTAATATTTCATACACATGACTAATCTTAAAATTATACATTTCACATAACTCAGTTCCATCTTACAAATTTGAAAGTGTAAATTACTCTCTACCTGCTATGTAGCTATACTAGAAAAGCAACATAATACAGCTCCTGAGCACTACCTATTAGGATTAATACTATCTGAAATACTAAGGGTTTATACAGCCAAAATGTTTAACCATTTCTGGAATGACCTAAACCCAAAGGAACTCAATGCTGTATTCTCAATACGCTAGAGTATTTGTTCCATCAAGTGAGGACTTGTAACACTTACACGAAAAGCAAATTTCTCCCCAGTGTGTTCAGACGTAATTTTTTACCTACCGTGCTCTTTCAGTGGCAGCCTCAAAAACCATGCAAACACGCTTTCGCTAAAATAGTCTTTGTTACTTTAAGTTTTGGGAGCAACTATCAGGCTGTTGGCTATGTTGTATGTTGTGTGTTGTGAAGCGTGATGATAAACATCCAGAACTGAAATTAATCATTCAGATTTCTGTTTACACTGGAAGCACACTATTTTCACATAGCACTTTTAAAAACCATCAGATATGCTATATTCAGAGATCTTTTAAAAATTTTTAAAAGAAACTTTTCAAATCAAGATATCCTGCATTGAGAATAGATACCCAAGTAACACCACTGATTTTCTGCTGAAGGAAGTCTAACGTCTCTGGAGTGCAAGAAGATTATTTGAATATTATACTATATGGATAAAAAGTTCTCTTAATAGCTGTTATTTACATACACTGAAATTGAAGGAAACATTAGATGTGTGTGGACAGACAGCCCATGTATTTCATAAGAGCTTATGCTCAAACCTACAAAATCAACTTCAAACATTGAAGAGCTTTCTGGAAATTACCATGTTAGAGTGAACACCTGTGAAAGCTGAGTAACCAACAGATGCTACATTATAAGCATGCAACAGTATAGGAACAGCTTAAAATAAGGAAACTGTTGCCTTTTAAATTCAGCTTTACTTTTTGTATTGTGAAAGTATCTATAATGTAGTTTCATAAATGCTCAAGACTCAGCTCACTTACAAACGTTCTCAAGCTCCCAATTACAGAAGCTCATTATTATACAAACTTATTTGAGAGTAAAAGTAGCATTACAGACGAGAATACCATGACTCAAGATGAATGACAATTGTATAGTAATTAGGACAGTTTAAAAAGATAATTGAACATACACACTACGTATATGTACTTTACTGATGTATTTCCTGAAGCATAGCAACTGTATTCTGTTTGTTTCACATATGTTCAGAGACCTATACATAAATTACAGTTCAGCAATATTTGGAAAAATAAAAAGCTATCCACTAACTACAGCTAGAAATAGTCTTCTAAGAGCAGCCATGGATTTTAGGTTTTTGTTTCACCTTTTAGGATGAGCAACTGAAAGATTTGAGAGATAAACAGAGCTGTTACTACTACATTATATGTATGAAGAATTCTAACAATATCATGAAAATGCAGCTTATTTTATTTAATGTCTAATGCCCGATATTGAGATACTCGGAAGTATTGCGGCTTTAGAACTGGACTGGTCATAGTATTTATTATGACACAATAGCAAAAGTGAACAAGAACAGCAAAATTAACTGTCTTTTTACTGCCTGCACTTAAGGAATGCGACATACATCGCAGCCCCTGAATGAGACTAAACAAATTGCTTCTACAATAAAAATATGAACTCCATTTGAAGCTGCTCTTTCAAACTAAAATCATCTCATGTCTTTAAAGAGCAGTACTCTCAAGGGAAAAGTGATTCCTCTTGGGGTCTTTTGGTGTTCACAAAGGACAGATCAGCAAGAACAAACCAACTGTAATCAGCAGAGACACTGCTAAGCATTTACTGGCATCATTACTCTTAAAATTCAAAATATACGAATATTTTGTTTTTAAAAAAGGGACTAGACATAATAAGTTTGATCATTCCGCAATTTTATTATGTATCAGTACAGACAGGTCAGTACAAGTAATTTTCATTGCTTGGTTCTGAAAGGAGCCGAGTTGCAACCGTAACTTAGTGTTTAAACACATGTCAGTATTCAACTGGGTAAGGAATGCACTGAGAATTTGTTACCCTACAAAAAAGAGGCAAGAAGGCAACGTTAAAGGTTGGGAAACGCTCTCTCTGCAGCGGGTAGATGTTATACTCGGATGCAACTACTATACCATCTTTGAGTCAGAGCGCTCATGTTCGTGGGTGAGGCCTCTGTTCGTGCCTTTAATCGCGAGGCAAAAGAAACGTCTAGAAAAGGAAGGGGGCTCCTCTTGCCGCGCGTGGTCTCCCCAGACACCCCTGTCCCCAGCCGCCACCCCACCCAAGCGGCACCCCCAGTCTCCCCTAGAAGGGGAGACGCACCCCAAGGTCAAACCCGCCATCCCCACCGCTAGCCCCCAGAAGCAGGGGGGGTGGGGACGGTGCGCAAGGATGGACCCCATCTTGAGCAGGGGTCAGAGAAAGAATCCACTGCGTTCCCGCCGCGACGGGGACAGAGGCGGGCAGCATTCAAACTGCCGGACCGCGCGCCGGATTGGCGGGGGTGGGGAGAGAGGCGAGGAGGGCATGGGGACAGCCACACCCCCAGGGCAGGGACAGCCAAGGGAGCGGGAGGGCTGCAGGGCAGTCGTTACAAGGGGATGAAGGAAACGAGGGAGGAAAAAAAAAAATTATAAGAAAAAAGGTATCTAGGTCCAGTTTGGACCGGCTACGGCTAGTCTCATCTCTCCCCGAGGCAGGTAGTAACGGGCGCCGCCCCGCACGGCGGCGAGGTGTCCCGGCGGGACGGTCTGGCTCTCGCTCCCGCCCTCCTTTCTTCACCGCGACGGGTGGGACCGGGCGGCTCGCATCCTCCCCGGGACCCAGCTCCGCCTCGGGCCAGCCCGGACTTCCTCTCCCTCCCCCGCCACTACCCACCCTACACACTCCTCCCCGGGTACGACCCGCAGCCGCCACGCTACCAGCCCCACTCACCGACTTCATGGCCGAGGCCATGTCGTCGTATCTCTCCGCCTGCTCGGCCAGGCGGGCTCGCTGCAGCAGCTGCTCTCGGTCCCCCATGGCCGCTTCCGTGGTGGCTGCCGGGCTGGGCACTCTGCGCCCCTCAGAGAGAGAGGAAGGGAGGGGCGGGGACCGGCGCCTCGAAACGCGCGGACGGTGCGAGTAGGGAACCTGAACGGAGCCGCCGCCGCCTCACGGTCGGCGACCCTCGGGCTCGCCTCAGCCGCCGGCCGCGCCTGCCAGGCGACGGTTGGCGCCTCGCGCTCACGGACGGCGGCAAGGCGGGACAGCCGCGCGCTGGCTGCGTCCCCTCCGTCCGCGGCGTGTGTGCAGCTCGCGCCTCTCCGCCCGGCTCGGAGCCTCGCGCTGCTGCCGCCGCCTGCGCCTGCGCGCTAGGAAGGCAACGAGGGGGCGGAGCTGAGGGGACTGCAGGGGAGGGGAGGGGGCGCTGCTCCCCCGCGTTCTATTTCTAGGTGACGTCACTTGCTATAAATAGCTATCCCGGGGCGCCGGCCGGGGGGGGCGGTGCGCATGCGCGCTGCGAGTGCTGCATTTTACTGCTGCAAAGGTGGAGGTGGGCGGTGGGCGCTGCGGGGCCGCGGCTGCTCCGCCTCGGGACGGGCCTCGGCGGCCGGTCACCGCCGCGCCCCCCCCCGCCGCGACACGGCGCTGAGNCGCGGGGGCCGCCCGGGCGGTGCTCGGGGCGGGACGGCGCGCCGCCTCCACGTGTCCGAGCCTGCCTCTGCGCCATGACCGCTTTGTGCCACCGCAGCCAGCCGCGTCCTGCGGGAGCTACACAGCCCCGTCCCGTCCCACGGACCTGTCTGGGATCCCGGCCGCTTTGAAACATTCCCAGCTGGGGGGCGGTAGGCACGGGCCAGCTCCGCTACCTCGCCTGAGAGATGCAACTAAAATCAATTTTACTATGTATTTTAATTTGCAATAGTCGAGCTCCTCTTCCATAAATTGACAGAGTACTGGCCTTCCATAAAAATCATCTCACGGGAGAAGCGTTGCACAATGACGCTGCTGGTGGCTGCAGAAACGCTAGCATCCATCACTCACAATAAATCATAGATTAACTTTTCCTATTCAGCCCACAGCCAGCACTTCAACATCACTGCACCACTGTACGTGCCAGCGCGAGCTTTGCCCACCCTCAGGCAGCTCAGCATCAGAGCCCCAGACCGCAGCACCCACTGAACCTCTCATCCCTCCTCTCCCCAGAGAAGAGGGCAGAAAGCACGTTAGCGCGCACCGGAGGCAGGGGACCCAGGCCGGTCTCGCTCATGGCAGTGGCACTGCTCTGCCACTACCCCCAGTACTCTTGCCCTGCTGCAGTCAAGTAAATCCAGTCCCTTCTGTCAGCCAAAAGATTTTCGCCGTAACTCTGACGTTGCTGGCTTCTGCGCATTAAGCCCTAATGTAATTTAAAATAAACGCTGCAGGTAGTTTTAAAAGGGACTAGATGAATATTGCTGGGTTTTTTAAAAAGACATAAATAAATATTATGACAAATAAGAATAAATGGTAATTATATGTAATAAAGAATGTAAGATAAAAATTACACGTAGCAAGTTATAAACTGATTGCCAGAACATTCAGGAAACAGCCCTCTGCAGCACTGCGAAGCACACAGCTGTACGTACATACCAACAAGCTGCACGGTGCCTCTTTCCTAACAGGATTTTATTTTCACTGTTTCTAAGAGAAGGCAGTGACATACAAAACCTTATAAAACCATATAAAACCAGAATGGATCCCAGTATCTGTCTAATTCATTGTCACCAGTAGTGCAAAACCTGTATTGATTTTGCCTAAGGATAAAGTTTTATGTATGGACAACAGGAACGTGTTCTTGAAAAGGTATGGTTCAATGTAAAAATACAGATTTTAAAGTATGTAACACTTATGCAAGAAAAGCAAGAGATGGGCTAACCCAAAATGCCCAATACCCTTCTCCAGTTTGGAAACTCTCCAGTTATAATAACTTCTTAGTAGAGATTAGTCAGTCTGCAAAGTGCTCCAACAGTTCTGAAAACGTGTAGGGTCTACCAAAAGCTTTCTAGTCTCGTACAGCAGTTTCAGACTCCCAAGGGAGACAGATTATGAAGTATTTTTAAAACCAGTTATTCACCCACTGAACCAGACAATCTGCATTAATCTGCCAAATATATGTGGATACATCTACACACACACAAAAACATTAAATGCTTCTGGTTTTGTTAATTTAAGCTTCTATATAACGGCAATTTCTCAGTCTAAAGCATCCCAAAAATTCTTAACCTTGAATCCACAAGGTGGTATGTCACCTCATTGCTCTAAAAACAGCTACATGTCTAAATGCAACAGTTGCAAGTAAAAGTGTTAAAATAAGGCAACCTTGTATGCAGCATTTCTACAGTCTGACTATAACATAAAGAAAGTGAAGAGATTGCATTTCTCACGTAGGTGGTCTGTGGGCAAGTACCTATGTTCTCCTGTGCGTACAGTGCCTACCGCTCTGGATCTTCAGCCATAATAGTGGCGCCACGGATCTATAGAGGTACAAATAAAAACAAATTAGAGCTCAGGCAATGAGTTTTAATCTGCTACAATATTTATAAGATGAGTTACAACATCTTAAAAATAAAAATGGAAAGGAAATGGAAATGTCAGCAGACCTCTCACTAGAGTGCTGAATGGGGTGCAAAACACTACCTAACTCCGCAGTTCCGCTAACGAGCTCAGATGCCAGGCATCATACATGACATTACAGAGCTCCGCGATTCCCAGCAAGGCTCAGGCAGGAGCTCAGAAATACTGCTCTCATGAGGCAGGATTGCGAGTTGTTGGCAAAGTGACCACACCCAGCGAGAATTTGGGGATGGAGAAACTTATGGTACTGAAAATTGCACCATGACCTAAGGCAGTGGCTCTGCTCCACAGGCATATCTGATTATTGGACGGCACCGATGTTCCACAAATAGCTCCCTGCTGAAATGCCATTCTAGTTCACTGCTCGGCTCCACACAGGGGCAATGGGGACACCAAAGCAGTCTCAGAGAGCGTCTCCCCAGTGCTGATGTTTAGCTGAGGGGACAGAGCTACCAGGTGAAGAGGAAACACAAGGAAACTACCCCATGCCTTCCCCAGCCTTTCCCCACGGCAGAAAGCCTCCCCCTTTGGTTGTCCTGGTAGCAGGGAGGGAGCACGCACCTTCTGCAACACTCTTCCTGAGGCTCATGGAACTAAAGCAGTGGTACTACAAAGTCCCTGTCACTAACATCCTCCTCATCCCTGGAGCAAACGATCTTCCCCCTCTACAGCAAGAAAATGTTTTATTTAGGGAAGTCCTAAATGATAAATGTCTTGGGCACAAGACACTGAAAAACAGAGAGAACAGAAGCAACTACCAATTGATGGGGGAGGTTAACATCACAGCAAAGGAAGCAGAGATGCCTATGGGAGAGAGAGAGATGGAGAGTTTGTGGGCATTTGATCTTGGAAACGCTGTGACTGGCACTTACATGGGGCATGATGTTCAGATAGCGCTGCAAGGACAGATTGTTTCACAGGCTTAGGACTATCTATAATTTTTATTGTTAGAAACCTGGCAGAACACATACCCCCCCCCATAAAGTGAGATCAGTGTGCATCAGGGAGGAAAGGTGTTGTAACCAATGATAAGATCTGAGCACGAGATAGGAGTGGGTGTAGCTGAAGTGTGATGATTCTTTCCCAAACCACAAGGGATTATAATTTCAATGATACACCACAGTTTAACGAGCAACAGAACCCTCTAGGCTGTCACCATGTGTGTGAAAATATTCTACTATTTGTCATACTTCAATTTCATATTAATCTTGAATCATTCTCACAGAACCTCCCTCATAACTCAAAGGTAAAACATAGAATGAAGGGAGAAAGATTACACTGCCTGAGTACTGCTCAGCCGCAGTAGGGTTCATGCCGTGAATTGTGGTAAAGTACACTGTATATCTATTCACCAGCATGGAAAGATCTGTAAAACAAAGGGCAGTGATTTGTACAAAACCTGTGAAGCTCTCACTCCCTCATGGGAAAGGTTAGGTCTGCATACTGAAACCTATTTGGGACCACTGCAGTATATTTAATACCACTCAGCGTTCACACACAGCTGCATGTTCAAAATCCTGTGCAGACATGAGTTGATAAATCCTCAGAACTCTCTGGCAAAACGTGCTATTTTCAAGCACTTGCTCATTTCGGAGTCCAGTGAAGAATAAGCGCTATGTCTGACTAAAAGATTATGGCAGTGTTTTCACTTGCCAGAATGATTCAGGGATATGCACAGGAGGCTGTGAAGCATGCTCAGTTGTGGGGGTTTCTTTAAGTGGCAAGAACACAGTAGCTAATTGGAAGCAGCTTTAACTCTTCATGAGCTGCTTCAGACCACAGTGTTCGCTAGTTCTGTCCAGACAGAAGAATGTGTTTTTATTCTTTAGGTAATCAAAGGAAAGTAACCAGAACTCACAAGCATAAACAGGAAAACATGAAAAAGTCTGCTTATCAGAAGCTGTCACAAGAGCACCATATTGAAAAAAGGCTCTACATGTAAGAGGAAAAAAATCAAACCTATGTTAAGTAAATACTGAAAGTAAAAAAATCAAAACAAACAAAAAAAACCCCAATCCTACTAAATCCCAGGGTTGGTTGGGTTTTTTTTTTTCAGAGGTGCTGAGCATTTGCAGCCTACAGATAAGATCAGAATTTAGATGTTCAGCATTTCTGGAACCACCCCGAAGACACCTCATGCTGGGCATGCACAATTAAGGACTCAGCATCAGCAGCCACATTTAAAAAATAAGCCCAGATCTGTCTTAACAAATGAATTTTTACTGCTCTTCAAACTTTACCAAAGTGGATTAGTTTGACTTAGAACTGGATTAAATCCCACTGAAAATGATTGATCTGAAAAAATGACCTTTCACTGTAGAACATAACATGAAAGACTTTGGGGATAAGACTAATAAAGCACAGAGATAAACCAAAATGCCTTTGCCAACATTTTCAAAAGTGGCCTCTTATTCTGGGTGCCCTACTTGAGTTGCTGCATAAGTGCTCGTTTCCTCTGAAAATGAGGCCCCAAGCAAGTTGAACCTCCAGAACAGAGGCATCCAGGCATCCATCCTTGAAGTTGCATCTCCTGACGTTTGTTCTGAGCAGGCCTCAGATGTGCCCACTCGGTAACCATGACAGCTAGGAGGAGCTGTCAATGGGACCAAAAGCAGGGGAATCCACTTCTCGTGTCATTAATCCTCTCTAGCACTCTGGTCAATTAATTTTTCACCAGCAGCTGCCATGCAGGTCTTCCATGCAGCCATTTCTGTACCACACTTCTAACTTACAACTACTGATAAGCAACAGTGCAGTCTCTGACCTTGCCAGTCTTAGGCTTGTCTGTTGAACTGCCAAGAGGAAAGCTGCCGCTAGCAGCAGTGCTGGAAAATACAGATGCCAGGCTATTGGGAAAGTGTCCTTATCACCTCAGGAACAGCTAAGTAACAGAACTTCTGAAAGTGCTCCTAGATTTCCGTCCCCTTTCTGTGATCCATTAACACATATCAGTACTGTTCTTTGGGCCCTTATATGCATTTTAAGACAAAAATGGCTTTGTTTTTTCTATCTAGGGCAAGCTCCTTCCTTTGATAGGCCATGCCATGTTGAGGAGGAGGAATGACAACAGCAGGTACAGCACATTCAGCTCAGGGCAGGTCAGCCACGTGCTCAGAGTGCTTCTAATTACAGCTCCAAGGAAGAACAACATAAACACATCCAGAGCTTGCTACATATGGTAGGGTAAGGAAACCAGAACATGACGGGGATGTAAATCACACCTAGGAAACGAGAATGAGGTAAGACACAAACTGAACAATTCGAATGCCAGCCCAGTGTGAATACAATATAAAGAACTCCACCACACTGCCCTTCAAAGTCTAACTCCATCCTGCAGCACTGGCAGAGAAGGCCAAACGCGAAGCATCACTGATGTTCAGCAGAGATTCACTTATCTCTTGCTCTACTGCATGGCTACGCAGCCCACCTGTTCTAGCTCATGGATGGGGAAGCAGCAGCCTGCCTCTGAACGCTGCTCAGCTACCTGTAACTCAGTGCGGTCAAGTCCTCTGTGATCATCTGTAGGCACAGCTTGCAAATTCTTGTCCAAATGCAATCAGCTCCTTAAGTGTTTTGTGCAGATTCAATATCCAGGTGGCACGGGGCAAAGATGCTAGTGGGCCAGAATATACTGTACTTCAACCACTTGACTTTACATCTCTTAAAGAGGATTACTTTTAATTTGCTGGATTTCACATATCAAGCTTTGAACCATCTGACAAAAATTTCTAGAAAAGTGGTTATTTCATCTGGGAAATGACCTAGAAAATTCAATTGTCCTCCAGAGAACAACTGTGCCAAATTTGGAAATGAAATTCATTAAGTGAAGCGTGAGAGAAAAAGCTTTAATTCTGCTTTAGCTGCAAAGCCTTTTTCAGATTTAAGTTTGGAAAAGGGACTTGTTGTTCCAGCACTCCTTAGGAATTCTGGTGAATTGAGCCTCTTTAATTAAAAAGTCAAAACAACTGTGTTCTTGAACTATTAAAAATAACTTACAGGGCTTTAGGACACTGATATTGTTAACACAGTAGAACAAAGGTCAGTTATCTCCAAAACCAAGATACCTGCATTCCCTAGCATGGGTTGTTTTCTCAGAAAATAATCTATCTAATTTTGAATGACAGGTACTTAAAATTTCTATATAGGTGGAGTAGTGTTAATCTAATCTTTATCATCTTCCCTGGCAGGGAATAGCACTAAATATTTGAAAGGAACTGAAAATATGTCTTACTGTAAGAGGCATCATTCCTCTTTACTCCAATACTTCAACAGCAGGGAAATGTAACCACCCTGGCTTTCATCCACATGTACTACACACCACTGACTAGCTAAATCATAGTAATCGTAGGGACATGTCATATCATTAGGGGTGAGAAATAAGGTACCTTATTTGGGATCTCAAAGAAAAATCTATCAAGATCCAGTGTGAATTTTGCTACCGGGCTGCTGCTTCTGCGTGACAGCTCTTTCACGAGTTGGCGCATGACGGTGTCGTGTTTTCTTTCCACCACAGGCCGGAGGGAAGACGCAGCTCTCGCCCACCGCACTGCAAACGCCCGCTAAGTGGATTCTACGCGGCGTTGCGGGGATCGCGGTACCTTTCGCCTCCCGTCAGCAGCAGCAGCAGCAGCGGCGGGTGTAGCCGGCTCCTGCGCCCGGAGGGTTACCGTCCCCCCCTCTCCCGCGGAGCCCCGCGGTTCCCTCAGCGCAGGGCCCGCGCTCGCTGCCCCTCCTCACCCCGCGCCGGCCGCCAACCGCCGCCGCGCGCCCGCTCCCCTGTTGCTATGGCTCGGCGGGAGGCGGGCAGCCAATCAGAGGGCGGCAGGATATATTTGTCGCTGTTGCTACCGGCGCGGCCGAGCGGCGGACCAATGGGGAGGAAGCAGGAAGGCGGCGCGTGGGCAGGTCTGTCACAAGCGGCGGCGGCGGAGCGGAGGGGCGGTGGGACGGGAGCCGGGCTCGGCCCCGCGCGTCCCGCACCGGCTTCCGGGAGGGCCGCGGTTGCCCGGCAGCTTCCCTCGGCTCGCCCAAGGCCCCACTGCTGGAGAAAATAACCGCCGGCGGGGGCATAACCCGTCCCAAACACCGCTGCTCTCAACACAAAACATCTCGACAACAAGAAAATGGCCTTCAAGTGAGATCCGCCAAAATAAAGAAGTATCAGGGTCTCAAAACACACAGGCGTACCCAGGGCAGCTGGTGCTTGGGTTTTAATCTACAATTAAGTATCGTGCATGAGTAATCACACCCTTACCTTGAAAAATGAACCCTGGAGAAAGAGTCATTCACAACCTTTATTTGTTAACTTCATTACAAAAGGTACTGGAGGCACCTACTTAGTGTACCTCAGGGCTGGAGTTTCAGCAAGGACTACCCCTTTTGCAACACGGATTTTTAAAAACAGCAGTAATACTTTGGGGAAATGCCCCCAAAACTGGCCAGTGACTTGTATTGTTAGTTTTATGGTCTGCTCTGCTGCTCGTGCCCTAACGCTCACGCACAATTCTGCTCTTTAGCCTCCCAGAGAGGACCCAGGGCTCCCGCTGCCACAGCGGCGTGGGACGGAGGAGCGTGCGAGGCGGCCTCCAGGCCGGGCTCTGCGAGGAGAAGCACCGGGCCAAAGGCAGGAGCTGCGCAGGCTCCCTGGAGGGCTGCAGCAGGACAGCTTACCCCCGCGGGGCGAGCAGCCTCCCGCCACATACAGGATCAGCCCCACACTCGCTACGCTGTGTAGGAAACGGAGCTTCACAGGGCACTCGTCTGAACAGGCTGTGCTCTCCTGCTGCCTGGCGTCAGGCTGCCGCAGACCCCCCGAAGGGTGACACAACGGCCCTGGCAGTTTACGTCCATCCACATCTGGGGACTGAAAACGGATCAAGAGGGTTCAGCGGTTCCTACCTCCTCCGTTCATCCTTCTTTCCTGGGCAATCTGAGTTGCGGGGAGTATTAAATACCGACAACGCTGGTATGCCCTCCCCCGATCCTGCAAGAACATTGACTTTAGCACTGAAAATTCTGCCGTGCTCCAGTTTGTGTCATCTGTGGCAGTACAGAGTATGGAACACTCCGGAAGGTGCACCTAGCAGTACAACCGAAATGCAGGGATGAGAAATAGCAGTATTTTACCAGCGCTTAGCCGAGACCTTATTTTCCAGGCCTGAGAAAAAGTTATCCGGTATCTACTGCTACGCAATGTAACTAAATTTTACTCTTTTTGAGTACAGGAGCTTCATCTACCTTCATGATGTAATGAAGGACTCAGATCTGACTGGTGCTATGGGTAGAAATACGTAACTGCCACAGAACTAGTGACTTGATATTTTTAGCACCTACAGTGCAGCTTCAGACTGCTCCAGTAAAAACCTACAATTCACAATGCACCTTTGATTTCCTTCAATCTTTTGCAAAATTCTCAGTAAAACTGTAACTAAAACAAACTTTGTAACTATTAGAAAAAGCCTTCATCCTTCTACCTCACCGTCTCTATTCATCTTCATGTCAAACCCCTCATTCATCTTAGGAAAAAAAAGGAAAAAACCAGGAAAGGATGGGGCGTTTCCTGGGGAAGCGCAGACCCCGTTGAGCATCTCTGCAGGCAGGTCACATTCGTCCCCCGGCCGAGAATTCAAAGAGCAGCCATGCTGCCCAGAACGTGTCATTGGTTACCGGGTTACCAGCTGGATCCTCCAGGACCTGGAAGACACAGGAAGGAATCAAAGCTTCACCACATATGATCTTTAACAATGCAGAGCCCCTTTGGGCAGACACACAGCAGCACAAGGCTGCGCGGTGGGAGGGAACGTCAGTGGTGAGGGCTGCATGCGCGAAGGGACAAAGTCCTTGTTCCCCTCTAAGTTCAGGCAGAGTCATCCATCTGTACAGCATGTGGGTGTAAAAATGACAAGCACAATCAGTGCACAATTCAACTCTTAGTAATTCAGAGAAGAGCAATTCCCTCCCCTTTGCCCAAGGCATTGGCTCCTATAAAAGCAAGTAAATGACACAGGGTAAGACCAGGATGAAATAATTAAGGGAGTGATCACCTGAACAAGGAAGCTCTGTTCAGGGAGGGAAAGAAATGCCTCCAAAATGAATTAACTTTGTTTGTTTGTTTGCTTGTTTTGTTTTACTCTCATTTTGGCTCTGATGGGATGCCTAACCTATGAAAAGCAAATTGAAAGTCATGTGTGGACAAAAGGAAGTGTGCATCTGCACCCCTGTTGTTCTGACACAGGAACCAAACACCTGCATATCCCTGCAACAAACCCAGGGCAAGTTGATTCAGCAAGAAACAGAGTGCCCAGGAAGTCTGTAGAAAGCTGTAAAATCATTTACCCATTCAAGCTCTTCCTTTTCCTGCAGCACACATTAAAATATGCAAAAATTGCTTTTCTGAATTCCTGAACTGAGTAATTGTTACAAGGATCTGAAGATGTCCCCTTTTGACATCTGCAGGCATCACACGGCATCCTGCTCCCCAGCCCACATTGCACCGAGTGTCGTGTTTCTATACCACTGCAAAATCAGTGCAAGAATGCAAAATAGCAGGATGTACACTCCAGCGACAGACTGCATGCTCTGGAAATCTCAGAAAAGGCTCATTCATTATTAATGCCCAAAGCTTTCCTACTCATCTGGCTCACATTATGGCTGGTAAAAAGGCCACTTTCCAAGATACAGATCTTTATATTGATGCTTTCAAAGGCTCAAAAGAGGTTCTGTTACTGCCCTCAGAGCTGCAGCCGCTTCCTATAATGAGGCTGGCAGATACGGTCTCCTGCTTTTCAAAATCTCTTTTAAAAAGGTTTTCTCCAGCAGCTTACACTGCAAGAGAAACAGAAATGGATGCTAACTGACTGAGAGACCAACGCATGTGAAGCCAAAAAATAGCTCAAGGTACAGTCTAGATAGGGCTTTCTTGGGTCCTGTTTTTAAGTAACATTTAATTCACAGATGCATTCCCATCCCCTTGAAAGCACCAGATTTCTAACATCTATTTTCTGCTGCCTTAAAATTGCTGTAAGAAGGCACACAGACTGCATCCAGCTCATGGAAGTAACTTCTTTTATCATTTCCTACAACAACACTGCTCTGTGCACTATCAGCCATCTTGGAACAGTGCAAAATCCCTTTTCCTCAGCAATAACACAGGCTTGGAAATGAAAGATTTTAAGAGGTCTGAGAGAGCAGAGTCAAATTCTGCAGAACCCCTCAGAGGGGAGGACCCGCCAGCAGCCATCTTCCCGTCAGCGTCTTTCCACAGTGCTCAGTGAGCTCTCCGTTGCTCAAAATTTAAATGACACTTTGGATCTGCACAGGTTGCTTTGGCCATTGTTTCAATGACATGTTTAGTAAAATCAAGGTCTGATAAGCAATCCAAGTGGAAAAAACAACAAAACCACCTCTCCTTCTAGCATCTGCAGGATGCTACCCAGGGAATGCCCAGCTTGCTCTGAACTGGATTCCAAAAGGTATGCTTAGATCAGACATGTTTCATATTAAACACGATGTGAGATTTCACATCTCGTGTGTGAGAGCTACAGCTGGACAGTGTGTCTGGGTCTAAGCTCCTTTCTCTGAACATCAGGTGTGTTCTCTTACCTGGCTTTGTCCCAGGGCTTGGCTTTCTCCCATGCAGGGTGCAGAAACAGGTGGGCACTGCGGCTTGCCAAGCACAGCCTGACAGGAACTGCAGAAAATATGATACACAAATGCATTTGTATTTATGCTCTACCCACCAATTACTGTACTGTTTTGCAGCAGGACAAGAGGGGCTGCTGGCAAAACTATTCTTCAGTGGAGTTCTGCTAAGTTGTCTACAAACCTGCCCCATTTCTCCAAATTGTTATGGCCTAAAAAATACAGATTCTGCATTGGGAGGACTAGCCTGACCAGGAGCAGTATACAGGAGTGACATCTCCATTTGCAGCTGTCCTTATGCCTGCAAAACACTCGCCATAAACAAGGAGATGTCTACCAAAATGTGTCTTTCCTGGAATGTATTTTAAAAACACAGATCTTAAGAGTCAAAACACACAAACATGTGGCTTTAGACATAGCCACAACACTGGCTATGATTCTGCTATAGCTTTTCAAGGCCGCCAGTCAGGAGTCTGGAGACATGGCTGCCCCATCCACACCTCCCTCGGGGGCTCTGCCAACCTCTGGAAAGAGGTCACGGTCTGTGGGCACTGGGTCAAGTAGGAGACACTGGGTACCCGATGATGGGACGTTCTCTCCCTTCATCACCAACTCAGAAGTATCTGTACTCCAACAACACTGCCTGTACTACTTCCAGGAAGAGCCCAGGGTATGAACGGCCATATGGCCCAGACTAAAGGTGCCAACTAATAGAGTGTAGGAAAAAAGTAAAAGAAACAGGGGAAGCGTCAAGTTGCCTTTCCTTGGAATGACCCCCAGGTTCCAGCAATCAGTCTCAGGACTCCTCTGCTGGAGGCTGCATTCAGGCAACTACATGCACTAATGACAAATGGACTTGACCCCCTGCCCCGGCAAGAATTTGTCTCATCCTTTTTTCATAGCCCACTTACACTGACACGCACAATGCCCTTAGCAACAAATTCTGCAATTTAATTAGGCAACATGCCCAAAAGTAGCCTCCTTTTGCACATTTTGGACTTGCTGCCTGCCAGTGTTGGGATGCTGGGTTATCCAGAGGGGAGAGCCTGACAGCAGGAGGATTCCTAGCACTCCGAGCTGGAATCCCAAAAATGCAGGCAGAAGCAATAAGCTGCAATGACCATCTCAGCATTGATGTTTTCTAAATCAATATGCTGGCTCATAAATGCAGTCTGTCTTGCTCCAAAGAGTTCAGCGTGCTTTTCTGTTTGAAATGTGAGGCACGAGAGAGTTATATTCTGCATGAACCATTAGCTGGGCTACCTTCCACCCGTCCCAGCTCGAGGAGTGAAGGGGATACAACCCCACTATCCGTAAAGGCGAGCATCTGTTTGGTGTCCCACAGGGACTTCCAGTTCGCTAGCTCGATCAAACTCTCCTGTCAGGCAGCAGGAGCAGATGGAGACAGTCAGCTTCCAGCCTGGTTCCCCCTCACACTCCCACCTCACAGCCCTGTAGATCATCAGAGGTTTGGACACAGCCCAAGTGCGTAGGACTGACTGTAAAAAGCCCATGAAAGAAATCAACAGGAATTGTTCTAATAAGCTTTCAGGCCAAGTCCATTCCAGGTGACCACCTTTAAAAAAGAGACAAGCAGATTAAGGGTCCTTTAGCTGACTTGTAGCCCTACCTCTGCACTTAGGAAGCAGCGAACCACAGGTGCTGGCAAGGCAATGAAAGCATAACACTAAGTCCACTCCAGGTGGGTGACCTTGGATAAATAATTTCCTTCTCTGTGCTTTACTCTTATCTGTAAAGCAGGGATAACTTCACTGCCCTGTCTTTCCAGGATAGCAACACTCACTTGCCTTACAGCTTAAGCTGTTGACCTCTTCATGAGTCCTCAGATGAGTGATGCTCACTGCAACGTTATTGCTAAAGATGACTCTGGCAACACAATACTTCTCTCTAATCCAGTAACTCTGTTAGAGGGCTCTGCCTGATAACAAAGGTGATCCTCGTTCATTGCCATGCACTGAGCAGTGATCTCGCCCAAGACTACCCACGCGAGGTCTCCTGGCTCTCTAGAGAGACACTGCAAAAAGGCCAAGATGAAATGGCAGCCTAAGCATCACTCATTTCTAAAGAGACTGCCGTTCTATAGCATTCATGGCACTTCGGGGAGTTCAAGGTTTTTGGGGGAGCTGGACCAGGCCACTAAACAGGGTTCAAATAACTATATCCTCACCAGAAGGTGTCAACGAAGCAACAAGTCCTGCCTCTGCCAGGAATATGATAAAGGGTGTGTGGATTCCTGGCACAACTGACATACCCAACAAGGAGACATTCACCATAGATTTCTTCTACTGGCGGAACATATTTTAAAAATAAACATGAGCTCATTCTAGAGTCAGAACATGCAATTTTAAATCCAGCCAAAATATTACCAGCAAGCCTCACTGATCTTTCATGATCGTTAGCCACTGTTTAAAACTGCGAATCCAAACACACAGAGTGAGGTGGGTTTACAGTGCCCAGACCTGGGCTGCCCTCAGCAATTCAGAGCGAGGAGTCTGACATGAATGTGAACAACTTGTAGGCACCAAGCCAACTAGGAAACAGGGGTAAAAGGCAGAAATGCTTTTAGCAGGGAACCAGGAGGCAAAAAACCACCGATCTTTATCTCCAGTGAATCCCTGCCTCCCCTTGTTGCTTGACAAGCCACAAAGCCTCTCTGTGCCTCTGCTTCCTCATCTACAAAGTGGGAATAAAACTGCTTCTACCTACCTCTGACACAGTACTGACAGCATCACGCTTGCACCAATGCTGGACAGTGTCAAGCAGAAGGGTTATGAAGTGGGGCTACTGCTCCTGTTCTGTCTTGCAGATCAGTAAATTTAAGGAACCTCGTCATGTCTGTTTGGCAGTGTTTATTTTTATGTAACATTATGGAAGTTGTATAACATATGGAAGATGGCACAGATTCTTGTTGTTTTGCATTCTGTGAATTTATCTCAAGTCCCAGAGAAAACCTGTGGTCTGAAACATTTGTTACAGGTGGAAAACAGAAAGACAGAACAGTGCCTATCTTTCTGTCTTCCAGTTTGGAAAGCTGCACTATGGAACAATCTTGTCATGAGGTTATGAAGCTACAAAAACTATTTTAGGATTAAGTACGGGCCCTACCAACCCAGCTCACAGAATCAGCTCTCACTGCATCAGTATAGGTTATAATTTTCTGCCAAAAAGAAAAACAGGCAAGTAACTTAGAAGCTAAACCTGCTTTAAAGAGGGGTTCATCTTTTCTCATGAGGCTGGTCCCGAATCTCCTTTGTGCTACACTAAGAGACATATACACTTGTAGAGCATTTCCCATTTCCAGTGCACAGATATAAATATCTACAAAACATGATGGACACAAGGAAAGAGTCAGGCCCCTGGAACGAGATGCATCACCACATTCTTTCTGTAACCCTTTTCAACAGGGGCATCACGACAAGGCTAGACCCACAGCATCATTGTTACTCCTGCCTTTAAGAAGCCCTGTGCTTTCCGCTCCCTTTACCTGTGGGGAAGAATAGATTCCAGGGTCCCTAGCTGTCCTTCTCTAAGGATGAAGCCTTCAACCTCTAAATCTGACTGCTGAATATTTCTTCCTGAACTGGCCTCAATACAGCCACCTTGAGGGACTCTGCTCAAGGGAGCTCTGATACCTGCTGAAATAAATGCTTGTATTAAAGACAATTACGGATAACGTGACCCCAACGTCCAACCCAGCTACTCCTCCGCCCCTTGCTCCACATTCACCAGAGCCTGGGTGAATGGCAGTCACAGCACTTTCTGTTCAGTAGACGTAAAGCAAAAGCAAATGGACATCATTTATGTATCCTATCAAGGCTATTCTGAAGAACAGGGAGAAGAAAAGAGATGGTAGGAATGCTGAACAAGACTGGGCAGGAAGGAAACAGAGAGGGAGAGAGAAAGAATAACAGGAAGAGAAAGGAAAGTGAGAATGTGTTGCTGAAGACGAGCACCGTGTCATAGTTAAAAAGTTCCTAGCCTCTGCTCAGGCAATCTCTTAAGAATGACAGGCATTTAAAAACCCAGAAGCTTGCAAACTGACAAAGGCGAGCAGACAACACCTGAAGGGATTCTTCCAACGGAAATGCTAAAAGGAATCCACCTTGCTGGAAAAGTACTATCTTATGGAAGTAGTTACAGCTTAAGCAAAGGAGTAAGAAAGAACATCTGTTTCAACACCTTAAACCAACAGGTTCTCTCACTGAGCTACTATGGGAGTAGAACTCCAGAGCTCAAGGTAAGCCCTGCTCCCATTTGTCATGACATCAGAAAGCCACATAAGTGAGCAAGAGTGTTTACAACAAAGGGAAAAGAAGCTTGAAAACTCTTGAGGTCAATGATCTGGGTGCAGTTTTACTGACCTTCTATACTTGGGGTCCATATGGAGCCAGAGACTCCTCTGGTGCTGCAAGGGGCCTGCCACATGGGCAGCCGTTCATCTGGGGAGGTAAGGGAACCGCAAGAGCACAGGACAAAGTTATCCAGCTGGGGGATGGCATCAGTACTGCTTGCTCCTTCTCTGGGCTGCAGGACAGCAGAGTTAAAGCAGGTTCCTGGTTCCAGCATGGCCTCAGTGCAAAAAGCTACAGGTTGTTCCATGTTGTAGGTGGTCAACAAAGCCTTGCTTGTCCTCGCTTCATACAGCTCACTGCTCTGCATAAAGCTGTAACGATGGAGAAAATAAATCAGCCAGACATAGTGCTTTGCAAAGAGGCGGGGACCCCCCAGCTAAACCTTTGAATCCTGCCCTTAACAGCTGGGAGATTAACTGCTGGATGCTCTGACTGCCTGATGCTGGGCATGGACCGTTCCCATCTATGGAGTCAAGGCTCCTAAGTGATGTCCCCTGGGAACTGACATGAAAGTCAGTTCCATGAACAAGTTTAAAGGTTGCTTCATCTCTGAACTGTCCCTGTAAAGACTTTTTCATACATCACCTGGATTCCAGCATCTTTAAATATGTTCCTTCAGGAGGCTTATCCAGATCTGCAGCTGACTGCTCCCACCCTGGGTCACAGGGCATGAGGGTTATCTCCATTTGCTCAGAGCCGATGCCTGCACAAGATCCATCTGAAAGGTGCAGGCCAGGCAAGTGAAGGAACACTAATAGTTACTCCAAAAAGCAATGAAACAAGTCTAATTTGCCCAATGCAGCAAGACCCTCTTACTCCCTGGGACTAAAATTTGTTCAAGATTCTGTGAAGGGCCATGGAAATACTGGGTTTTACTGGAGTACTGTCCTTATCCCAGAATCTGAAAGCTAAAACCTGCTGCCTCCCATGTATTTGCTTTCATTTGGTGCCCCTTCTGAGATGGACATCTCTTATCACCTGTCCTTGCACAGGCCTTATCAATGTTTGCTCCTTCTGTGGAGCCAAACATCCCTCTAGCCAAACACTGAGGCACTCCACTGAAGTAGAGTCCTCCAACATCCACTTTATCCATCAGCATATAGACGCTGTTCTGGAGAAGGAATATCCTTCCCTTCCTGAGGGAATTTAAAATTGTTTTTCAGCTTTCTGGACCACATCCTAAGCCCATTAGGAAGTGACAAACCTGCAGTTTCTGGAGCATGGGATCCTTTATCCTGCTGCTCCTTTGTGTGGTAAGTCAAAGCCCTCTCAGGACACGAGTTGTTGAGCTTTTCCTTACGAAGGAGGCAGGATTTTTGACGCCGTCGATAATTTGCAAACCAGTTATAGACCTGAGTTGGCTGCAGGTTCACATCCCGAGCCAATCCCTCCTGCAAACCCAAGTGTAGGGAGAGATCAAGGGAAAAAGAATAAACCACATCCAAATAATCAGACTTCTCCCTTCAATTCCAAAAGCAGCCCAGCAAGAGAGCTTTCAAACCCAGAGATATTTGCTCACTGGGTCTCTGATAACTCTGTGTGGATCCCATTGAGGAGACCAATTTACAAACTCAAGAGTTGCTGGAAAACACACATTCCACCCTGCTCCCCTAGTCAATTTGTTTGCTAAAGGAAACCATATACTGTTATTTTAGATTGCTATATTTAAATTTAAAACCTCACCAAAGTAAGCTCTTCCCACAGAATGACAGCTTGCCATCCCTAACATGACACTAATAGGATAAACACTAATGGATTTACCACATTAAATAGTTTTCACAAACTGTGAGCAGTATAAACATCTGTATCACGTTCACAGAAAAATTTCTGCTGTATTAAACTTAAATAATGAGATCACATAAATGAAGAATGTATTGGGAAATTAATGCATAAGTGATCATCGTATCCTGACCTTTTAGGATTTAATTATGCAACTTCATTATGCACCCAACTCAGATTGGTTTTCTAAAATGAAAATTTGGAAGTTGTTGCTGCTTTGTGAAAAGGGTAAGAAATAAACCATCTTCACATTGCAGAACTATTCACTAGTCCGTCCTGCCTCATATGAGGAGGGTGTTGGAAAAATTAAGCACCGGCGAGGCAGACTTTAAAGTCTGAAGCCTTAACTTTGCAAGGTAGTAATCAACAAGGATTACTGAATTAATTCACATGTCACTTTCATTACAGATGTGTCCCCGTCCAAATAAGGCAGATACATGCATACATCACACAGGCTATCGTGTTTTGAAATTTTGTGAATGTAGCGTGATAAGACAGTACAAAATATATGCTGGTAAGCAAAGTGCAATTTTATACAGGCTATAGCGCAGTCAAGTCAGAACTACTTATCACTGTAATAGAGCTCTTCTGAGTGAGGGTTGTTTTGCTGCCTATGCTCAATCACTACAAAATTAGAACTGTTAAAAGCCCAATGAGGAACTTACTTCCCCTGATCTTTTTGTCCAAAGCAAGTGAAATTACTTAGCATGAACTCAATAATTTTTTTAAGGAAACCTTTAGGGAAAGATAAAATAGCAGGAATTGCAGCCCCACCAGGGCTTCTGAAAACAAGGATTTAGAATGAAACCAGTTATAGACCTCTGATCGCAGAGTTCTGCTTTTGTGCGGCAAGGAGACTTGATTGGAAGTAGCATATCCCTACCCGCTGTTTCCTGTTTGGATTTGTTGTCACCTCTGCAGCAAACCTGTGCAGTTTCTGGCGTACTTCATGTGAGTAGTTTCGATTCTTCAGACCTTCAGGACAAAGGGAAATAGGTGGAGGATTCCTGTACACAGGAGAAAGCAGGATTAAAAAGGACCCAAAAAGAGTCATTCACATTCATGGGGATTTTCTCACATTGACACAAGTGGTCAAAACGCAAAAAAAAACAACCCTAGCTCCAAAAAGCAGCCACCTTGAGATGCAAAACCAGCCTCTGCATCTCTACCCCATGCATCTGCTAACTACAGCAGAGAAAAACATTTCGATTCCCCCACGCCACGGTACCTCTTCCTGCAACGGAATTTCTGCAGTGGTGTCAGAAAATCAGTACGGTGTTTCTCCATAACCCTCTGGTAGTGAATCTCATGCCAAAGTTGCACCAGCTCCTCTTTCTCTTCTGCCTTGCAATACTAAAACAAAACAGTATGTAAGCAAACCCTTTCCAGGTAGTCCCTCAGGCTTCCTAAAGGAGAAAACCCTCAACAACTAGAAACTTACTCAGAGATTCCTACTGGCGTGACAAAGCTGGTAGCATTATCCAAGTATATGGCTCACTGTACATTCTCTAATGCACACAGGGAGTTGCCTGCCTAATTCCTTCTTTTTCCCTGGTGAAAAGAGCTACGTTACCAGATCTAGAGGCCAAAATTCACCCACCTTGAGTAGTGCCATCCAGCCTTCCTCATATCATCCCATCCTGGCGAGCCCTCTAAACCTGGCCTCCCCAAGGCTTTTACGTCCTGAGCCCTAAGTTTGGGAAAAACTCCAAGAACCACCACAATATAGAACAAAAATCCTGCTTTCACAAACTACAACCAGCCCCATAATCACCCAATTACCTCTCTTCCCCTTGGCTGACTAATAGTAACTGCCTGTAGCAAAGGCTTTATCCTGTGTTTCAGGGTCAACCAATGCACACATACCACCTTCCACTGCCGCACGGCAGCTGGAAACGCTCCACGTGCTGCAGTTTGGGTTCCTCTGCACCAACAGCTCTACTGTTTTTCCTAATACTGAAGAAACAAAGAATACATCCCTACCTCCAGGAGTCTGCAGGCTGTGTCATACTGCCCGCTATGGATATGAACAGACACACAAGCTCGGACAACATGGATGTTGGTGAGAAAATACATCTTGTGTTTGCACCCCATCATGGCCTCAACCAGCTTCTCCAGACTAGGAGACGAGCTCTGGAGGTCCTGGCAAAGCTGTCCTGCAAGATCCAGCAGCTTGGCGGGTGGGGAATCCTTGTTTTCATTCCTGTTTAACATGGCCATGAACCGCTTCATCCTCACGTCCTGTTGGAAGCCTTTTCTATGCAATGCACAAAGTTGTGGTTAGATATAAACTATTATCTCCTATTTTTAGCTTCTCTGGTATGTGGTGTTTTTTTTTTTTTTTTTAAAAAAAAGGAAAGAAATTCACTGTGCTGTTAAAAGCAGCCCAAAGACCTCAAAACACTTAAAATAAAACTAGGCCTAAAGCAGCCCTGAAAGGCTAAAACCACACCAGGTTTGCCGTTGAGAAAACAGAGCTCAGAAAGACACATTAAACTTGCCCCAAAGCTGGGAGGGTAAGGGAAAAGGCCGAAGCAGGAGGGCTGCTGTGGGGAACCGCACACCGGGCTGGTCCCCGTGGTTGGGGACACTGGGAGGGCTGGCAGCCCTGCAGCACGCCGCACACACACATACCCCCGCACTCTCCACTCCCCTTCGCAGCAGCCACCCCTGCACCCAAATCACGACATGAAGCTTTCCGTCCACACCTCACCACTTAAAACTACCAGAACATTAAGCCCAGAGACATTCAGGTGAAATTAATGAGGTTTTTTCCTCCAAAATGGCGTGGGACAGACCCGGGGCAGACGGCAGTTACAGCAAAGTGTAACTCAAATGACCGTCGGGGCTCTTTTTTCACCCATTTTCCCGGGGGAAGGAGTGGGGCGCGATACCCCCCGTGCCCGGCGGGTCCCTCCTCGGGGACACCCCACCCCCTGACCTGGACAAAAGGCTGGAAAAGGTGTAAAATACCTGCGAGGTTGAGGAGCTGAGACACCGCGGCAGCCCCGGCCCCTCCCGAGGCACCGGGAAACGCAGCCCGGGGCGCCAGAGCCCGCCCCGGCCCCGGCCGTCCCCGCGGCTCCCCGGTACGTGTCCGCCGGGCGCGGGGGAGGGCGGCGGGGCCTCTCTGCCTCTCTCCTCCGCAGCGGAGGAAAGGCCGCGTAGGGCTGCGCTGGGCGGGACGCTGCGCGGAGCGGGCTCTGCCCCGCACGGCCGCACGCACAATGCCGCGGCCACCGAAACCCCACCCGTGTCCGCGGCCCCATGCGGGGGCGGGGGAAGAGGTGTGAAGGTTTACGGGTGCGGAGCCGCTGCCGGTGTCCCGTCCCCCTCCCCTGTCCTCGCACCCGCGGGGTGTCGCCGGGCTGTCCCCGCTCCCGCACTGCTGCGCACACAGCTCCTTTCAGGATGAAACCTTATGGAACAGACAGCAGCAAGTTGCTTTCGTGGTAGAGAGTATTTTTTAAGATGTTAGTGGGGATCGGACACGTACCGGTAATTCTGACACAGCGGGATGAACTGAACGACGCGGCACGCAGCTCAAACCCACCTTCTCTCAGTGGGTACTAGCTAAGAGCAGACACGTCATCCAGGCTCAGTTTAGGGGATAAAACTCAAGCAGCTGTGATTTTCCTTGAATCAGGTCCGAACACCACGGTGAATGTGTCAGCCCTCTGCTGACTTCAGTTTAGCGAGGACAGATAACAACAGTAACGATCTCACAGCAGCAGTCCACAGCCCTCCCACACACAGCGCTACTGGGAGCAGGTCCTGAACCCTCCCTGAATCCGCTCCTGAATAACCACCTCACGCTGAGTCCACGCGCCACACGCGAGCTCTCCCTGCAAAGACAAAGACTACATACTTGAGCGTAGGCACCTTCCTTTTGCTGCATGCAGACGTACCCTAAAAATCTGCTCGCAATCCCCCTTGTTCCTCCAACCAGCAGCATCTTGAGTTCGGTTGCCCTCGATTTCTCCTTCAGCTTGGACGCTGGCCTCAGAGACAGCGACTGCCTTCTTACTCCTGCTGCATGACACTGTTCTAGATCCAGAGTTGGAGACAGAAAGTCCTGGATGCTTAAAGGACAAAGCCCCACCATTAAACTTTGAGCACTTCATTATCATGCTGGACATAAAAAGCAGTATTTCCATTTGGCACTTATTGTCCTTTACTCCCCAATTCTGTATTGCTGTCTAGAGTTACAACAAAACATCAGGTCTCTTGATTTCTGCATTTTTACTTATTTACATGTACGAAATTTAACAAGTGTCTTGCATTTTATCTTACATATTCACACAACCAGGTACACCTCAAAAGGAAGGAGGCAGGCTGCTGTCAGGCTCATCAGATGCAAACGGCACCAATCATTTCCAATGATGGTAAGCAGCTGCCATCACACCCTGCGCTGAATCTAACTGCCCTTGAAAACCGTTTGCACGGTCCCTCCTTTACCTCTGCTCTAACTGATGTTTTGGCAATCAGAGACCGCAGCTACTTGAAACCAAGCTGAGGTCAGGTGATAGATATTGGCAAGCCAAGAGCTCAGATTCTTTTTCCAAGGGCTTAATCAAATTCTGTTGAATATCAACAGCAATATTGATCAGGTCATCTTGGAGCCTCAAGATGAATCCAACAGAGAGGCTCTTTTCCTGTCATCCTTCACCTCTACTTCCTTGCCACAAGGTAAAGCTTCTAGCTGTCCCCCTACGAGATACAACCCTATCTCATGGAGCACTGGCGTGCATCTTATCTAGACAGTCAGTCCAGAACAAAACAAGCCGGCTGTCTTTGTTCCAGCAAAAGTCTGTAAAGTCTTTCAACAACCGATCAGCAAACTTCTCATCCCCAGTGGCACTGGACCGCCACGTTTTTGTCAGCATGGTGTTGTAGGCCCAGTTGTAGCCAATGCGTTCTTCACAGAACATGTTCTGGTTGGTGGAGCTAGTGGAGTTGCGCCGGCGTCGCTGCTGCCCACAAGAAAATTTCCGCTTGGAATATGGTAGCTGCAAAAACACTGTCCCTGGAGGAGACAGACAGGACTTTAGTCTTAGGCAGACCTAAGTCCCTACAACTGGTAGCTGACTCATTAAATTCTGAAAAGGAAACTGGACTGAGTTTCATTTAATTGCCTTTTAGCAATACACTTTTCCTCCTTTGCTTTTACATGCAAATAACAACACTGGGAGAGAGCATACTTAGTCTCGCCTTTCTCTCGGTAGACGGGAACGAAGCAAAGACGTAAGGCTCTGAGCCAACTTTCTAACTTTACATTAATTTCCATTCTCTTCTGCAATTTCCCAAAAGCTCTCTTCCTGTCATTGTCTTCACATCTCAGCAACCCCTCTGAACGTACTAAGTTATTTTACTGTAATATGCCACGCATGGAGCTTAGTTCAAAGTGCTGATAGATCACCAACACTTATGAAGAATAATAATGAGAGCAAGTGGATCCTAAATGCTTTACCTATCTGCCACACAGTGTGTATGGGTAGAGTTGCATCTAAAACTGACCTTAAGCATAAGAACAGAGCACTGACTTGTCCCAACACCTTTCCCTCCTTCTAGCTTCTAGATACATGTTTAATTACACTGCACTTGGAATAAGCTCTGCCTTAGTTTTTTTTTATTTCTCCATCTCCTGGAAATAAAAGTTTCAGAGATGCAATAAAGCAAGATTTCAAACCAATGCCACTGATTAGCAGCAACACTTTCTGCTTTTCCTGCTGCCTCTCTGGTTTTCTGGTTTGTGTTGGCTGATACAGCTACTTGTCATCTGACTAGGAACATAATGGGGACCAACATCACTGACACAAAACACAAACTGCCTGTAAAATGGTTCTTTTGTTTATAATAGCCTCCTCCTTGCCCCAATGCCTGCCAAATATTGCTCACCTGTGACATGGATATACTGGGGCTTGTTCTCAGCTGGGAAGTTGAATGCAGAGGCCGAGTATTTATCTTGCACGAATCCAAATCTGGAGAAACAAACACCAGGGGAATTAGGGAAAAAAAAAGAAAAAAAGAAAACCAACCCAAAAAAACAAAAAGCCACTCCAGCTAAGATTCCTTCAGCCCAAGTTAGGGGCACCAGGGAAAACCTTTCACTATCACAAAGGTTCCCTTTTCTTAAGGCTTGAAGGCAAGGGGAAAAGGGATGAAGAGAGCTGAGCTTCTCCAAATATTCTCCGCCCCTGCTAGGCACAGTGTGAAAGCTTGTAACTCCACACTGATCTCTGTCCTAACTCGTGCCGGAAACAAGAGCACCAGCAGCTCAATTTGGGAGGGCACTGAGCAGTCTCTGACAAAACAGGGCAGCTGCACACGAATGAGGGAAGAGCGATAGTCAAGACAGACATTCCTTGGGTATGTTTCAAGCTATAATTTTTTTTCATGCTGGGCAATATTCCACACAGAACTTCAAGCAGCTCACCTGACAGTTCTTTGCTGTTTGGAGAATACTTGTATGCCTTCTGCTTTCTAAACTAGCGAAAGCTTATTTCTAGGCTAAAGTCTATTACAAAAAGCAGCCTCTCTATCATGAAAAAGACTTTGGCAGCAACACCATGAAACAGAACAGCAGCTCAAGCAGACAAAGGGGTAAGGCTAGATAGTCTTCAAAGTTTCCAACAATTCCTTCTTAAAGTGGGTCCGACCTCCTATGCACAGCTCACATCCCAGTCCCCTGCCTATTGGCAATCATTGGCTGTCATTCAGTTCAAGACTGTGTTAAATACACATGCAGGAAATAACTGTCCCTTCTCAAAAAGAGATCTATTTACAGTCTAACTGCTTCTAACTTCAAATAACAGAGCACCTTCCAAAGGCAACGCCCGCCCTAGGAGGAGAGTATGGTTTGCTAATGAATGACAGACTATCTACCTGCCCCTTGCACCCACAGAACCACCTCCAGGCATTCTAGGTACATTTTAGTCTAATAATCTGCGAGCAGACTTCAGAGAGGCAGACAGCACAGAGCCCACACGACTCAGGAGTGACTGTTCAGCACAGGTCTTCACCCTACATTATCCAGGGAGACACGAACTTTTCAGCCATTCCGCTCTGCACACACCTGTATGCTATCGCTTCCTGGAGGAGATGCATGCGGTCCCAGTATGTTTCTGGTTCGAAGCCTGAAACAAACAAACAAATAGGTAACAATTACCTAGTAAAGCCACTTTATTTTCTTCTTTTTCAAGACTTCAGTTTTCCTCAGAAGACCTCTGTGCACTTTGTTTTTTCTAGCCATTTCTTTTAGTCACACTTTTTTCTGTCAGCTGTTCCTTGAATGACATCTTGTTAGAGATGTGTCTTGTACACTCCAATAGCAGATTCATCCCTGAATTTAGCTTTGGTGTCTCTTGAGATGAAGGAGGTAAACATAATGGGGTGTGTGGGAGGGGGCAAAGAAGCAGAGTGCGCTGCTGTGTATCACCACAGACTGCTCTGAAAATACTTAGTTCAAAGTCAGTGGTGCTACAGGGACCTCACAGCATATGGATTTTTCACTAATTGTTTTACATTTACACCTAGATGCTGGGTCAAGGGTTAACAAAAATACAGAAAACTACATCTTTACTGTTTTAAAACAGAGCCTTTTGCTAATTGTCCCTTCTCACAATGCAATTTTGCCCCTCTCTGCATGGGGACAGGGTTCTCTGATCTTTGAGCTTCCACCTGAGACTTACCACAACAGCATCACTCAGAAGGGTGAGGTCACATTGCAGAAAAGGAGATTGCAGTTTCTAGCTCTTAATCTCATGTGCAAACACCCTTACCGTGAATGTAACCATGGCAACAAGAAGAGAGGATGGCAGTCCTGAAAGCCTAATCTCACTGAGGAGGAGAATAAACAAATGCAGGATACGAATGCAGAGCAGCTGTGGGCAGGGTCTACCAGCAAAACAGACTCTTACAGTATAACATCATGTCAAACAGAATAACTGCTTGATACAGGCTCTGTAACAGTATGCAACATTATGGCAAGAGAGATGACTTGGGAGACAACCTTTCCTGTGCCTTGGTACTTCTTGCTGCCAACTTCAAACACTGTTGCATGCAGACTCGCCTGCCAGCACAGCTTCCCCCAGCACCACCTTCCTGAGGGCAGCTGCCGAAACGTAAAAACAGGCCCTTCACCCAGCTAATGCATGTCTGGTAAACGAGGTTCTTCATGTCAGCCACATGCCAGCAGGGACCTGCTTGCAGAATAGTGTATCAAGGGGTAAAACAAAAAACATTTCTTACCGTCAAACAAATGCTCACTACCCTCCTTCAACAAGCAGCTAACGTTGAGTGGGATGAACAACTGAGCTCGAAGTGGGTCTCCGTATAAGTAACTGGGCAAAGCAAACGGCCCTTCCAAGACTGGAACTAGCAAGAAACCACAGGACGTGGCTTTCCGATGCCAACCCTGAACCTGAGAAAAGATTCAAACAATGAATCATACGACATATGTCAAACTGAAGAAGGGCACTTATGTGCATAGGAGCAACTCATTCCCCAAGAATAGATCAGACACGCTCAATTCCCCACAGGCTCAGCTTGCTTTGCACGGCAAGCACACAAGTGTCCTTGTAAGCAAAGCAGTACAAGCACAAGACACCAGGCTTTCCTTTTTTAAGTGCCACATCAATCAGAAAGCACTTTAAAATAGGACATTTTTCAGGAACTGATTCAGCCTACTTATCATCAGTGTGGCTAAGCACTGCTGCTTTACTGGAACAGCACAATAGATTTTAAATAAAAGCAAAAACAATCACCTAGTGCTATTTGGCTGGGTGCGGTAAAACCTACAGAAGCTACAAAAGGGAAAATAAAACACAAAAAATCTAAAAATTAAACAGAGTGACACAAACTGCTTGCATTTTCAATTCAAAATGTTTTCAGCAAGTTGGGTTTTTTTTAAATAAAAAAAAAGCTAAAAAATATTGCTGAAGAGGAAGAACACATTGCCCGGAAAAGCCCTGTCATGAAAGCAATTCCACTGAGATTTAGAGTTTTCAGGTTTGGGGAGAGAAAGAATGCAATGTGAAATAGATTCCTTTCCAAAGACCCAGCTCAAGGCTTAAGGTTTGCCTAAGGGGGACTTAAATGTCACCTTGACCCGTACTGATCTCTGCATACTCTGCATGAAACCCACTAAAAGCAGAACACTATCCTGCAGACAGAATGACTATAGATAGCATGATAAAGGATGAGCAGATGCAGCAATGCTAACGACCATCAGTAAAAATTACTTATGGAAATAAGGGCAGATCCAACCCACTGTCTCTCTCCTAACACTTCCCATCAATTTCACATGACAATGTCCCCAGTAGTCTAAGGGGTACAGAGGCCAGAGGGGCATTACTGCGGCCACCCAGAACACAAGGACTCTTACCATCTCAAAAAGAACAGCTGCAGTCACTGCCATCCAGTGTAACTTGATTTCAAAGGCAGCATTCAGGGAGAAATTGCCATGGTAATAACAACTGCACCACTCCAACCGGTCAGTGCGGTTATTCACATCCACATCAAGCGTCACTGTCCGTTGCTCAGGCACAGTGGCAGCTACGCAGCCGAGGAATAGGGGTACATTTAAAAGACGCATTAGAGAGGGTGGGACAGAATGAAGAGAACAGAAGAAACAAGACAAGCCATTTGAAATGAATTTGTCCTCCCCACTCCTCCCCAAATATTTTTTGGGCTAGCAGAATAGTCCCAGAATGCTGCTCATCCAGATCACAAAAGACAAAAAGCTTAAGTATTACTCGTATTAGGGGTCTGTGCCACAGGATTACCTCCCCAAGCAGTCAAAAGACATTTCAGCTGCAATAATGAGACAGAACAGAGTCAAGCAGCTAATCAATAAGCAACCGGTGCCATAATTAAATATGGCTGGACAACATCAGCTCCTTCATACCCAAGACATTCCAAACTGGTTTTAGTATTTCTATATGCCCTCACCAGAAATCATAACAGGGTGCTGTTCCACAGCGGAGGAGCATTCCAGGACCTTCCACAGCCAAAGGAGATCAGAAGTTAAACTTCTTGTTTCTTTAACCCCATATCAATATCCCACATTACCGCATTGCTAAAACTGCACATCCAACACTTTTTGTAAAAGCATGAAAAGTCAGCCAAGACTCATGCAGCAGCGTTAGGATCACTGCAACACCTTCTATTGCTTTGCAATAAGTGCTGGGATAGTGCCCAAGATCCAGGTCCCTTTGTGCCCTGCACCCCAGCATCCGGCTGAAAGAAAATCTGAGATATCAGGCAAGAGAGGAAGAGAAGCACAGAAAGTGGAAGTGACCGGGCTGGTGTCATACAGCAAGGCCAGGGACAGAACCCAGATCTCCTGACTTTGAGATCAAAGTCCTGCTATGAACCATGCTGTCACTTTCAACTTTTCTTTAGGCAAATACATAATTTAACATTTCTATAATGTTAAAAATTGGCACAAAACAAACGGCTGCAATACTACTATTGAAAAACCATTGCCTTTTTTTTAATTGCATGCATGAGGGATGGATATTGTTATTTCTCGCTTAAGTAGAGGAAGATGTGCACCCTTTTATGTGGTCAGCTTTTAAATGACCTTATAATTTAATGGCTTAATGGCGTTTAAAAAAAACAGTTGAAGTTCTTCCTCAAGGTAGATGGAAAGTTTCCATCTTCACTTCTACTGCAACTTAGCTGGAGACAGTTTTCAAGGTTATAAGAAAATCCTTTTTATTGCTATTACTGCACCTTAGGAACAGAAAAAAGAAAAAGAAAACCCCCAATAAAAGTGGAAGAACATCACCCAGTTTTGTTTTGTAAATAAGATCCATTTTTGTCTTTGGAAAAATGTACCATCTGCAATTTCTGAGTTGGTCTGCTATTAGACAGACCACCATGTTGTGATTTTCTTTTTCTTGCTCCTTTTCAGTGGAATATCACTGTGAATGCAATGCTGGAAGTTAGAAGGGTACGGTGCCAGTTTTGTAACAAAGTATGAACCCCGGTACTACTTTCTGTAATGAAGTGTGTTGGAAAACAATATCCCAAAAGCTGTAAAGCGAAAGCAGCTCAGTCAGGTAGATGTTGGTCATTAGCTAAGAGGTCAGTGACAACACCACAGTACAGTGCACCCAAACTAGCACACTGTGAAGAATGAGCTCCCTGCTCCCTTAGACTGTTCCTTTTTCCGGGTAATGCAGACTCCCCATCAGGGCTGGAGCTTCTCTCTCCACCTTGCCTGCAGCTGTAATTCACAGGCAAAGCACCAGGAACACAGTCCAACCAGATGAGCTAATCAAAAGGACCTTGAAAAATGATGAGAAATATCCACGTGTCTGAATTTAGAAGCTTCAGATTAAAACCATCTTAATTTTAATAGGATAAACTCTGGCTTCTGTAGCTCTGATTTTAAGAGGACTCACCTGCTTCCCAATTGTCTTGTACCATTGAGTATTTAACTAGTAATTTATTGAGGAAATCGGAGAGGAGCAGGCAGGTTATTCTCCAGTCACAGACTACACTACATACATGACTACAATTGCTACTGCATGCATTGCTATAAATCAAAAGGGACAAGATTAGGTATATCACAGGTCAGACTTCCACTGGGAAGGGAAAGGGGACAATCATTGGGCAAGTGATAGGGAATTGGGAGGGATAAAGATTTTAGAGATACATGGAGCTTGTTCCAGAGCTCCCAGTGCTTGCATGCAATTTTATGTCACAGCCTGACATTTAGGGAAGGTGGGGAGGGGAAGAAATAAAAACCACAACCAAATCAAAGCCAAGAGAGGAACAAATGAAGTCACGTGGACCAGAGGTCATCTGGGTTTAGTAAAGCTCCTTGCCTCAGATGAACTGGTAAAGGTTTTTTTTTTGGAATATTGTTTAGAAGAGGAACAGCATAGAAACATCAGTTAAACCAGTTCCTTTGTAAGAAAAAAGTTCCACACTGGATCTTTCTCCAAGAAACTATTATTCCTGGAATAACCAGACTGCATGTGAGCAATATGGAGGCATTTTAAATCCATCCAAGGACTGAAAATTAGTTGAATAGCAGAATGGAGATAATGCCAACTGAAATGAAAAAGGACGGCTACACAGGTGTGTAAGTACATCACATGCTGAGGGAACACACTCTTCCCTGGCTGGCGTTAAAGAAAAGGTGAGAGCGGCACTAAAGCACCCTTCTTTCTTTGCCATTTCCCCAGGTGCAAGCTTACTGAGTCTCAGACTGCTCACCTCACAAAAGAGGACAGATATAGAAAAGTGAAGTGGTTTTCTTGGGCTAAATAGTAAGAGATCAAAGCAGGAACAGGATCTGGCCCAAGCGCCTCCAGCCTACGTTCAGGCTTCGGCTCTGGCCAATCATTGAGCTAATGAGGTTGTATACTAGCCAAGGCAACAGATTTATTGTGTGACAGGGAAAAATATCTTGCATATGTTGGCTTCAGGGAATTAACCATTAGTTCAGACTTCCGATCCTTAACACTTTCCCATTTCTGATGCTGTTCCTCTTCAAACGAGGCTTTCAGAAATACAGGAGGATTACTGTAACTTCAGGTTTAAGAGATGCCACACCAGCAGGAAGTCACTTCCCTTCAGAATGTCACATATACAAAACAGGAGAATAGCAGAGTTTTCTTTTTATCCTTAATTGATAGGCCTTTAAAAGATGCATCTAAATAAATCTGAAGTTGCAGTACCATAGCAATGATTTTTCTTGTAATTTTAAACAGGGAAAGAGGAACAAAAGCACGTGACTCAGGCTGGCCTGGAAACGCAACAAAAAGCTGACACAGCAACACAGTCAATCATGCAGCCAGTATGTTTCACGGGCTGTTAGTGGTAGTCAGTGTTATACTTCACACATTACAGAACTTTAGATATTATAATGGTATCTTGCCCAGCAGCAAGATCTTCCATATGCAAACCCTACTGCTTCCACACTGCAGGGATCATTTGTAGCTGGGCTTCCCAGACTTTAATACAAGGAGTCTGGCTATACACGGTTCAGATTAGAGAAGTGCTGGAGGCTTCTCAGCTAGCACATCTGGATTCCACTGGGGCTTTTGCCATTGAGAAGCAATTAGGCATGCCTCTTTAGGTACAGTTTGGTTGCTCTGTTCTCACAACGTATCCCTCCATGCTCATCACAGGTTGTGAAGAGTCTCTCTGGACCCACAGGGAGACAAAGTCAGTATTTTCCTCTCTGAAGTCTAGAGGATGACATAGGGGGGACGGTCAGGAACAAGGAATATTTAAAAAATACTTTTTACTGTATTGCAGAACTCAGAAGCAAAAATTGCTTGCTCAGCCAGTGAAACACACCTCCAGCATGTGCGAACAAGTCCACGTGCAAGACACATGTAAGGCCAGCATGAAATTTGCAGCTTTATTGCTGGTCCACGTGAGATCATACCCTTGGCTGGCTGCTCTTCCCCTTTCAAACTATCCCCTTGAACTTCCCCAGCTGTCACCTGTGCTGTGCATCTACCTAATAGTGCAGCTGCCTGGCTCCGTCCTCCGAAACTGCGGCTAAAGGAACTGTGCCTACTTGCATAGGAGGCTGGGCGGCTGGGCAGCCAGGGCAGGAAAAACGCTGGGATTTCTGAGTGCAGGAGCTCTTCCGCCACAAACGCCACCTCAAACCATTTCCTCTGGAAGGCGGAGAAGTCATCCATGGCAGCTGTGTGCCACATAGCAGGCTGCTGCATGCCCACTGAACAAAAAGCAAGGGGAAAGACAGATTGCAGTTAGAAACAAGTGTTCAAGACCAAGAAAGAGATGTAGTTCTTTCTGAAAAAGGGGAAGAAAAAAAATAGGTTATGCTGTCTGCAATTCCTTTTTTTTTAAAGAAAAAAAACCAACAGAAAGGCTGAGTTTCTTTGACTCTCTTTACAGCAGAGTTTTTGGTTGCTCCCACAGTGCATTTCTGCTGCAGCACCCATAAGAATCAAGCACAGCTCGTGATTATGCAAAGGGATAATGAGGAAAGTCTTGTAATAACACAATGCTGACCTCGGTCTGGTTCTTTGTCCACAACAATCTTGTAAAAATAAAAGCCATAAATAAAGGTTCGTAAAGCTTCTCCAGATGCATGGACAATAAGTTGCTCTTCTAGCATTTTCTGAACAAAAAAAAAGAGAACAGCAAACATGATAAAAAAGGAGAAGTCACTCTACCAGTTACATAAAAAGGTTGCTAGAGAACATTAGGAAATAATTTTCTTTTTCATGACATCTTTTTGTCCAGATACATGCCTAACAAGAATGTCAGCAACGTTACCTCTTGATATTCAGTAAATGTAGCAAGTCCTTATCTCCCTGAGAAATTGCGTCTGACCTTTCTGCAGATGTCTGCCTTCCTGCCTTACCCTGCTCTGGTTTTACAGATGGATTTATAGGAAGGTAAGGATTTGAAAACATTCTAGGTTCTCTGTTAATTGATATGGGATCTCAGCAGAGGAATGAACTCCAAAACATTTCCAACCTTCTGCCCCTGACACAGTTCAACAGGGAAGAAAAAAATTCATGAACACAAGCAGTGTATCTTGCATAAAGTGCATCCACAAAAGACAGGTCATGTGCAGTTTTTATTACAACTTCATTAACTAATTTTCAAAAGAAAAACCAAAACTAAAACGAAATCACACTGCAGTGCCTCATAGTTCTAACACAAAGGAGAGTTCTTGGTAACTACTAGCTAATTGGAGGTTATACACAGAACTGTAACCATATATAAGTGGAAAAAATAATATATATTACTACTGAAGAGTATGTTGCTGTTTCATGATAGGGAATCCAAAAAATGTCATCATTACCTCATATTCTGTTGAACACTGTTTTCAATACCTATCAGTAAGAGGATTTTAACAAGGAATAGAAATTATTGCTGTTTTCCTCTACAACTCTACTTTCTTCACAGAGTGAGGTACTTCTGGCCCTTTGTATACCCCTTGATAGTTCTCTTACCTGCATTATGTCAATCGCCATGGCTTGGGTTTGCACACCTTCCACATTATTCACCAGCCAGTGTACAACTTCTGCACTGATGAAACAGTACGGAGAGAGGCCCTTCTGTTCAGAGAGAAGCTGGATCCCTGTGCTGAATCACAGCAAGTCACACATGTTAACATGGAATGACGGAGAGTTCTTTTAAGTTACAAAACCAAAAATCACTACTGGGGAAAAAAAAAAGAGCAGGGGGGCGGCGGGGGGGGGGGCATTTAAAGATACAGGACCAGAAACACACAATGCCCCTAAAGTGACATATCATCAGCTTCTGGTAACAAGATGAAGAGCTGACACTGCCAGCACTTCAGTGTCTTCCTGAGAATTCTTGCTTTGACAAGATTCTGGGATTCTAATAATTGAAGTCTCTGCAGCAATACTCGTACCCCAATTTCTATTAAAGTCCTTATTGGAGATCGGAACTGAATAACAAAAGGAAGCTTAAAACTCCTCCACAGCTGACATGGAGCTCTCCTTTGAGTAATTCCATGCCTCATCTCTTACAAAACATCTAGACAGATGTTAAGCATATTTATATTAAAAACTTACGTGGGGTGTTTCATGGCTTCGAGAATCTCTATCAGGGTGGAAGAGGAAGTCAGGGTGCTTGCTGAACACTGCTGAGAGCTGGGAAGTAAACAGAAGCATGTTCAAAAATCAAGGAAGCTGCCAGATTTGTTCAAATATGTACATTTAAGAAAAATGCTCTTTCTTCTCTTCCCAACAATGGCTTTGCCACATTTATTTCTTTTTTCATCTCAAGAAAGACAACTAAAAGCACAAGACCTGTATGTTTCCCCTGAGGTTCTCAGGTCATTGCTATATTGACCCAGTGCACACTATATTATACACAGCCATACTCAGGAGGAATTGAAAGCAATCAGTTTGAGGTTGGCTTCTTTTTTTACTGTAATATACAACCACAGGAAATGGGTGCTAATATAGTTTATTTTTAATGTTGCTTCCTCCCCAGTGTCTCGCCTCCAGGTTAGAACCTCTTGGATTTCATCAGCCCACTCGATTGAATCAGACCTACAGGGCCCCCCCTTTGCTAAAACAGACAGAAGACAGCTGTCAATTCAAAGCCTGGTTTTCTGCTAACAGATTTCAGAAATGGAATTTCTTCGTTCTTCGTTTCTTGAAGAATGAAGCTCTTTTTGTGGGTGGGGAAATCAGGCCTCATGTTCATTTAATTCTGGAAAACTGGGTTGCAAGGCTTATTTTACTATCACTCTTTCTGCATGTGGAAATGCTGCATTAAGGTCTTGTGACAAGTGCCTTCTAGTGCTGACAGACACAGCACATCTTGTTCTCAGGTTCCTGTTTAAGTGCCCATTCCTTGACATCAGAAAGGGGAATGTAACTGAACAGAACTGCAGTATAGCACCGCTGTGCTTTTCTTACCCGCCCTCTGCAGCGCCAGCAGTGGCATACCCTTGGTCTGAAACATTCTGGGAGCTTCCCAAGGTCTGCGTGTTGCCCCTATCCGGTAACTGCCCCGTGTTTATCAATGTGTTGCCATCTGAGGTTGCAGGAACTGATTGATCTATAGAGACCTGCAAGGAGTAAAGACAGCAACATCTTTATGAATGTATGATGTAATCTGTTTCCCATTTTCTCCCCTTTCCGCATCATCTGTACCTCAGCTCAAGTTAGCTAACAACAAGCAATACTGTAAGTCAAGCACAAGCAGACGCAGAAAGGATAAATAGTGTCTTGCTTTTGTCATCACTACAGAGCTACTGACAAACACAAAATTCAGATCCCTGTAAAGATGAGGATAACCAAACCAGCAACAACTGTGTTGAGAGAACGACTGGCAAACCAGCAACACCAGTCCCAACCTGACATCTTCGACTCGAGTGAATAACTGTGACTATAAACACACAACGGATAGAACACGAAAGTTACTACGGGAAAGTAGTAAGCAGTTAGGAAAAATAGTTTCAACTCTAACTCTCAGATGAAAATATGCAAATGTATCACACGGAATTCAAGTTTCATAATGCACAAAATCAGCTCATCTTCCTTCCTTTCTTAGGGTAGTATCAGGAGGCTGGTTGGCACCCACCCACACCTATGTCGCCAAGACAACAAGAACACTTTCCTCCCGCAGGAACACTTGCACTATTCCACGGTAGACTGAATAGTTCACAAAAATTAACATAAAATCATTTCAGAAAGAACACGAATGCTGAAAGATTCAGCAAAGTACAGGCTGTAATTGCCATCTGTCATTAACACGTATGGTTTAGGAAAGGCATATTATATAAAAGCTAGAGAGGTGGGGGAGAGGAACACGAACAGCAGAGTAACTCAGCAACTCAAGCTGGTGTAAATATGAGGGCTGATCTGCCATGATGAATCCACAGCACATGCACAGCTAAAAATCACAAAGCTGGTAGGTCGACTTACATCTGATAACCAGACCAGAGTCCTTTCTTTATGCCATTTCTCACATCCCAAAGATCTCTCACTCTGCAATGGCAGATGTCCCTTTTTGGGCAGCCAAAAACGCCAGATGCTCCAATGTGGAATCTACAGTCCCCAGAGCCAGCTAAATCCACTCTCCCTCCTCAGAGCTCACTTCCACCAGCAGTATTTTCTATGGACACACTGCGTTACTGCTAACTCCTAACTGGTGTTAAGTGTACAACTTCTGTCATGATGATTCTTTTAAATCAAGACGACACCAATATTTTCAGCCCTCAGTTATTTAAGAATCCAAGGACACAATTTAACTTGGATCTCCCCAGAGTCAAATACCACAGAAGAAATTTAGCCAAGAATGAGATGAGTAAGCTGTTGCCATTTTGTTTAGCAAGGGAAGATGGAAAACGAGTACTTACTGAAACACAAAAAGAGAAGCTTCAGTAGCTGACAAGACAATACTGCAAAGGACAGTAAGGCAGGGCGCACGAACAGCCAAAGCACATCACAAATATTGAATGGTGGAAGGAAACAGTCACATCCACCACCACCAGCCGCTTTGTCCTAGTAATGCTGCCCATCTCCCTCTTAACGAGCAGGTCTGAAAACTAACACAGGTTCCCTACACGGCAAGCTCAGGACAACAAATGCTCTCGATCACCTCAGTTCAAAAGCCAGAGATGACGAGACCCCATTCAAAACTAACCTGTGAGTAGAAGGTTGAAGCCGTGCGTGGGCTGCGAACAAAATCCATAAAGAAGGCCCCATCCTGAAGGCATCAGAGGAAGTAGGCCCATTAATGGCAACAGCAACAGGAACAAGGAGTTGAAGAAAAGCAAATACAAAATTGTGCAAGTATGAAATGACCACAGAGAGAAAGTATGAGGAGAATGCAAATCTCAAACAGACCCAGAACGTCAGGTGCAGTAGAATGCAGAGCATCAGGATCTGCTCACACACATACCCTTACTTTCTCTCTCTGTAACAACACATTGCTCTTCCTTAGCACAGATGCTTTTCCAAAGTTTTGAAAACCACACTGCTCAGAAGCCAATTGAAACTACAGCCTTCCCTCCACGCTTCACAGCAGAAAGACTAAAGTACATGGGTTTCCATCCCAAATGTGCAGGTGAATAGTGATACAGAAACCTGTAGAACTGCATGCGTAATGACAAATATCCAAAGAAGAACATGTCTTTTTCTAGTCTGTTAGTCACTTAAATGATAAAGAGGGAGAGGCAAAGAAGCTCTTCTCAGAAAGCACGCTCTTCCTCTCAAATGCAGGTCTGGTATGGTGCAAAGGAAAGGGAAGAAAAATTAATCACAAAGATCTTCCCAACATTGTGTTTAATACTTCATGCACAATTAAACAGACGCAGCCTGTGCTATGTTCCCCGCCTGCTTGCAAACCCTGGATGAATTTATCCCCGGCTGCTATTCAAAGATGTGTCAAGATTCTCTTATCACATAAGACAATGCAGTGGAACTCAACTAGATTTTCATTCCCTATTTGCAATTCTTCATTCTGTACCCTAGGCAAAATATTTTGTCTAGCCTGCAGTTAAGACCATGCTTACCTTGGTATGTACTTAAACATTTTCTGGAAAGAATCAAGACCAGGATTACGTGGCTGACAATTTGTGCAGTGCAGAAGCAGAGCCCTGTATCCGTAAGGGCAAAGACTTCCCCAACAGATTACGCATCAAGCTAACTCACTGTGTTAAAATCATACTGTATTGCCCAGGAACTGGCTGAAGTGACTTGTCAGTTCTACTCTTGAAACAGAGTAAAGGTGGAGCCAGTGGCTCAGTTTTGTTTTGGAATAACTCCAGCACTGAATAGCATCCTAGAAAAGCACTTGCTCCCTTGGCTGCTGACAGAGTGCACAGCTGTGACAATTTGTCAGTACTTCAGCTGCGAGTCTCCGGACAGCCAATAGACATACCCACGCTGGTGAGCCCTAAAGGGGTCGTGTCGTCCGGGAAACATGAGGCACACACTTGCTGATGTTTCCAAGTGAGCACAAAGTTGTATGTCAAGGCTACCTGTCCACCAGCATCTTTCCAACAAGTGTGAGCCATCAATTTGGAGATCCCAACTGCTCCTCTCCGAGACCCCACGCATCAATATTTGTCAGAGTGTTTACTACTGTAGTGTGAAAGGCTTTGAGTTGATAGTCACTCCTCCAGATTCTCCAGCCAGCCCTTTCAGAGAGACTTTTGAATATAGTTACTTTTAGAATTACACAAGATCGCATTTCCTTATTAGCTTTGCTGGTAGCACACGGTCTGCTACTTCGTTTCCAACACACTAGGGTGCCATTGCTAAAGAAGCCAATTTTGCCTTTTTCCCCTCTGCCTGCAGAGAAACCACACGCAACATTCTTTTGTCTTGTGTCCTACCTGGAATTTTCAACAGTTTTACCAGTAGAAAGAGATTACCCACAATTTCTGTATTTAAAGATGGAAGTTTGATGAAGTTGACCTTCCAAAATGGTAGAAGAGGCCAACACAAAGCCTGAAGTTTGGAAACACGCCTCAAGTCAGTTTCTGCACCTACTTTTTCCAAGCCTAGCAGGACCTGCTCCAGAGTCTCATCTGCATTTTGGGAACACTCGCATTCTACAAATAGGTGTCTACTACTAAGATGACTATAGTTACAGGACCACTTCAACTAACAATATCCAGGCCTCCAGAATAACACAACACTTGTCCCTGGTGGTGGCAAGAAAGGGTGGATGTCGAAACACTAGCTGCTAGGAGAAAAATACCGAAAGAGATGGGTAAGTTGATAGTGGGGCATCTGAGAACTTTTTTTTTTTTTGCAATACTTCAGCTGTTGAACCCAAAGACACTTAAATGCTGTATCTTCGTTCAGTTCCTTGTTACTTTTGCTGAAAGACCTTCATGCTAGAATACAGAAAAATAATCAAATATTTCTGATTAGACTTGGAGGTGGAGTTTCTTGTCTCCTGGCACTCACAGGACAGTGACAGGAAGGGTGAGGGATAGCAGTGTCTTTTTTTTAAGTGTCTGAAGAGAGCTCCAGGAAGACAGCTTTCTCCATTCTGGAGTCCAGCCAGTGAAGGAATGACATCTAAATCACTACTCAGGAATACATCCTCTCCTCTACGCAGATGCAAGTGACTGCGGTTCCTGCTGTTAAAATTCCACTGAAGCTTCACACAGTCACGGTCTAGAGCTTGATCTTGCTCTTAAAGACAGTCTTCATATAGATGCAGACAGCACTGTAATACTAAATCTAAAAACCAAGCCCTGACCGAAATGAAATGTGCTACCGAAAAGAAAATGGACTAATTAACAAATACCATTTCAATTAGCAAAACACACAGAGAGCATCCCAGGGATTTCATCTCATTGACACAGTATTAAGAACAGAAGGATGGTCATGCCCCAACCTTTTCTTATGCCCTTGCACACAAAGGCTTAAGGGCATCCCCGGTACAGGACCAGTCCTTGCTGGATTAGAGAGTAAGATGTGGTATGATGTAGCCATGTGCTTACAGAAATAATCTTCTATTACTTGAGAAATTCTTATGCAAAAATAGTAGCTAAAGAAAGACCAGAAAGCCTTTACCTTACGAGGGCTGTCCATAAAGGTGGGTGTGATAGCAATGCTCCCACTCTCCGAAGGCTGCACAGAGCTCTTGCCAGAAAGCATTGCTGCTTGCTGCTCCCCCAGCGTCCTAAAACAACAGGAAGGAATCCAGAGTTTGTTCAAACATACTCTGTGTCAGCTTCCACCTGAAGGCAACTGTTGCAGAGGGGTACTATTGTATTTTCAGACATTGGCTTTCCCACACTCTGAAGCACAGAGTCATCCAATGTTCTGTAAGTACTCTGTACCCCACATAAACAACATGGACCCTTGAACCTACCCAGTTTCATTATGCATGTGTAATACTACCTTATAATTAAAAAAAAATATTAAAATCTCTATGTATTTAATAGCAACAATGTTTTAAATTGTGTTTACAGCAGATCAGGAGTTTCTTTGACCAATTCTAGATCAATACTGAAAAAGAACCTCAGAAGTTTCACAGGTATTTTAACAGATGTTATCAGTACAAACAAGCTATTTTCTTTAGGCTATATTTGTTACCCAGTATTTATACTGAGACCACGCAACTGGTGTGGTGTACTTGTGTACATTTATGTTCCAGTTAAGCTGCTCTTATGTGAATACAACTGTACTGGCAAATCACAGATAGATGACAAATCTGATGTGTGATGGACTGAGGCGCTACTTAAAAAGATGCTCCTTCTAAATTACGGGACATTCACTTCTGTAGTCTCCATGTTCCTTTCTAGTCTTTGGTATTCATTCTATTACTGAGAACATAATACAAGGAAGTCACTGGAAAAGCCCAGTATTTCCCCAGCCCTGCCACAAGGATACTAAAGATGCAGGATCCCACATCCCTTTTTTTGAGGCAAAGCTCCCCAAATCTGTTTTAGCCAGCCCAGGTGAAACACCAGGTTTTAGAGCTCTTCACACAGGCAGAGACTCACTTCTGACTGGCTTCCATCTGCAGCAGAGCTGAGAGCGCTGAGGTTCCTTTCTTCCCTATGGGAGGCCCAGACTGCTCCAGAGAGTGGGTGGGAATTGGACCAGCAATCTGCAAACCTTTCATGGCAGACCCTTTCTAACAAAGAAAAAATGAAAGCACAAACTTAGTCAAGCTAGGCTTAACTAGTAAGCAAGAACACACCACCTCACGTCAGCAGGGCTTTATTAGGCACACTTTTAGAAGGGAGTCAAACCATACGTACACATGAAATGCAACAGCCTAATGTCTTGTGCAGATGCAAAATAAAATGGATGTTATTTTGGAAAAGGTGGATTTGCTCACCCCATTCAGCGTGTGAACTAGAAGAGAATGAAAACTGGAAACTAACCAGTTTCTCATAACCCTCTTGAAACTACTGTTCACCAGGAATTCACCCATATGGTTCTCTTTTCACAATCCTTTTCCTAAGTCTGCAGTACACGGCCAACCCAGTCAGAAATTACCAGCTACCTACCTCAGAGATCCCTGTTTATCAATTATCTGCATCACAAGGTGCAGTAATATGTCCAGGCTAACCATACCTGCGGCACAAAGCAATGCACTTTTGCAAAGAGGTGGTGTCAGGCTTTTGGTAAGAGAAGACCAGCTGAGGAAAAAATAGAGCACCAACAGGCTGAGGCATGGCTACGCTGTGCAGAAGGGCTTGGTTTCTCATTGGGCGACCTAGGTGTTCTGATTCTGGTTCCAGCCACAGCAGCCTGGGATACTCATTCCAGGTAAATTTAATTAGTTCAAGAATAGCAAGGTGTTAACAAGGCGATACTATTTGAAATCTGAAATAGTTCATCAGTCAGCACTACGCTTTTTGTATGGATTACCCACGCATACACACACATATACCCCCCAACTTGCTCGGGATTGTCTCAGGGTCTCTGTACTAATGCTTCATTAGATGGTTCAGATAAAACTCAAACTCAGCTTCTCACCCAACTAAAAGCTGACTCACTCGAATCATTCGATCAGATCGATGGCGTCGACGAATGCGGTTCAAACCCTCCACAAAGCGAATGAATCCATCTAGGAGCTGCCACTCCTCCTCGTCAGAACGGGGCTTGTCACCATACACATCACAGTGCACTTCTCCTTCCATAATGCGCTTTGTGGCACTGATGCAGGCAGGTAGAAGCAGAAAGCGCGTTCTCCAAAATTTCAGTGACTCAATAAGGCTGAAGGAAACATGGAAGTCAGGACAGAGTTCAGCACAGTTTCTTATGAAGAATTTTACATTAAGTTAAGCACATATCTGTCTGCTGTAAATTTCAGCAACTATAGTGACAACCTCATTTTGCTATCCCTGAGCGACAAAGAGCAGACATGCAAAGGAATGGTCAGCAATGTGAGTATCACTGGGAATTATTACAACATTGATATGCAGAAGAGAAAACAAGGCTATCTTCAGAGTAATCACATCATAGAGGTATGTTTTCTTTTTTTGTAAAAGATAAGCTACAAAGGCTTTTTCTCTAAAAATAAGCAAAGAAAAAGGAATTTTAAAGGTACACATTAGAGTAGGAGGCATTTTGATTGAGACTTGAAAAGAAACAAAGATAAAGACAGACTGGTTTTGTTGACAGAAGATATCAAAAAGGCTATTGATACTAGTGGAGATATTCCACATCGCTATTAAGAAGCCCTGCTCTACATAGCTTAGGAGTAGGACTACAGTCAAGCTAAACCTAGGACTCAAGCAGGCCTCCAATGGATTCACACTAAATGGAAGTTTTGAGTCAGATCCAGAAATGAGTGAGAAGCCAAGAAACGCATTTGTATGATACAAAATGCCATCATATTTCTTTGCATTTATAGCAGAGGAAAAAAAAAATTCATGCTGAATTTTGTGATCAAGACTTTGTATCGAAGATTAGATAATGCAACAGCAAGACAGAGTAAGATTCCTACAAGGCAACAGCTGCCAGCCCCATAGGAGTGAAAGCAGGCCAGTTACTCTCCCTGGAGTACTGAGCATTTGTGGTTTGAACTTGTTGAAGAAATTTTAGGTCAAAAAGGAAAAGAGGCAATTAGGACACAGAACAGTCTGGATGGAAAAGGAGATCTCACCTGAAATCCTCGGAGCCAGCAGAGCAGATATACTGATCCAAGTAATTCCACTTGTACTCTTCTAGTCTCTCATGGGAAAATTCTACCCAGCAAGAGACAAATTCAGAGTCAGAGTGTGAGGGGCACAAGCTGTAAGTGTAGTTTATCTGAGCAGATTCGTACGGATACCTAAAAGGGAAAATGCAAACATAAATCTCAGCATCATCAATAGCAGTGCTCCTCTTTCTTCTCCTGAAGAGAAAGACGGTTCTACACTATGTTCTTTCAAGCAAGTACAGGCAACTGGAAAAGCATGTTCATGTGAACATTGACAGCAAACTGCTCAAACAGAGAGATACTCACTTTGGCAGGTATCGAGTCACGGTAATTATTTTGTCTTTTAATGTTACTTTGTGGAAAGTACGGCCCATACTCAGCCAGTACTGATCTTCTTCCTCAGGTCGATTTCTTGATACAAGACCTAATTGTAAAAAGCAAAACGCACCCCCTTTCAGCTTACTGCAACAGTCAGAGCGTTGTCAACAAACTGTACCTATAGAAAGAGACTCCAGAATTGGGCATCTGAACTCAAGACAAACTACAAGCCATCTTTCAGGCCACCTTTTTAAGGAACATACGCACAACAAGCCTTCTGTTCTTACGGTTAAGATTTGCTAGTATTACAACCAAAGAAGGGCATTCACAATTCACGCACCCTCAATACAGATCTCCTCTAGTCAGGACAACTTGAGAACAGGCAATATGAAGTGTTGAGAAATTGATGGCTATAATGGTAAAGCTGGGCTCCACTTTCACTTCCTCTCTGATTCATTCCTGGAACTAACCACTTAAGCTCAGTACTTTACCAAAGGAGCCTTGCTGCTCATTCCCAAACCAGTGAATAAGAACCATATCCTATTCGTGTGTATTCCTTGCTCTACAAACACTGTATCATGCAGACTTGTCTAGAGGATACCCAGAAAAAAAAGTCAGAAGTCAAACAGTAAATCAGATTCTCTCAGGGGAATATGATACCCTCTTAAACAACTCCAGTTCTCTGCGGTTTAACTAGGTTTAGCTGACTCGTGGTTTTAGGACAATGAAGCTTTACATGTCTACCCGGGACCTTCACAACTATGTTAGGAAACTGCTTCTAGATACATACATTTGGGAGTTTTTGGTCTGCCGCCTTCTAGAGAGGTGCCTGCCCTGCAGTCACCACGTGAATTGTGTTTAAGATGTATTCACCCAAACGGCACTCCAGCCATATTTCATGTGGGTTCACCATCAGGAATATGAGGGTAGTTTCTTATTACAGTTCAAAAATCCTGCACCTGTCCCTTCACAGTGCAGCTGAGCTGTTTGTACTGCCCCAGATCAGGCTCTCTCCCAGCAAAGATTTTCATACAACAACAACAACAAAAAAAAAAGAAAAAAAACCAACAGAGGGCTTTAATGAGCATCTATGCCCAATTCATAGGGGTTACCAGGATTGGCAGGAGGAGAGAAAGACAAAAGACTGAATTGTCAATACAAAGTGACTCACCTCGACTGTAAAGGGGACTGCTGCTGAGCGGGGGTGGCACAGTCGAAGCTGGCTTCTGCGGTTTGGATTGCACAATAATTTGATAGCCTTGCATGAGACGCTGACAAATAAACTCCTCAAACACCTGTTGGGCTGTCATCTGCACTCCTTCCTCATCTCTCCTGAACACAAAGGTTAAGGAGACTAGAATAAGGAAGCTGACCACACACCTATTCTTAGCTCTACATTTCCTAATTGAGGATTTATGCCTGCACTGGGCTCTGTGCAAGTGGAGCCCTCTGCCTTTGAAAACCAACCTGCAGGAACAGGAGAGAAAAACCTTTCTGTCTTAAATAGGTGATGAATAGCTGTCTGGCAATACTTCTTATTGCCTTTGAAAGCAGTATTGCAACTAGTAACAAATTTGCTTAGAACAGTTGTTCAACTTCCAATACATTCACCAATGATCACTTTTACAGCATTTTGCAGAGAATCTCAGTGCAGTTCGCAAATGTTCAGCAGAGCTCAGAACTGCAAGCGTGCAGGCAGTGCTGCACCCTCTCCCGCAGCAGGGAGTCTACAGCAGAGAGAGATTAAAAGACACATCACTATGGCATCTTCTGCTCTGAACTTCGCTTTCCTGCTATAAAGGCACATTTTACATTTCTTCTAGGTGTTTCTTCATTAATCCTGCTATTTCCCATGTACTTCAATCACCCTGATAATATTTTTGTTTTGTTCCCATAAAGCAGCAACATGAACAGGTCTTTCTGATTTCTTACAAGCTGTGCAAAGTTTGAAAAACGTTTAATAAGATGAGACAGCTTCAGAAAAAAACCAAATCAACCCTATTAACGAATAGTTACCAGAGACCTCCAAGACAAACTTAGAAGTTCTATTTATCCCACTAACACTATTTTCCACCAAGATTCTTTAAACTAAATATCCCTGAAAGTGAGCATCTTAAACACTGTGTGTACACATGCATTTGCTCATTTAGTGTTTCCAAAATACTTGCTAGAAAATAGATTAACAAAGATGATAGTTTGAGGTTGGGGTTGTTTTTTTTTTGATTGAAATACAACAGAACAAGAAAGGAGATGTAAAATTTTGTATGCAAACAATTTCTAACATAAAATGTACAGAACACAATACTGTCAGATGGTAACATCAGAAAATGTGCAAAGTTACCACTGAAAAGAGAAAACTCTAAGAGAAAAAATCTATTCTGCTGCTAACTATGTTAGCACTCCATCTTTCTCTTGCACAGTCTCCGCAGTGTTCCTCTTTGTCAACTGCACCTTAAGCACTTTGATTCAATGCAAGTTACTTTACAGAGAAGGTGCTGGCCAAACCTGTCAATGTCAGCTTCTGGGAGGAGATCGTAGCAACCCTCAGTGTAATCGTTCTGCAGACTCTGCCGGTCGGGGAAGTAGTCCGTGGTAAGAGGGAGACATGCCGGAGTAGTGAGAGATTTCCAGTCCACTCCAACTGTACAACAGAAGCCTGGCACTACGGGGGGAGCAGACAGCGTCAGAACTGCCTCGTTGTATCATTGGGGGGGCAGACAATGGGGGCATATATGGTCACCCATGAAAAAATAGGGTGCAGAGGAAGATGTAAGGAATGTGTGAAGAGGAAAGTTAGAAAGAATGAGGGACAAAAAGAGTTGGCATAAAGTCAACAGGGACAAAAAGGGGGTGGAATGGGAAGAGAAAAGGAAAGTAGGACGGGAAGAAGGGAGGGAGAGAAAGAGACAGAGTTTGTTAAACAATGCAGTGCACATGCTAATTCAATCCCATCATGCAAATGGCATTCAAAGTTAATATATTTAATTTTCTGTTGATTGAAAGCTAGAGCTGACATAGCCACCGCTCTTCCAAAACTACAGCAAGTCAGGTGCAGTTACTCATTATTAATAAAACAGATCAACATTCCAAGTCTGAACAAGAAAATCAGACCAGCTTTGCATCCCAGACAACTGCAGAAGGAGCTGGGGATGAGGAGAGAAAGAAGGACAGACCAGCCTCTTTCTGGAATAGTACAACAGCAGAAAAGAGAGTATTTCTACAGTTATAAAAACAGAAGACAGATCCAGAGGGGTGGGAAGACCAGAAAAATAGTAACTTGGAAAGCAATCCTTACCCACACCCTTTCCTAGAGTTATGTTGCAGTTTTGAGATTACAGAGATCTAAAACTAGACATTGAAATGCAAATGCTAACTAAATGATATCAAGTCATCAGTGCATCAAGTGCACTACTGGACTACATTCTAACTTGCCTCAAAACATCTATATCAAGGTATTTGGCCAGCTACTAATTCTTAACTTCCTATCCTGTCACAGAAATCTTACAGACAGAAAGTTATTCTACTAGCAGAATGTTAACATTAATGGCAGGAGCACTGCCCAAGAAAGTAATACAGGACAGACCACTATAAAGAAAGTGTTTTCTTAAGCAGTCATACACTTGCTTCTGTATAAGACGAAGACAGCTATTTCTTAGTAAACAGTACCAAATTCAGGAACTGACTGTACTACTTCTGCTTCAATTAGCTGGTGCCAAGAAAACTTTTCATATTGAGAGGCAGATAAAAGTTCAGTAGCTTAAACTTTTTGCATAATAGTGTCTGGTAAGGAAAGAATTTCAAATGTAACACGACAACCAGTTTCACATGTTCCTAAGAGAGACAGAACTGCCATCCCAGCGAGAGACACAGTACAGGGAGATCCTGCAAATTACTGCAGGGCAACATAAACTACTGCCAAAAGCCAAGTAGGCTCCTCAGTTTCTTGCCTACCACCTCCTGATGCCTCTATATAGGTACATGCCCTTTCCCTCCCTACCTTCCCACCTGTGCAAACTCTTTTCCAAACCTTTCTCCTGCTTACTTGGATCCGGAGAGTTAGAGACAGCGTCTTCCAAGGAATCCTTGTTCTGAGTTTTGAGGTTCATCCCTACAAGAAAGAAACATGCTTTTTATTTTAAGCAATTATGCACTTCACTTTCATTTCAAATAAAAATAAATCAAAAGCATGCAGATGTTTTAAGAATATGGCATTTCTCTCCTTGGAAAGAACTCAGGGTTCTGCACAGCAGAAAAACACAAAGCCAACTAACAAGGAAAATAAAGACATCTTGGATGAAATTTGAACATCTCATTAGAAGTGTTCAGTAGCTAAAAACCAAGCAAAAACAACCTCCTCAAAATGGTGAAACACACCTTGAAAAGCACATGCCATAAAAAAGCAAATAACAAAAAAAGAAGAGTCATCTGTAATCACTTAGCTTGATAATCTCAAGGTCTCAGCAGCTAAGTATTTTTAAATACATTCAGTACCCCAAACCAGAATGTTTTTTATTGGTTTTCTCATTTTACGAACAAGTGATAAGAGGAAGAATTTCATAAAACACAGGAACAGCAAGAAAGGAAATCATAACAGGCTTTCACCTGATGGGAGAACAGAACCCATATATAAGATTCTAATTATCTAAGACTCTAAAGAGTAATTCATGAAAATCACAACATAGATTTACTCCAATTCCAACATTTTTAGGCATAAGCTACCAGTACACATTTCACCTCTCTGCCAGGGGGCAGGGAGGAAACAAAGCAAACAGTTCTTCTTGATTCAGCAAATACAAACTACCTTTTCATCCCTTGCCAGGATAAAAATTTGAAAGTATTAATTAAGCCCCTATTAATTCAGTGCCCCTAAATAGGTCCAATATATTAGACTGTTTAAAACTACCGTGTTCTGAAAAGGCATCAACTGCCATTATGTTTCAACTTGTAAGATCTACCTTGGTCCATACTTCACTAAAAAAGAAAAATAAGGAATTTTTTTATTCATTGTGAAAGGAGATGAAATGATAGCTATTGAAGAGATGCTCGGTTTTTGAGCAAAATTCAGTTTATTTGGTTTATACTAATCTAAATAAAGACTGATAAGGGACTTAATGAAAATTTATATTTAAGTTTTGATTAGGACTTAAGACGCTATGATTTTTCTCACTGTCAAACAGACTTGTTCTAAGCAGCCTATTAACCTGGAAAACAGATACTAAAACTACAGCTCAGTGAACACTGTGCCAACATGATGCTATGGTATCCCTTGACCAGTTCTTCCTAGTCCCCATTTCATATGTCTGCTCTATTTGCATCAATATTTGTGCAGCTACAGTGAAACAATCCATACAGCAAAGAGAAACTCCAGTTACTCTTCACTTGGACCAGATCCCTGAGCTGGTTCATCATGTATCTGTATAAAGAGCTGATGTGGCACATGAGAGGAAACGAGCAGCTAAGGAGACAAGAAAAATTGCTGACATCAAAGGCATTTATCAAAATACAAATTTCAGGAAGGCTCCATACATTTAAAAGGAGCCATTTTTATAAAACTAGCTTATGTGGATTTATCCAGGAAATTGATATCAACATCATAGCTGTTACTCTAAATAGCATTTACTAGCAGAAGGGACGGTTATCTGCTTCCATGATGATGCCAGTAAAACAGCAGAGGAGCTGGCTCAAATTGACATTCATCTTTCACCAACTCCGCTGATGCCATCTGCCATCTAGTTAGGGAATTGCAACAAGATTTATTTGCTCTGAACCATCATCTACCATCTGCTGGACAATAAAGACAACATACTGAATGTCAATGTAAATAGATGGGGTAATTTTTCACTGTGAAGCCCACGTTGCAGCAAAACATGCTGTGGGCAGCAGAGGAGAACCAGACTCACTGAGAAATCATATTTTTTGGAAAAAAAACCCAACCAAACAAACAAAAAACCCAACCCAAACCAAAAACCTAAACTAAACCACAAACTGTTTCATTTTATAGGTGACTCAAACCATAAGGGAGAAACATAAGTCAAATCACTGAGTCACAGTGTGGCAGCTACAGATGGCTGAGGGTGTTTAGTCAGGGAAGGTGCTCATAACGACTTTCATAAAGACAGACATAGATTAACTTCCACCACATACGTGATTTATATCCAATCTGCAGACACAAAAGACTTCTATAAAATGCAAGCATGTTTATTGCCAGGATATGCTCTGCATTTATGTTAAGCAGATTGTATCCAGCAGCTGAAATGCAGTTTAGCAATTGAGAAAGTAAACAAAGTCTACGCAGAAGGCAGAAAAAAAAAAAGAAAGTAAAGCAAGAAAATGAAATGTATTCAGATGAAATCCACACAAGGAAAAAACAGAACAAAATTACTTGTAAAGTAACTACATGAACACAAGACAAAAGAGACACAAGAAAATTAAGTCTGCTAACTTCTTTATGGCTCCTCAACATACGAGCATAGGGGAAAACAATTGTTTTCATCCAAGTGTAATTCAGAAGAGTGAATTTGTTTTAAAAAAATAACCTTTAAATTGATTTTGAAAAAAGAACAGAAGTTTTGAAGGCTTTAGTCCAAAGGTGAAATTTTTTTCCATGTGCCTAACTAAAAAGCACATCTATAAAATAAGAAAGTAGTCTGCAAAAATCCAGACAGCACAACAGAATGCTTAGTGTGACATGTTGTTCCAAGTACAGGATTCAAAAGAAATGTTGAGAATTTCCACTAGTTCAGGTGTCTGGGTAAGGTAAGAAAGACAGCATTAAACTTCAACTGAAAGTACAGACGCATCTTCTCTCAAAAACGTGATGAAGTATTTTGGGCTGCATGAATAACATTTAGTATAAGCAGCGCCATGTTCAAAGTGCTTCAAATCTGGAGAAAGTGCATTTGTAGATAAGACAAGAAATGCTAGAAAACACTGAAACCCAGAACTTAGCATGCAAAATAAACCTGCTTTTTTTATAGCTTCTCTCAAAACCTAGATACAAGCAAACTTCATTCTCACCATCAGCTTGTATATGTAAAATATATACATTCAAACAAGTTTCTTAATCCAAAGGGTGACACCTTAAGGCAACCCCACCCAGAAAAAAAAAGAGTTCTGAACAATACCAGTGCATATTTTGTGGTTTTTTTTTTGTGTCTGGACATCAGTGCTTTGTTATTAGGGAACTAAGCAACTGCCCGAGAGCTTATCATATGTAAAGAATAATCTTTCTATGCTGAAGTTTATAAAACATACCTAGAGAAGTAGAGATACATTAAACAAAAACAAACAGAAACCCCAAACAACAAACCAACCCAATAAACTACCACACATTAAAAAGTCCCAGAAAGAGCATTAACAGATCACTCAATGTTGAAAATTGTTTTTCCATTACTGATTCTTTCTCCTTTGTAATGCCTGGTCCACCCACCTTCCATGACTTCTGGCCCTATTACTTTGTCACTGCTAACAAGCAAAGGCCTTCTCCCCCAACTCCATGCTCTATCATTGCTTTGTTACCTGCACCGTTGCTGCCAGCCAGACCATTAGAGTACTCCTCTGTTCCGCTGAAGCTCAGGAAAGAGGCACTGTCACCTGGATGCCGAGAGCTGGTATGTCTGGGGAAAAACAAAAGAGCCTGTATTATACAAATTTTCCTCACTCATGCCATGCCTTGCTTTTAGCAAGAGCTGATATAACAAATAACAAGTAATCAGCCTGCCGTCTCAGCTGAGCAAGTGGTGAAACCGTGCTCTTAATGGTGTTTGCTGAGATGGTAACAGGCACAAAAGCAGCACAGAGAAGGCTGTAACAATATTCCATATCTGTCCATACTGTTTGTTCTTTGCTTCTAGCAATAACCAATGCACTATCTTTGCAGGACAGTGGAGAACCAGCTACTCGTATACCTCCCAGGAGAGGAATAAAACACAGCTAGTTATTTACAGATCTGATTTCATGGGCTATAAAACCAATATTCCAGACTGAGCAAATTGCTTTGGATGAGTATGTCATCCACAGAGACCAAGGACGTCAGGAAAAAGAATTATCAAGAATATGACACAAGAGATTGGTGTTAATAACAAGATACTTTAGCACACTAGGATGTACGTATGGAGTAACAAAAAGGCAGTTGTTTTTTTTTAAAGCAGAACTAGAGAACAAAGTTGGTGAGGTTGATGTCATATTAAATTATGCAACACAGAAAGAGATTAGAGTATTCTAAAGAGCAATACAAAGTATAAGATAGGACAACAATTTCCCTGTAAAAGAAAAAAAAGCAAAGTAGTGCAATTTCCTGAAGGAGTGCTTGAAGATAGCAGGAAAAAAAACCCTTGAAAATAAAAAAGGCAGAGGATACCAGCAGTTTCCTCACTCACCCTGGGCATTGTTTCTACAATACATAACATGAATTTCTACAAGCACGCAAGAGGAAAGTTAATGTTGAAGTTAATGATGAAAAATGATGAAAAAACCAAACTTATTGGCAATTCTAAAGTTGCCTAAACTACTAAAATGCTTTTGGTAAACAACATTTAATGACAAGTGAAAAACATGGACAAAGTGTTACCAATAAAAGAACAATCAGATAAAAAATGGGTAAGACACTATCTGGAGGGTGGAGAACAACTGTGCAGTTTGGAAAATGGCCTCGGTGAATGATCGCATTTCTCTCACTGTAAAAACAGCCTCCCCACAACCATGCCACATCCAGTAACACCGGGATCTTTTTCACTTCTCAGAGCCAACAATTAATATAAGCTTCCAACACTGACCAAAGCTTCTTTTTTTAAAAGAAAACTAGTTTACGAACACATTTGCATCCCATCCCTGGTGTTTATGATGGCTGTATTTCTTACATGGGGAAGACAGGACTGAATGGGTAGCACTGAAATTGCTCAACAGTTACTGTGAGGCAAAGCTACACTCTGTGCTAAAAAGCGTTCTATTCTGGGATGAAGGTCACAGCTATTGGGATAGTAAGTCATGAATTAAAGACACAGGCTTTTATAAGGCAATTTTGGACAATTCCACGAACGATGCATTGTATTGCTCGTGCACTGCAAACTCTCTGTGATAACCTACCACCTTCCCCAAATTAAGAGAGGTAAACCATCTCCAGCCTTGCCAAAAGATCTTTATATCTCATAATAAAAGTATAAACTGCGTATGTGGCACTGACACGACATATTATAGGTTGTGATCTTTAAGTTTAATAACTGTCTTACTGTAACATATATAAAATATTAAGGAAAAGGGATGTTTGTGTACAGTCTACACAGATTCATCCTAAGGACCTCACCTGCCGGTTGCCTCATGGTAAGCCAGCTCCAGCAGCTCAGCAGAGGAATGTGTCAAATCCTGCTGCCCATTGCCCTGCATTTCTGCCATATTCTGACGGGTTTGGTGATGGATCTGGATAGCTTCTCCTGATGGACCTGCACAGTTACAGTTTGACCATTAATCACCACATCTGCATTGATCCCTCAGTTGCTTGTACCCTCCTTTTGTCAACAACACGGGCAATGCTGACTACTGGAAATTAAGAAAGCTTGTTTACAAAATCTTCAAAGACTTGAACCTCTGGCATCTTCTCTGAAGGCAGCGAAGCAGAATATTCTTTAAAATATTTTGGAGGGCCTACTTACAAGGCACTAAACAAATACGAGAACAATTCAGCATCTGAAAGTCAACCAAATCATAGTTATGATGCACTTCAACAGGTTCCATCTACTATAAGATTATTCCATAGTACCTGATATGCTTCAAGTTTGCCAATAGATGGTAACATTTTCAAAAAGAGGATCTCCGATTTATCAAGCCTACACACTTAGTTCAGCCTCTGTTTCAGTGCAGAGTACTTTAAGACACCAGAGGTCCCATTGGTTCTCTTGTTGTGAGAGTGCTTGGACAAGGAAAAAGTAACAGCAATCTAATATGCTGTGAAACAGACTCACCCACAGGAAAAGTGTGCATCCAGCGCCTCCTGTTAGATGTGAGTTTCATGGGCATGCGGGACGGGGCAAACGGGTTTATCAGCGCTCGCTGGGGTGTATATCCCCCAGGCCGAATGTGGAGCATGGATTCTGCACTGCCAACATGGAACCTCCCAGGGGCACTGGAGTCACGCTGCTGAGACTCCAGCATGTTCTCAAGGACATCTAGAAAACACAATTTAAAGTCAAAGTGAGATCATGCAGAAGCCAAGCAAAAGAGAATTAATTGCTTAGGGATAAGGATTCCCCAGGATAAGTGGGAATAAGGAGAACTGAGGAGTAGGCAAGGAGAGAAGCTGAAAGGAATTTCAATATATTCTGCAAGTTGCACTGTAAACAAGAATCCAGACAAGAAAGAATTTTATTCCCTTTGCCATTACAGCATTGCTGTATACTGTGTCACTTTATACTAAATGACGCCATAATAATGATGCCATAGTTGACTTGCTAAGTCAACTATGAAGAAGTACTCAGAGCTTTGAGAATTCCTGAGAAATCAAAAGACTGACACACCAGAAACTTCAGGATGAGTACCAAAGACATAGCAGAAACTAAAAATGAGCAACATATGCCTTTTTTGTAATATTCAGACTTGACCACTGAAATAAGGGATTACTTCAAGAAGGCATGGGACACAATTTCAGCTAGCAGTTCGTCATTAGTATTCAATGTAGAACACAAGTGCAGTTATTTAGAAATAGGAGAGAGGGATTGATTTTACAGAAAATCAAGCAATTGCAGGAGGAATGCAATTTACCTAGAAATGAGCTGGATTTGTGTAAGATACTGCATAATGTCTGAGAACAAAATTAAATCAGAAGGGAAAAAAGGAGACCGTCAGCACTGCTAACACACAGAGATAGCTCAGCAGTACGGTGTCAAAAGAAAGGATCCAGAAAGTGACTGTTAATGACAACAAATCCCCATAGAGAGAAGTTATAAGCAGGGTCCCCCAGGGCTCACTACTAAGGCCATTTCTCATTTGACAGATTATAGGTGACCTGGATAATAAGAAGTTACTTGTATATGTCCACATCTGCAGGCAGGCACAGGAGAATAGTCAAAGATTAAAGAAGGCAATAGACAAGGGAAAAGAGCAAATCAGTGTCAGGACACTTCTATTTAGGACAAGCCAATAAAAAAAGCAATGGAATTGGACAAGGACAACAAAGGGAGAACGCACAGCCAGCCATAGCTGGAGCTGTGGAAAAGGTCTACCATGAATGCTCATATAAGCACCATCTCCCCTGTGCTGGCCTGGCAGTGGCCAACACAAACTTCCCTCTTCTCTCTCCCCTCTCACCACCTAAGGTACTTTCCCATCTGCCTTAGGCTGACCTCTGGTGCTGGTATAGCCCAAAGAGCTGCTGACTTCACACTGGTGCAGATGAGGCCGTGGGATCATCAGGATGTTGGAGATCTTGCCCAGCGAGCTGTCATCAGAAGCCTGGCTCCTCACCTCCTCCGGGGGCAGAACACGGCTCTGCAGAGAAGGGCTGCAGGAGACGTCATAGGAACTAGAGCTCTTTCTGGTACGACTTTCTCTCTCCCTCACAGACCTGCTGAAAACAAACAGATATGTCCAGTGATATGAAAGAGAGATTAATTCCTGGGTTATCTAGGGGCTTGAACAGGCCCAAGTCATGTAAGAGACTCAATACTCAATAGGTGAACTCAAGAAGAGGACTACAATGAAGCTATCACTATTTTTTTTACTATATAGGTACTACATACTTTTATGCATCATACAACAGAAGAAAAGAACACTAAAATGCTTCCAGCACAATGGCTGTGAAAAGAGTATGCTCAACTCTATATGCAATTACAGACACCACACCAAGCTGGGAACATAGGTGTGGTCTAGAAGATACTAGACCTGAGCTTACAGTGCTAGGAACACATAGGTATAGGGAAACTACTTGGAATTATTAACTACATTAAACTGCATTAGCGTCTTCCAGCACGGGTTTCTACGAGCTTCTCATATTAACAACTGAGTCCACATGCACAGTTTCCTCAGATTTAGGCAATACTACTGAAAGGAAAGCAAAAAAATACTTCAAAACCAGTTCATCAATCCCGTGTCCCTGAAAAAACACTAAAATTTATAGGTTGTGCAATGAATTTGGCCAGGACCTGAGAATAATTGGTCTTTCTTCTCAGAGGAAAGGCCATGGAATATTTCAGAACCTGCACTCTGCTTCTCTGTTTCTTCTCTCATTCAGAAAGGCATCGTTTTCAGGGAAGATTCCCTACCACTCTACGTTCAGTACCAGTGACTAAGCAGTGCATCAAACTATTATTATTTCCATAACTCTGTGCAAGTCTATTGTGCAAGTACTTTCTTACCCAGCTTGCAAAATCTGCTAGGAACTTAGCAAGGGAGACTAACTTCATTCTACTTCAGACAAAATTAAAGACATAAAGAAAAAGTACTTATGCCTTTTCCTAGATCCCACACACTATCTTAGAAGTAAAATACCAGACAAGCAACTTATTGTTCAATTGTAAGCACGTGAAGCTTAATTCTCCTTATATTTCTCAAAGCATTTTATGCAAGAAGAAATAAATCATAACATGGCTACTCTAGAACTAGCACTCTCACAAGCCTCTTACCTGAAAGTGGTACAGCGCTGGGCTCTGGACGGGCCTGGCAGTCTGAACACCTGGGCATCATAGCCATCATAATCTACCTGGATAGGCAAGGCATTCTCAGCATCTTTTGGAGCCCCTAATGCTGAAATAAAAATCATATAGCACTGGAACCTCTTTCAAAAATGTTCAAGATCTGCAAGTTAGAGGTGTCCAACCCTCACCACTAAGAAAAGTATCTATTCCACAAGAAATACATTTAAAAGCCTCACGAACAGAGCAGCTGGAGCAGCTCAGTTATCAAAGTTGGTGCCTCTGAATCAGGGTTGCTGAGGCCCTAATATCTTCCCCTGTATATCCAAGACATTAAATGAATAATCAAAAAATCAATCCTTGTATAAACAGATGCCTCAAGTTCCCTCACAAGGGAACTGCACGTTTTAAAGCATCTTTGAAAAATGGACAGTACGTTTTAGAAGGTACACCTACCCAAAATGAGGTGGTATTAGAAGAATGCAGACTTCCCCCTCTGCAGTTCTGTGGTCGTAGCACTGACAACATGCCAAGCCGGTGAATGCCCTCCTGTCCTACTCCCACGAGCAGTACCGCTAGCACACCAGCCTGATACCTTCTATTCCTCTAGCCTGGTGACAAGCAGCCAGGACAGAGACTCACCCCTCCATATTAGTTATTTACCAAGAAGGCAACTGATATATGCACATTAACATCCTGGATAACGACCACAATTATCCCTTCCCATATCTCATCAGTAGTGTTTTTGCTGAAGTGTCATTGTCTTCCTACCACTGTTCGTTAGTTTGGGAGTCAGTGGGAGAGACCATTCCAGAACAGAATTACTCACAGGCATCTCGGTTATTTTTCGCCTTCTCAGTCAGTGGCTGGAGGGTCCAACAAAGGAAGTGTGAAGTGACAAAAAAAAAAAGAGAGTGCAAGAGAAATGACAAGAGAGAAGGGAGACAGTCAGCATGTTCTAAGGCAATATCCCCCAGTGTAATCAAGCATCAGACTTAAAGTTTATCCTGCTGACTCAGCGAGGCAGCTAGACCACTTCAGAAGTATTAAATACTGATACTCTGTCACAAACCTGTGTGAAAAACACATCTTTGTCAACACCTTTCCACCTCTTCACAGAGTTTTTTGTTACAGAACCTCAAACCAGGACAAGAATGAAACTAATTTTTTATGGTGGCTAAAACATTTCTCACCTAGTTTCATCCTAGATAGGAAAGACCTACAAACTAGTCTCTCATTCACAATCTCTACAACAATCATTACAGCTTTGCTTTCACTGTCCTTTAACACAGAAGCTTAGTTACAGCTGGTGGAATACTTGCTAGAAAGATTCTGATGCTTGGCTGAGAAAAGGTATCTGACAAGCTAGTAAGAAGAACAGATAAATCAGAAAGATACCTACTTTCCGTCCTGCCAGCTTGATCCGTGGAGTGAAGCTGTTACACAGGAGCTGGCTTTTGGACGTGTAAAAACTGAAAGGAAAAACAGGGTGGCTCAGCTATCTTCTAAGACTTGAACATAGTTGGTTAGCTACAGAGCAAACAGCCCGTGAATTTGAGCTAGCTGTTAGAGGGAGAAAAGGGGATACCTTTCTCTGCATAAGACAACATATGGAAAACACTGACGAATGGTTAACTTGAGCAAAGCTATTCTTTTCTTAAAGACCAGCCTTTGATTCCCATACTGTCTCAGTGTAGACCTCTTCTTAATATGCTTACATCTGCATTCCCCAGTTCACTTCCTCTTTCTACAGAAAGGTATTCACTTTCTATACAGTACCGTGCAGTTTACACTACTCTCTCCCAAATTTACATGACAGTAATGAATCACACAAGCTGCTTGAAAACTACAGACCTCCTTCCAAAGTATTTGAAGTAATTTATTCATTAAGATCTGTTTCTTGTTATCTGAATCTTTTAGATCCTACCTTAGGCTTATAATAAGCTTTCAAACACCTTTTTCCTCTACAGCAAAGATCAGATAGCTCCCAGCCACTCAAAAATACTGGGTAGAAGCAACCCATGAATGGTAAATGGTCAGGACAGTCAATTAATGCATGTGGATAAAATGACGTATTAAGAGAGGAAAAAAAATAATCCTACAGCAGAACAAGGACTGAGGAGGTAGTTTTCATCCTGAGCCCTGATCTCTACGTGTAGGGAAAGAAGAGAGAGCATTATGGCACAGAATGTTTAACAGAAAGCAGAAAGGAAACCTACCATGTCTTGGAGCAAAGCAATGTTAACACTGCGTGAGCCTCAGTGTTTCTTGCAACTGTTCCAACATTTATCCACGTTATCTGCATTTTCTCTACTCGTAACTGTTTATTTGTGAAGTATTTGTTTTCACTAATAACCAATCTAGTGAAAGTGATTGTATTTTTTGTTTAGATTCCTGACTTCCTTCAAGCACAGCTAAAGGCTAGAACTAAGTTAGCTGGAAAGAGAGCTTAAGATCAAGACCTTTTCCTCTGCAAACTGCCTGTCATCTCTGATATGTTGCATTAATGCTATGAGTTCTGCAAGAACACTCCTAGTTCTGCAAGACTATTATAATATATGTCTTTGCATCACAAGGAAAGCAAAGGAAATAAACAATGAGAGAAGAAAGACAATTCAACAGATTATGAAGAGGAAAGTGAAGCAGAAGTGTTTAACAAAGGCTGATAGAGTTCGCCTACCTATGGTTTATCCAGTGTGGAATATTGTAGTCATCACCCAATCTGGAGTCGCCAGGTCCACAGCGATTATGGAGCTGTAAGAGTGATTCAGAGGCATAGCAACTAGTTGTGTCTAGCTAGTCACAAGATGAGTTAACATTTCTAGTAGGAGAAGAGAGAAGAGAAAAGAAGCATGCATTACCTTAAAGAGTGGTACAGCATGCAATGGTTGTTCTCCCATGCATACCAGGTCCACACCTATCCCTGTAAACAAAGAACAGTAGAGTTCAGCTATCTACCAAGCAGGACTGATATGCTAAGCCAAACCAGATCATCAATTTGAGCTGAAGGCCCAATTTGTATTCATATCAGATTTTAAGATGTACTTATACTGAAAAATGGTAGTTAACAGTCCTGTGGTATGGTTACAAACCAACAGTACCACTGGGAATATAAGAAATGTTTCTTCTAAACTAAATCTAAACCAATGCAAGTCATGCAAGATTATCCTTTAAGGGGAAGGTCTGCATGGACAGATGAAGTTCTCCATCACAAACAAAAGAAATGAAATGCCTGTAAGTTCTCCAAAAATCTGCCCATTTCAATATGAAGTGCAGACACAAGTCTTCCAGATGTAACCCCTCTTTCCAGAGCACACAAGCTACAACAGATACTTTTTCATAGCAAGGAAAGGGTAGAACTTTTCCAAATACATTTGTTTGCCTTCATAAAGATTGCACAGTATTGCTACTTATTTACCATTGTCTATCATCCGCTGTTTGGTTAGAATCATAAGGAGTCGATCAACTTCAAATACGCCCACACCAGGTGTGATAACCACAGACATCTGGCCAGTCCGATCAAAGTTCCGGTTTATGTAATGCTTGTCAAACACTAAGAGAAAGAATTAGGGAATACTTTAAAAGAAAAAAGATGCTGGACTTTTTTTTTTTTCCAGAGCAAGGGAGGTGACTCTCTATTAACAGTGGTATTAAACAAGTTTCCACAAAGCACATGCAAGCACGAGAGTGCTTGTGCACAGCCTTGTCCAATCAATAAATGTTAAAACTACAGGAGAGAGAGGAGTTAGGGCAGAAAAAAAGATGGGAACCAGATACAGAAAAAGGAGTATTTTTTTCCACATGCTTAGTGTTTCCTTGAAAACATCTCAAAAAAACCCCAAACCCAACAACCAAAACCAAACCAGCCAACAAACTCAAAAAAATCCCAAGGTAAAGTGCATTGCTAATCATTTTAAATAACATCCTGTGTTCCCTCCCATTGGAGTAACAAGACAGCCATTAAGGTGACAGAATGACATGTGATGTACAGAATCACAAAAAGCATATCTCTGGAGAGCCTTTCCAGCCCATCAAATCCATCTCCCTGCTAAAAAAGATGGATCAGCGTCACCTAAATCACATTTGATTTAACCTGATTTTGAAATGCTTCCATACTTAAAATTTCAACTTCTATTCCAGGAGGTTCTCATACAGATACACAGCTAGTAGGAAAAGTTTCATCCCAACCCTGTAAATGGCTCCTGAAGCCTGAAATACCCAATACTCAGTTATTTGAGAGCCACTGATTTTCCAAAGATGCACAAGAAAATTTCTTCTGAGGCTGAAAATGACAACTTAACCACCTAATACTCCCCTCCTCTTCACAGTGTTAATGAACAGGCAACAGAAGTCCACGCTCCTTTATTGGCAGCTGCTTTCATAGTTCCTCCCCTGTATATTTTTATCCATTGTTCATAACTTACCATTGAATGAAAGATTTATGGCCTCCAGGTAGTTCCCTTGCGCCGAGGTAGAATTGTAACCCGGAGGGAAGCCCTCTGGACAAGTGTTCAGAAGGAAAAAAAGAAAAAAAAAATTACCACCTCTGTACAGACGAGCTTTAAAAAAAAAAAAAACACAACCAAAAAAACAAACAAAACAAAACAAATCACACAAACAACAAAATAAAACTGCATTTGTAGTAAATCATATCACCTCAATAAATTACAGGCAAAATTGGTATTGGTATATCTCACAGAAAGACCCAAACAAAATAGCCAGCCAGGAGAGCACTAAGAGTTTACAGACAAATTTAAAAAAAAAAACACAAAAACCAAAAAAAAACATGAGAGAAAAGGGTAAAAGCATGGGAAAGAAGGATTGTTATACCTGCTTGCTCTAGTCGTACCAACACAGGATACTGGATGAAAAGCTTTTTAATGGTCACAAGCAATGATGTCCACTCTTCTCGTCTCTCATTCTGAACTACAACTCTAGAAAGAGCACAACTTAATGAGGATCACGAAAGGAAGCTATGAAGAGGAAGTGAGAAGGGATGAACAAGCTATAGAAAAAGGACTGCACAAAAAGGTGAGTGCTTCTTTCTTCTGCTAGACAGCACATTAGAACTACTGCATACCTGTTGCAATCCCTAAGGTGTAGATGCACAGACAAAGCTGGGCACACCCCCAGCCAGAACAATCTCTCAATTCTAAATGGGTGATCAACATTATATGTTAAATAGCATCACTGTTCTGCAAAGCAGTAAAAAAGCCCTAGCAGTTAAAAAGTCCCAGTTCAGAATCAAATGACAGCTTCAACAGCTGCATCTTTTGTGACCATCAGCCAAAGAGCTCCAGTACCTAACTGGGAACACTTGTGGTTTCAGCAATGGCACTATCTGCTCTTCAACTACTCAAAAATGTAAAGATGTGAAAAATAGCCAAGCCTTACGCAAAAACTACTCCCAACACTACAGAACTTTTACCTTTATCAGCAATTCCAATAGAGCACAGACAACACAATATTCACATGCTGACTTAGCAAATATGTGTGTGCACTCACAGACGGAATGAGGAATACTCATCGATTTGCTGCCAGTTTCAGACATGGATGTTTTTCACTATCTTAATTCCTTGCAAGGTCCTACAGTTAATAACGTGATATTCTCCACAAGTTGCACATACACTGTGAGACAAGAGGTGAGAGAACTGGAAGACATACTTGTAAAAATCTTCATAAAATCTTCCCTCATGATCCTGCCGAATTGATGCACGATGCGTTTCCGGAAACTCATCTGAAACAGAAGCAAAAGCACATACTATCCTATGCGCTTGTATAGAAATGACTCGTCTTTTCTGGTAAGGAGCTGTTATTTCCGTTAAAAAATACCCTAAAGTTTGAGAAATATTAGATCTTCTACACAATATTAAAATTGCTTTTAAAACAATATTACAGCTTGAGTATGACGAGGAAAACCTGCCATATATCCTTCTATGTAAGGTTTTCACTGCAGTACTTTCATAAGAATGGCTGTGTATCCACAGTGCTTGGTAGGGAATACTTTGGATGTCGGCATAAAAAAACAGAGGGAAAAAAATCATTGGCAGCCTGTGACCAACTTTCAAGAGAACAGGAGATAGATTTTAAAATAGAAACATGAAAATACAGAATTTACATACCTATAGATTTTGCTTCATAAAACGTTCTAGAAAATAGAACCACTGTCACTTCATGGCTGCAATTCTTCTCCTATTCAAGAAGAGTTGAAAAAAGAAAAGCTTAAGGGTCACACCCAGTAGAAAACTGTATATACACATATAGTAACACCCTCCTTCCCCTCACACCTAGGATCAAAGGTAACTAGAAACAAGTAGACTGCTGTATTAATATATCTGCATGAGTGCCGCATATGTCTCTATGAAATAACATAATGCTCTGTCCTGTAAATTCTGTGCATTGTTAAACGTGTGATCACATTTAACAGGAGCACTCTCCACTAGTTTCTAAAGAAATTCCTCTCTATAGTTGCCAAGATACAAGATTTTTGTTTAAAAAAAATAAAGACAGTTGACTCAATCTGTTTATACATACTCACGGCACTTTGATATTCTTATTTGTTACTGTTTAGAAAGATACCCCTAACAATTCCAGAGAAATACAAAATTAAAACTTCACTAAACAGTTACAGTGTTAATGCACGCAATGGAATTAAGCTGTAAAGAGCACACTGGCCATACCCGCAAAAGGAAAAGGCTGGAAAAGCCCCGTGAGGCCCAACATGGTATAGTAGCAAAAACAGGCATTTTACAGACAAGTCACACAGGGCTCCTAATAACTCTCCAACAGACACAATGCACAATGAAAACAAGACAAATCTGTTGGGCACCCTCCTGCTCTCCTTAACACTCAGGACCATCATGAGCTGCACCATGCATGTATGCTAAACATTTCGGATTCCAGACTTTTGCCTTGTCTAGCTATTCTTTCAATTTAGGTTGCAGATTTTATATATGCCTTTTTTTTTTTTGAGTACTGATATGATTCTCTCAAGTCAGTGGAAGTCTGCTGCAGGACCGCTAACTGCTCTGAGCCAGATCATGGTCCAGTGAGAGCCTCCACACAAACAAATTGTATGATACAAACACAGCAGATACAACAGATCAGTACTGGGATCACATGGCACATATATGATTTAACGAAGACCTGCAGTAACCACTCTTTTGATGCCCAGGATCCACCTCTCACAGTCCTGTAAATCTTGACACAGTTGCCTGACACAACTCGGGTCTTCCTCAAACTGGCACATCAATAGGCTCATTAAGATGGCATTGTTTTATTATTTCAGAACAGGATGAACTCAAGCAGCTATTTACCTTCCATTTTGTGAAGAGGTCAGCAAGGAAACCGTTCACAGCTTTCTCAAAGTATAGATCCCCTGCAAAGTAAACATCTCCAAACCATCAAATAACAGCAGTTACTTCACCTATGGGGTATATTTAACCCTGAGATTCTGAGACAATTATTTTTATCAGAATCAGAGCAGCTGTGTGCATAATGAATGCTAATATCACTAAAGCATAGATGATAAAAAGATTGAAAAGCATGACTATGTTTCAGAGGATGTAAACAAGAGTCTTACTGTCAAAAGGATCTGACCTTTAAATTAATTTTTCCAACACACTCGCAGCATGCTGGGAAAGCATCTGTACTATCTTTTAGGCATAGTACACACAACTGATCCCCTGCTCAGTTTTGAACAGTTGCCCAGTTACATATGCCTAAACACATGGTCAAAGGAAGTGGTAAGAGGTTTGCTAATGAACTAAGCCAGAAAAAATAGGACAATGACACAGATAAATGACTCATTTGTAATGCCTAAAGTTTTAATACTTCTAAGCTGACTCTACCTGGGCTAAGGAGTTTTTTCTTCCTGACTAAGCCAAAGTCAAGAAAAATCTAAAACATCAAAGTCCTCTTTGCACAGGGCTTCCATACATTTCTGGTTTCAGGATTCACACAGGCTTGCACCTGTCCTCATCACCAATCATGTTTATATCCACAGAAAACCTTTCCAAGGTTCACAGTCAGTTGGCCTGCGTGATTTCATCACTCAGATCATGGCACCCAGGCCCGACACTAGGGACAGGAAAATTATGGAATACCCAGGAGACAGAAGAGCGTGGCACTGCAAGTAAGGATCTAAGAAGGCACCACAGCGCACCTCAGAGCAGAGCCTAGGCTAAAGGCAGGATATTTTAGTTTTCTAGTAGTGGCAGATATAAATAGTAGTGGCAGTTTTCTCGTAGGGGCAGAAAGGATAGCTGCTGCCATCCGCATTCACAATCAGGCAGGTCAGTTACCTACATACCATAAATATCAAAATCCCACATTTCACAGCTCATCTGGATAAAAATATAAACCATGGCAGAAGTGGAGCGGAAAACCACCTGCAAAGGAATGAAAGATCTTTAAAACAAGGTACATTCACTAAAAGGGCCAAATGCAGAAGTTAACTACAGAGCAACTTATATGACTGTGCCCACTGCATCATAGGGAATTTCCCCTCTAACAAGCTGGCGTTTCAACAGCCTGAGTAATTCCTAGTGCTGCCAGCGCAGAAGAGTTGAAGCTTACTAATCATTCATTCTCCTGAATTCATTGCCACTTTTCACCTTACAACACAGCCAATTCAGATGATCCATACAAATCTGTATGCAAGACAGAATTACAAGAAACCTATCAAGTAAAGGAAGAGAAAAACCTCCTTTCCCCCCTGCTCCCTGAAATCTTACCCGGGTGTCCTCACTGATGTATCCACAAGTGACTTTCTCACTCTTTACCCACAGTTCACCTGCCTGCGCCCTGGAAGAAAACAAGTGCAGAATATTTGCTAACCGGAGTGAATATGAAGATTAGAGAATCAATATTTGAGCAAACAAGGGATGTACCAAAATCTGCATTCAAGGATGACTTGAAGACAGAGTAGAAGTTTATTTGGTTAAAACCTGATTTTAATCCAAAAGATGTCAAACAGCTGTTTCCCTCTGCATCTGCACATTTCCTTGCCCCTTTGCCATCTCAACAGCAACTGAAGTAACCCTCATCTGAACTATTAATACATCTTGGGAAGTGGGGGAAACATTATAAAAGGTGAAAGGAAAATCATTTGGCATTCAGAGGCTACAAGTGTAGCTGGCTGTGCTATTATTAGTTTCTTCCACCGCAAATCAGATAGAAGCCTTCCTCCACCCCATGGTGCAGACAGAATCTATACGAGTGTCAAGGATTTTTCAGAGAAGATCAGATACTCTGGATTCTAATCCACAATCATATGTAACAGTAAGCCCTCAGAGGAGGCACTGACCTGATACCCGCAAATTCAACTTTTTGGGTGACGTATGCACATGTGCTGACCTAAGAGAGAATAGTTACATGTGTTAAGAGAACAGTAGGCTCAGAGTGAGCAGACCAATTTACAAAAAACCATTCACGATCAAGCACCTGACTTCTGCCATAAAACCATGAAAACCACTGAGCGTATTTACTACTAATATCTCAGCCTACAGAACCTCTGCAAGGGACAACAGAAAATCATTTCTAACACATATGAACTTTTATTGGGTTCATTTGTCTAATTTACTGCGCTTAAAAGAGCCAAAGACTGCACTTCAGAGATACAGAAACAAAATCTTCTAATAGTTGCTTATTCAGTGGTACTATCGGAGAGGGGATACATTAACATACTTCTACTTGAAAAACATTTGGATTCAATTCCTTCCAGATGTAGTAAATCATTAAAATTCAGAACATAAGAAAAAAAACTCTCAACAGCATTTTCAGTGCCCAGGGCAGTAATTAACATTACTGCAGTGGAGTAGGAAATGATAAGATTAATTTTTTCTGCAACATGTTTACATCCATTTCTCCAACTCTGATGTACTGCTTACAGCATAACTCCCTCAGGAGCTGCTGACACCGGTCTCAACCTCGATTTTCTGTATTTTGTAAAACACTTATTTTCTTTTACAGCAAGCAAAGAAAAAGGCAGGTAATCCCCTCCACCCTACACATAAGGACAGTAGAGGCCTTACCAAACTTTTCTTCAGTCGCCACATATCCCCGCGCCCAATATACTGATCTTTAAAGGTCAGCTCCACCAAGTCCAAGGTCACCTCCTGGGAAACAGAAGAAAAACAGTGCTTAGGTTTTACTTGTTGTTTCTAAGTAGTGCCCGTCAATCTGTTCTGTTAAGAACCAAATGTTACAGGGATGGCCATGCTAAATCACGTCAATACTCCTAACAGATGCAAGATAACAGGAAGGCCCATCAGAATAACTGCCAAAGTTGGGCATGTACCTGGAGCTACTGTGAGCTGCAAGACACAATGTGACAAGAAAAAGCCCAAGGACTAAATCTGTGCTACAAGTCTCAGTGCAAATTGGAAGCAAAAGTAAAACAAATTACTTCCATTGTTCATGACATTAAGGAAGCCTCATTTCCTGCAGACTTTTGTCTTGTGCGGAATGTAAGCTCTGACTGAAGCTCTTCTGATAGTTGGGACATTTACAAGAGATGCCTTTCTTACAAGGCTCTCTGGTGTCAAATAATGCAAATCCATGCCATGGCTCTTCTTTTGACTAGGCCACTTACTGTTTCTCTTTACTCTGCCTAGTTATCCTGAATTTCTGGAATGTAAAGAGGCTTGAGATTTCTAAATTTCTATCAAGCTGTGTTGAAGCTGGTCCACAGACTTCAAAAAGAGAGGGATTGTAGGCAGAGAAGAAAGAGACACGTAACAAATAGTTCAATTGCCCAAGCCTCATTCATTTTCTTATGAAAGAAGGCTAAATACCTTTCAATAAGAAATAAATCCTTTTTTTTCCAACACTACTGTAGATGGAAACTCAGAGGGCTCTGATTTGAGCTAAGTGAAGGGACAGGTGGAAGAGAGTTGCAAAGCCACACACCTTTGGGTCAACAACATTCACATGGACATCCTGGTACGGCCGCAGTCGGAACACTTGTGCAACTGTTTGATCCACACTTATAGTTTCTGCCACAAAGATGAGAAAGGACAAGAGAGAAGTGAACATCCCCAAAAGGCTTCAAGTGGTTTAGAAGTACAAAAGCAATACAGTGAGAGAGTCATAAAACACTTAGGGCCTCAGCAAAAGACAACCGCTTCTTTCAGCTATGGCCAAATTTAAGAGTCATTAAATTCAAACTCAAAGTTTAGGCTTAATTAATTCCTGCAAGAAGATATAAAGCTAGTCAGAGAATGCAGAAACAAAAATTTAAGGCTAAAAAGCCAATTTTGTTTAAACCATACCTCACATTACTCAACTAAAAGCAGATTTAAAATTGGCTATTCATTTTCTGATAAAATTATAATCCTTCCATTTGTAAATAGACAAAGCATTGATTTTCTTAAAAAGTTAAAACATATGCATTAGTCAATCACAGGTACAGCCCAATCACATAATCTTTGCCTCTGATTTTACTATGCATAGTATGAGTCTAGAGTTTTACCTTTCTGCAAATCTTCCTTAAGTGACTTCACTTGTAGAAGCAGGGGACTAGCATGCAAAAAAGAAAAAAGGTAGACAAGCTGAGATACCAACAGTCTACTCTGGTAAATCACTCTCTCAAAACTATTTAGTAACACAGAGCATGGGATAAGCTAAAGAGAAACATTAATATTTTCTAGAAAACTTCATATATCACCCTCTCTGCCTGTCACCCTGACTTGTTCTGTACACCTATTATAATTAAAGTACTCTTTAGGTAAAGATGACACTCTAAATGAGAAAGTAAGTCACACAGGAACTTCTCAGAACCTCCTACAAAAGTACTCCTACTTTTCATATACGGGCTGCAGGATGAACAGTTTCATATAAGAAGGTTTATGTTTTTATAGATGGCTGGGAAGTTTTAATTTTGCCTAGGATATACTATAGGATGGAAGAATAATCATTAGGTAACAGCAGCTCTATGAAGAGGATAAAGACATTTTAGCATGTACATTCGGGTGCTACTTGCCCTTTGAAAGGTCAGCAAACTACCACCAAACACAAAGAATTCCACAAAATTCAAGGGAGAGCTCCTGCTGAAGTTATATTCTTTACTTTTCTTCAGGCAGAAAAAAATACACAGCAGCATCCTTAAGCAAAGTTATATCAACTCTAAAAGCCTCTCACTCTAGAAGCCTCTGCACATGAACACACCCTTTCAACACTCTAACCACACCTGACTGATATCAGCAAAAAGAGAATTCACCTGTATTCATCATTGGGATGTGCAATTTCCACAACATCCCCCAACTTGATTTGAAGAAATACTTTAGGATTCACCACCAGTTCATCATCTACAAGACACAAATGAATAAGGAAAAGTGCAATGAACAGATATATACCAAACACAGATGCTTGTATGTTTGTACACAACAGATTACTCTACTTAATACACTAGCCTAGGATTACCATGTCAGCAATGCATTATATTCACTGCACGGCAGCGCTCCTATCCAACCACTTCAATCTGGCCACTTTTGTGGGCAAAAACTTTTATTTCAAATCACAGAACTTTCACAAAAGATTTATTCAGTAAAAGAGTGTGCCTTAATTAGGCAACTGGAATCTTCTTTTGTATTTTTCCTTAAACATCAGCAAGAAAGCAGATACCTATGGAATCTTAACAAGCTTTATTAACATACTATGGTTTTAAGTCTAGAAGTAGGGAACAATCAAATAAAATACATTCTTCTCAGTAAACTGAAACACATTGACATGCAGTCAGAAGTCAACGACTTGTCTGTCACTTATTAAGAGTGCCTGAAATACAAGGTCAAAACAAAAGTGACGCAAGAAAAGGAGAAGAGGGAGAATAAAGCAATTTTATTTTATAGGTGCAATCTCATTCTGTTCTGACAAATGCAATTTTATTCTGCTGTATCTTGCTATTAAAAAAGAGCTTTCCAAACTCTTGCTGGTATTACTGCTTATCATGTCAAAGTTCCATCTTCACTGTTTGGTTAAAAAGATCAATAAATCAGTTAATTGCTTTCAGTTAAGTGAGTGCTGGCCTCACTGTTATGAACCAGGTGATACTGACCACTGCCTCCAAAACCCTTCTTATGTATGACGAGCTTGTACACCTTGTTGGTTCTCATCTTGCATTCCAGTTCTTCTCAGCTGCTTTGAGTAAAACCAGCTGAAGACATCTTGCATATCTAATATGGAAATGAAAGCAAACACAGATCTCTTGTCATTACAAAACCATTCTTTATACTCTGTGTGAACAAAGGATGCTGTACCACCACATAGCCAAGAAAGCCACACCTGAAAGGCAGGCACATTACAAAGTTTAATAAAGGTCAGACTAAAAGTTTAGTAACAACCTCTTCTACCAGCACTCCTGTCAGAGAGCTAGTACCGCTCCCTAAAATGACTTCTTTTATATTTCAAGGATAATTTCTGAACCTTTTGTTAAATGCTTTAAAATGAATACCCAGACTTATGCCCACTGCCAATTGTATATTATGTTTTTGTCATTCCACCTCTTTCATACGCCTTTCAAAGCTGCTGGAATCCACAGCCACATGATTTCACATCAACAACAGAGCTGTACCCAGCAGAGGGCAGCGCGACAGCCGCAAACATGCAAGTCTGAGGCGCTATTTTGCATGACTTTGTTTTAACTGCATAAACTACCGCATTTTTTCTTGCCACTTCCATTTAAAATAAAGCGTATTTCAAAGGAGGTCCTTTACTTTTACAATTTACTCTTTTTAGAAGTGCATTTAAACTGGAACAAGGTTTTCTTCATAAAACTATAGCCACGTTATTAAATTAGAATATAAGCTCTTCTACCTATAATACATTTGCTATAACTGTACTCTTCCACCAAATCAAAGCCCAGAAGAACCTGAAAGTAGTATGCCTTTCAAACAGACTAAAGCTCGCAGATGTGCTTTTCAGAAAGTCGATTCCATTACCGAGCTACAAAGGCACGGTGGAAAAAAAAAAAAAACAAATCTAAAGTTTGTTAAAATAAACTCTATAAACCCTTCAAACTTGGAATTGACGTGGGTGCGGCAGAAGCAGCCGCTCGGCTGCAGCCTGTGGCGGCAGGACTCCCCCGGATGGCGCCGCAGGCGAGCGGGGCCGGCAGCGCACTGCCCCACGCGGGTGACCCGGAGAGCCAACCCCCCGAAGCGACCGCAGCCAGCCCTCCCCGGCGACGGAAGCGCCGGCGTCCCTTCAGCCCGGGTTTAGACACTTGAGTTAGAAGAGTAAAGCAAGACGCCCGAGTTTCCCCCCGGAGCAGCTGCCAGGGGCTGTGCGGCAGCGGCGGGGGGCGGCACCCTCCGGGGGCCAGAGCCCCAGGGGAAGGGGAGCGGGGGGACTCGGCCGCCTCAAGGCTGCGGGCCGCTCCCCGGCCGCCGCGGGAGGAGCCGGCCGTCCTGCGGCAGGCCTGGGCGCAGGCCCAGCCCTTCTCGCGGCCGCCGAGCGGGGGCGAGGGACGAGCGCGAGGCCCTGACCTCCCGGTCCCGTGTCCCCCGCCGCCGGACCGGCCGCCGCGCCGCCGTCCCGACCAGGCCCCTCGGGCAGCCCCCGCCACTTCCGCATCCGGGGCCGCCGGGCCAGCACGCGTGCGCCACGTGAGGCCCACCACGGAGGCGGGTGGGAAGGAGCGGGCCGGGCGCGCTGAGGGGCGGGGCCACAGTAACGGCTGGTCGGGCTAGGCGCGCGGCGCGGCACGCGCGGGCGGGCCCGGATGAGGAAGTGATGTGACCGGGGAGGGGGCGGGCGGCGCGGGCAGGAGCGGGTCCGGCGGCCGCTGCCGCTGAGGTAACGGGAGTGGGAGCGGGGTGACGCGGGGGCTCTGCGGGGGCGCCGATCGCTTCCGCCGCCGTCGCGCTGCGGGGGGGGGAAGGGGTGTCTCCGGTGGGGGCCCGCCTCTTCCGCCGCTGGTTGGGGGTGGGCAGCGGCGCCCGGGGCGAGTCGCTGCCGGGGGGACGGGACGGGACGGGACCGGACCGGACCGCCCGGCCGGCCCTGCCCGCGGGCGGCGCGGCGGGGGCTCTGCGGGACCGAGCCAGCACCGGGGAACGCAAGGTCGGTGGGGCCGTCGGGCACCGGCGGTTGCATAATTACCGAGAGCGGCGGCCTCCTGGGGCCGCCTCCGGTGGGGCCGCCGCTGTCGGGTGTCTCTGTCCGGAACGAAGGAGAAGGACTCGGGGCCGAGTCTGCCCGCGCTGCTGCCGCGCTTCCAACAAAGGGCCGGTGTGTGCCGGGGAAGGGCGTCCGTTTGCCGGAGACGGCTGTTTTCCCGGTGCGGCCGGCGCCGGTGGAGCCTGCGTCTGTATAGGCCGGTGTCGGTCGCGGAGCGGGGTTGATCAGCGCTCGGCTGATGCACCCGCGGTTTAGCAAACCGAGTAACTGACGCGTCCGTCAAACCTGCCTCAGCTCCTTGCCGTGTGTCCCGGCAGCCTCAGGAGCCGTGAGGCCGCAGCCTCTCACGGCAGAGGTTTGGTTCTGCCACAGCGCCGGTGTCGGTTTGGCAGGAGCTCTTCTCCTTCTCCAAAGCAGGCTGCGGGGCCGGCGAGGGTCCCGAGGCCGGTAGCCAGGCTCTGCGGGAACGCGGTGCTGGCACAACGCATCCTGCGCACGGGACGTCGGGTGCCTGCATCGGAGAGGCTACAGGGCACGGTGTGGGATGGATCATGTCTTGGAAAGCGCTCCTTCGAGGAAGAAGGCAGGAAGAAAACTTGTTGTTTTTTTCCCAAAGATTAGAAACCTAAGAAGTTCACAGGAAAACAAGTGATGCTTCAGTTTCAGCTAAGGAGTAGGATGTCTAAGACAAACCGTAGCAATTTGCTTTGCAGTCCCTTCAGGTTTTGCAGCAGATGGGGGTATATCTGCGGGGAGACGTTTGAAGGTGGAAATGAGCCTTGGGCATGGCAATTTGTCCATACACTGCTTTTGTTAGTGAAACATTTGTTTAGATACTCAAATGTTTCTCAGCTCCTTTCATAAAAAGTTATTTGGAACTATCTTTCTTAAACATATATGCTTGAATCTTGAAGAACAAAGCTTTTCTTTTAATCTAGAGATTACTCCTACATACGCTGATTTAACATTGCTTTTATTTTTAGGGTAAACTGTCAAAAGCTCAGGACGACCGATCTTCAGCTGCCCCGATGCTATCATCTGGGGTGGAATCTCTCCTCGATTCTTCTGTGTTGGCTGTGCTAGAGGAGTTGTACGCCAGGCTGCCGGAGAGCAGCGACACTGAACGCATGGCCGTATCAGAGCCTTATGGGGGATTAGACGCAGAATCCGATGTACCAACGCCTGCGCTAGCACGCAGTGACAGTCTGTCCGCTCAGCATCGTAGGACTTCGGAAGGAGAAAACTTTTGCCAGAAGACAGAGGATTTGGGTGATATGCCGATGGTGTTTTCTCATGGGCCAGCAGAATCCCATCCTGAAGAATTACTAGAGGCTGGAGGCCTTGAAGAGGATGAAAAAAACAAAAAAAGAAATTTTAGGAAACTAGACTGTTCTAGGGCTGGATACCAGAACGAAGATGAAGAGGCACAAGATGCTGAGGAATGTCGTGTTGAATGCTGTGCTTTAACTCCTGGGGAAAGTTGGTCAAAACAAGTAAGCAAAGGCAAAATTCATCCCTGTGTGGTATTTTGGATTTAGCGTTAGAGTGATTAGCCAGAGGACTTTGTCCATGTGCTTTCCTGTTTCTTATCTGTGTCTTCTGGCACAAGTGTCATTATTTGGATTATCCTGGGTCCAGTGACAAATTAGACTATTCTGCAGTAGAGGAACAATATTTTAAAATATCAAGCTTTTCACTTTCTTAAATACTGTGGGACTGGTGTGAGGCAGGTATGTAACAGAACAAAGCACAAAACTGACTGGTCACTAAAAAGAAGAGAAACAGCTTAAAAAGCTCCTTGCCCCGTATCTGTGTTTTGTGGGTACAGCATATTCTACAGTACCAGCATTCCTGGTCAAGGTACTGACCACTAAATAATAGTTATTGCAGTCTGTTAATAGTATTATAACACTACAAGGGGCTCTGCTTTAGTATTTCGGTTTTTAATCTAAAAATGAACATGATTCTTAATTTTTATGATTGTTGTTTGTACTTAGCAAGGTAATCACTGTTAGTTTCCTTTTTCAAAACGAGAGACTTGCATGGTCGTGGCTTTTTTTTTTCCCTCCCCTCTAACAAACACTGATGATAAAAATGTTATTTCTAGGCCAAGGCTCGCTGAAAAATGTGCCAAAGAATACTCTATTAAAAACTCAAGAGTCACAAAATTCTCTATTTAAAAATTAGGTTTTTAGTGACTTTCTGGAACAGTTTCCTTTAGTTTGTAAATAGCTGTCACACACACCAGAAGAACATAGGGGAGAAAAACAGTGTTGTGACTGAACACGTACCAGCCAGGTGCACAGGTGTGTGTTTTACATTAATTACTGGGTGTTACATAATACTTTGAAATACTTTGTGGTTTCACCTCTGGATTTTGTTATCTGTTTGATTGATTTGAATGTTTGTGAAAATAACATTCATTAAACTTCCCATAGTCATTCAGTTATCCAAGATGAATTTTCACATATTTCAAAATGCAGGTAGTGTGGTTGTGGGGGTTTGGTTTGGTTTGGGATTTTTTCGCGAGTAGACCTAGGTCGGCTGTGCCAGGGTTTGTGTTTCTGAGCCAAGGGCAGAAGTGGTAGAGGGCAGGTTCTAATAAAGATCAGAAAAAGCATGCATCTTACCAGAGGTGTACAGGAATGGTTTGGGGATGTGAGAGAGACTTGGAGACTGGCTTACTCTTCTAATTCAAATTTGCGACAATTTGGATTTTAAGCCACTTACCTTTTAGCTGCTTGCATGGCAAGACTCCATTGCAGCTAAATACAGATCTTTTCTGGGTGCATCGTTGTTTAACGGTGAGAGGATAGTGATGGATAGGATCAGAAAGGACTGACAAGTGCTTGTGTGAACCACTTGCGACACAAGGCTGCCTCTGTGCAAGGGCTGATGTGTTCTGAAGTTTCTTGGTGGTTTTCTTATTCAGAACTAAGCTAGCTGAGCAGGTACAACCCCTGGAACATGCTAAATGTTTCAGGAAATTGATCAATCTCCACTGATATTTCTGTCCTGTTTCAGGAGGACCCTCACTTAAACCAGCATGAGGTGAAGTCTTTGAGAACCTGTCGCACTGAAAAAGCGGGACCTCTGAAGAGCACAGGTGCATATTTAAGTTGTACATCCCTATCTGCCCCCTGCTTCTCTCCCAGGTTACTTTTTGTTGATTTAAAATTGATGAATAATTGTAGGATAGCTCATTTATTTTGCTTTACAGTAGAAACTATTACCCTGCATAGCTAGAGCAATATGAAAACTTAATCCTCTGCTTTTTCCTGACAGAGTGTTTACTTTCCTGAAGGCCTTTTATGTAAAAGACATATTTTAGTTATTTAATTCAAATACTTATTTACCCCAAAGCAGAAAATGTTGTTAATAGCAGATGTTTTGCATTTCCTTATGTTTCAAAGCTGAATTATATGAAAGCAGTAATAGCAAAGATGTGGAAAAGTATGACTCATTTTCTAATGTTTTAAAAAATAAAAAGTGCAGAATCTAAATGAAGAGGACAACAAAACTAATTCTTAATTTCATTATGATCTGTAATATTTTAGCTCCAAATACTTTGGTCACTTTGCCTGCATCTAGTAATCACTTTCTTTCTCACTCCATGCTCATAAACGAAACTTGGACTCAGTTGAAGAATGCCATCTAGTCTTGGTCCTTAGTAGAAAATATGAAAAAGATCTGTGGAAGTCTGTGCAAATATGTTTTCTGTAAAGTTTTGAATATGAAGATATTCTAACAGCAACTGTAACTTCTTTTGAATTAGCAGCTTCTTCATGATTTTACAAAAAAGTTTACTAATTATCGTAATTGCTTGGACAGATTGAGGTATGCATTGTCTTCCTATGGGCGACTTACTGACAAAAATGCCTTCTAGGAAGAAGAAATGGAAATGGCTGCTCAGTGCACAGCCGTGCAGATAAAGTACCCAGCTATGTTGGGCTTTGATGTTACAAATAAGTATTGTGAACGTTGGCCATGACTTCATGTGTATTGAGTTCTAGGACCTGCATTGCACCTAGCTCTGTATTAGAGGAATCTGAAAAGTACGGGTCTTTGGATGCCTGCTGCTCATGGGGAATGTCTGTATTGAAAAGGACTGCATTTGTTACATTAGGTTTGTGGTGGGGTAGTTAGTTTGGCTCTTCTTCTAAAAGCTTGTAGTAGAATTGTTAGCATCAGTTCTCACTTTTAAAAACATTTTGGTAACCAACACGCTACACGATATTGTGTACCATACTAAAAGGAGCTTCGTAAGCTGAATGCCTTCTAAATTTAGTATATGGTTCTGATTTGCTTTATTTTTTCTTATGCAGAAGAAAACCAAGCAAATGTTCAGGTGACAGCTGAAACTCTGCCAAAGCTCACTGAAGAAGTACAAGGTATGAAGGCTGATGGGACTAGGATATTTAGTAAAGCAGGATACAGGAATGACAGAGTGAGTAAAGGTCCTCCACCTGAGAGCAATGAATGCCCAGACGTAGACACAGTCATGGCCAGAGCGGGCATTTCAGAAACCAGCATGTTAGATTTTTTAGAACCTTTAAAAGTCACAGACATTGATTCAGCCACAGAGCATCCACAAGAAACAAATGAATGCAATGGGTTGAAAGCCCATACTGCCATGCCATTGAGAACAGGGGCTAATATTGTATCTATTTTGGAGACTAGAGAAGAAAAGTTACCCAGACGAAATCCTGTTAATGAATTCAGTACATCACTTGCTAATTGCCAGTCTTATCAGCAGGATGAAGAAAACAATGCTCATGACTTCTGTACTGGTCCTGTACCTAAACATAATGAACCTCATAGGTTGTCGTCAGTAGAAAGTTGTAGAATGCTCTTCACAAAGAGTTCTGAAGTTTTATGTTCGGTTCTGAAAAGCACCTGTTATCTGGACTTTAGAAATATGCCACTAGAAAACAATAGTACTGCAGTCCATGGAATTACCAATGAAACCCCCAAAAAGTATCTTCCCAAAAACATTGAAAGTCAGACTCCTTATGATCATGGAACTGGGTTTGTAGAAAATCAAACCTCCACATCCGTACCAGTAGAGCAGGTCTCAGTGGTAAGGAGTGAAGGATTATCTAGTGCTAAAATTGATCAGAGGGAAGTAAGCGTTAGTATAGGTAAATCATACAGCTCTGAATTTGAAGAGGCTGCTGAAGTCCGGAGAAAAATTGCCATGGGAGATAACGTTGAAGTTGGTAGCTGGCCTGAAGCTCAAGAGGGTGCTAATTCTGAGCATTGTCATTCTTCAGTTTTTAGTTCTGTTGCTTCATCTCCTGAGGAGTTCTCAAAAGAAAAATTAAAAATGGTCCCATCAGAAGGTGATAAGTTGAAAAAGGACCAGTGGCAACTCTCTGTCAGTGATCTATGCAAGGATGAGATAAAAGAAAATAGTCTGTTGATGGAAATGAGCAACGTTGCTTCCCATGAAATTGGACAGACAGACATATGCTTTTATAATACCTCCAGCAAAATTTCTCCTCCTGGTAGCCACAGCTGTCTGGATCTTAGTACCAAGCTAGAAGCAGAGTCACCTGAGGCACAACTGCTTGAAAAGGAATGTGAGAGTAGTACAACATCAGAAGAGTTGGCTGGCAGTTTAGTTGAAGCTACAGAAGCTAAAAGTAATGACAGTTTGTCCGGTGGCAAAGAAACTAATTTGATTTATACACTAAATGTACCTCTACCTCCTGTTGCACAAAAATCAAGAGAACCTCATCATAATGAGCGTCCTCCTTGTACTGCTAATGAAGTTTCAAGCAGGAACAAGGCTTGGGATAATCTATCTGGAAAAGAATCAATTGGTGCTTCTGGAACAACAGAGGAACAAGTCACTGAAATTGTGCTTCATAAAGACAAATTCAAGTCTTCAGTAAGTTCCAGGACTTTTCATAACCCTAATATGACAAGAAAAATTTCCCAAAAGAACACGAAGTCTTCAGCGGGAAATAGAGAGTGTGTATTCACTGGTTTAGAAAATGAACATAGAGACACATGGAATTGTAATAATCAGAGTATAAAAGACAAGTGTACAGCTGCCAGTACTTCCTGTATTTTATCAGGGAGCACATGTGTAGATGATGTTCTCCCAAACAGTTATTCTTTTAATGTTGAGGTTGATAAGAAGATTGAAGGCAATGATAATTTGGAAGGAGAAGCTTCAGCTGGATATAATAGTAAAATGGCAGTCATCTTTCCAGAAGCACACTTCCCTTTGGCATGTGGATCTCTTCCTTGTGAAGGTGACTGGGGCAACAGAGGTGTAGATCTGCATGGGATAAATGACATTTCCACAACAAAAAACATGTTTTGGTCAGCTTATACTGCAGAGAAGTCTACTGCTACCTTGGTAAGAGATGAGATTTCAAATAAGAATATGGAGGTTGTGAAACAATTTGATCTTTGTAAAGTAACAGATGGCATTGAAATTGTTTGTGACAGAGATGAGGCAAAAGAACAAATTGGCATGTGTGCTCTCCAATTTGATAAAATAAGAACTGTGGATTCTGCAAAGGCTCCTGAAGGCAATAAGAGAAATAAGAGTAGTGAACAGCTATTAGTCAGATACTTGAACAAAAAACCCTGTGTTCATAATTTTGGATTTTGCAAGTCTCCATTATGCCCTAAGAAGGAAGAACTAGGCGCACATGAGAAGAAAGAAGTGTCATCACTTGCAGCTAATCCCTCTGAGTATAGTGCTTCAATTGGCTATACATGTCCATTACTCAAGAACACAAATATTCAAACACCACATGCTGGCCAAACAAAAAAGACCCTTTATCCAATGGAAAATCAGTGTCTTGCATGTCAGAGTGATATTCATGGCCCAGTTACAGGCAGCAAGCAACATTTAGAAAGTTTAAACAAACCACCAAACACTGGCTTACAAACTATGGCTACTTCTGTGGAAGAACCCAAAATATCAGTTGGCTCTAGTCAAAGTGAGGAGATACTTATAAAAACAGGTGACAACCTGCCTCCGTTTGTTCATAAATATGCAAGACAAGACAGTTTTCAAGGAACGCAGAAAGCGAATGTAGTGGATTTGGACTCTTTAAATGGTGTGAGAAATGAAGACTGTTCAGCATATGTGGACTTCATCAGTGATCTAATTGAGGAGAAGGCAATCGAACTAAAAGAACACAAGAACGGATGTGAAAGAGAAGATAAAGGAACTCTTGAAGAAAGCTTTTCTGATAGCAAATCACGTTGCTCACAGCATGCTTGCTTTATCAAATGTGCAAAAGAGAAAGCAGAGCTATTGTTTGTAGGAAACGGAATGCAGCAGTCTTTGCCAAAGATGAAGTGGTTGATGGAGAACCAGGAAAATGCAGTTAGTTCCCAATTTTTGCCCTTCTCATCAATCCATGGGAGCCTGTCACACAAGCCAGAAAATACAAATGTGCTTTCAGAGACGGAAACCAAAAAAAGTCTGAGAGTAAAATCTATCTTAAATAACTCTTGCCCACAGTTAACATTTGAGCCTGGTAAAGAAACTGGTTCTCAAAAGTGTATAGGTCCATCCCGTTTTGGAAAGTCTGACATCCGAGAATCTTTTAATGAGACTCAGGCAGATTCAGAAACACCATCAGGTCTGAACTTGGGTATCTCTCTGCCTGAGAAGGAAAAGCTGTGCATGTCATATGAGAATACGCAAATAGATAATCGTGATTGGTCTTCAGCCGAAGTTTTTAGCAAAGATTCTTCAGCAACAAAATTTTCTGTAACAATGTCTGTTAAAAGAAAAGGCAGCAATACTGAGATTTCAACTTCAGAGAATGAAACAAACCCTGTCTTTCTGAAAGGTGCAAAAAGCTCAAGAGTTTGTGCACACAGCAGGGAAATTCTAAGAGAGATGGGGCATAGCATGCTAACTGTAAAAGACATGGATGTGACCTCACCAAAAAGTACTCACTGTGGAGAGGAGTTTAAGAATACATCTGTAGAAAAGAAAATGGGAAGAGAAGTAGCCCCTAGAAGAAAGTTGCCCAAAGAATCTTTACTTGGTGGAGAAGATTGTCTGTGGGCCTTGTTAGAAGATTCAAGAGAGTCTGGTAGCAAAATAGCCCATCTCAGTACTGAGAATTATGAAAAGGTTTTGGAAGAAATCCCAAGATCTACCCTAAATAATCTTTCAAAAGGAAGAAAAAATGCTACAAAGCTCACAAACTTAGCAAGTACCAGTTTACTTTCAGAAACTGTGCATGATAGTCAAGCTGAAGATGCGTCTGATGCAGAAACTTCACCAAAACTGTGGTATAATACAACACCCACATTTTATCCATGTATGAATATACTATCAAACACTTGCAAAGAATCATCCCCAATCTGTGTGGATTGCAGTGAAGTATGTGTGCCTTACAAATTAAATGCACAGAGCAAAGATAATGTAAAGGAGGTTACAGGCGGCCAGGACGCTATACCAGCTCATTCAGTTTGCAAGGAAAATGAGGCTTTAGGTTCAGAGAGACTTGATCAAATAGAGAAATGTCAGATACTTAAACGAAGGAAGTATGAGAAGATGGAAATACATCTGTTGGACAAGGCACAACAAGAACAGAAGTCAGAATATCAAGAGAAAGCAAAAATCACACTGCAGCCAAGTACGTTGTGCAGTTCTGAACTCTTATGCGGCTCTTCAAATGCGTTGATGACATCAAGAAATATGAAGTTTGAAGGTCCTTCAGAGGAGATGTTTGCTGTCAGAAGCAGTGAAAATAAACTATGTAGCACTTTAGAAGAAGTCAAAAGGCCAAAGATTACCACAGATATTATTAGTTCACAGTTTTTGAAGACTCAGGATTCAGAAATGGAAAACCTGAACCTTAATTTAGGGTATGATGGAATCCCTGGTGCCTTTGGAACTACAAATAAACTAAGAGGACCTCTTCCGTTAAAAAGACAGCCTGGAAGGACGTGCAAAAAAGTTCCCACATCGTATCAGTTAAAAAACGTAAGAAAAAGCAGAAAAATTAAAAGCTCACCTTTTTTTGAGATTCCCCCAGAAATATTCCCTAAGCAGGAAACCACACTTCTCAACTCTTTGTATTTTCCATGTAAATCGCCGACAATGGAAACGGAAACAGCCATGAGATTTGTGCATATGCCAAGGCCGAGGGCCAAGAGGTGCAGTTTGTTGAACAGCTTGAAATTTAGAAAATGTACCAAAGAACCAGCATTGTTGAGCAAGCTGTCTGCAATGGCTAGCAAACTCCTGGCACCTGCCAAAAGCATCCGTAACTTAGAACCTCTGCCATATTCTTCTGAAATTCTTCCAGTGGCTGAGAGGTACAGCCAACGTAGATCTAAAAATTTATTGGAAGCCTTTTCTTGCATTAACAGGAACTTACACTCACGCTGGGCTGACAGTTGGTGCACCAAGATGTTCAGCTTTCAGCCTTTGGCACTTTATCCTGGAGAATCTACCAAAATACTTTTTTCAGACTTGAGCCACAAGCCTCCAGCCTGTTTGTTGGATACCTCGGTTTTCCCAATTTCTTTTCACATAAAATTGGACTCCAGTCCTGTGACAGACCTCACAGGAATTGCATCCCAGCACTCTGTACATCACAGACCAGTTTTGGGAGACACGCTAGCATCTCCTTCAAAGTGGACTTTCTCTTTTCTCCTGTCTCAGAGCCGTTTGGATACAACAGTTTTCAAGGAAGAATCTAGTCTAGATAACGAGCTGCATTCCTCTCTCTCTGTAACAACCCCAAGGGCTGTTGCCCTTCATCCTGACCGTGGAAGAAATGCCGTAGCTGAAAGAAGAGGAGGTTGCTCCATGCTTGGCCTTCACACAGTGTTAGCACTTTCCTCCCCTGGATGTTACAGGATTTGGACGAGAAGAAGAAACTTAACCAGTCATATTCCTACCATCCAGAGACTATTTATATCACAATTCGCACAGGGTTTGAAAGGGGCAAGGTATCCAGCTTCTGTATCAGATGACCTCGTCTCTTCATTGCCATACTCATTGGGCAGGGTATTATCCATATGGAGTCAGCATGGTCCTTCTGCCCGTCCCTCCGAAATCACTCCTCTCCATTCCAGTCACTGCAAGTGGCAGCCAAGTGTGGGCATCGAGAACAGGTAAAACCCATCAACTTATTTCTGAGATTAAATATGTATAGGGTATGTACTTGCTCCTTTTTGGGAGGGAGAGGGTAATTGCAGCTTGTATTGGAGGGTCAGTTTCCCCTGTTCCAGATCTACACATTCAGCTCCAAAAATGGCTCAACGTGGAAGATTCTTTCCTACGGAACAGTCTGTTAGCTGAATTTAAATATATTTGCCTTCACTTCTTTAATACTATCCTGTTTTGGCAGAATGGCTAACTCTATTTTCTTCTCCCTTGCAAAATATACACACCATGCATCAGAATATATAATGCAGAAAGGTGAGCTACTTCATTAGGTCTATTCAGAGTGACTGCAGAACAACTGGATTTCTGAGGTAGGAAAGTTCTTTTCAGAGGTCTGAGCCACAAGTGCCACTTGGAACCACTGTAAAATGCTCAATATCAGATTAGGAAGAATCCTAAGGGGTTGGGGGTGGCATTCGCTTAATTTTTTAACTGTATTCCATGACTGTTCTATGCTAATTGAAACCTCTTTATGTATGCTATGCCTTTTGATAGTATGTGCCTGATGTATTGTTGGCACAATCAAGTGTAGCTCCAGTTCAGGTTGGTAATGATTTTGTGTGTGTGTGTCATTCTCATTTTGAGTGGGAAGAGGACTGAAATCTACTCCGCATATTTAAATTTAACTTTGCTTTTTGGATTGAGATCTTTTTACTAAGAAACAGAATAAGAGAAGAGGTTCCTAGCTGTGTCTCAGGATTTTTGCATGCTCTTGAGCAAAGATTTTGCCCTTTATGCCTCAGTGACATGGGGCAGTTAAGTCCCCGATTTTATAGTCCTGCACAGGGTATAGGCTCATGAGCACTGTAGAAAAGAAGATTTGATTAATTCTTTAGTGGCAGTCTCTAGAGAACTGTTGAATTTGGCTTATCTTATGTCATAGCTTGACATATGTATAACCAAAAATCTTGCCAGATAACTAGTTGTCCTGGTTTTAGGTAAAACAATCAATTTTGTTCAGTAACTTCGCTTCTTAGCTGGGCCTCTTCTAACTACTGAAATTAACAGCATATTGTGCAGACAATGTTCGCTTTTCTCAGAGTGATAAGACCAATGTTTATAACTGCTGCCCAGGCATGGTATGCAGAGAGGCTCCTGCTTATACTTGTTGCTATAACCCCCAAGGCCAACCAACTTTGTTGTTTGCCCCGTTGGAACCATCAGAGCTGGGGCATTACCCTCTGGGCTCTGAGGATAAGGATACGTACCTTCTTAAGATCGCGATTATGTTGTCGGTTTTCCTGAATGTGGTGCAGGGGTGGTTTCTGGTGAAAAATTGGTACAGGGGCAGCTGTAGGGTACTGCGCGCTGCCGCTATTCAGACCCGAGCTGCCGCTCTGCGAGCTGTAACGGCACAGGCACCGCCGCCGCCGCCTGTGGCAGCATCGGCACCACC